>BOPP01000002.1:2353578-2463492 GCA_017312745.1 Gryllus bimaculatus | reverse complement strand
TCATTTAATTTGGTTAACGTTTTTATATTTTGGCCAGCTTTTGATATCTTGCCCCAATGTGCGCGGTCGTAAGCCGCACGTAAAGTTTATCTGCCGCTGTGGCGGAGCGGTGCGTGCGCCGTGAGGGACGCGGTTTGAGCGCCGAAGTCTCCGCCACCCACGCGACCTCCCACCAGCCACTGCGTTTCGGTGAAACGGCCTGCCCAGATAAGGCGCTTGTACGCGCGTGTTTGTGTTCGGACGTCACTTGGGGGAAGGAGCAGCACTGTAAGACTCGCTGCATTTTCACGTTCCTTTAAAATAACAATTAATGTAAATTGGTAATCGCGTTTGTATTATATTAATATTTGTATTAAAAAATAATTACTAATAAGTTGAAAGGTATAAAAACTGAATTTATAACGAAACATAATTTTGTAAGAAGAGCCCACCTTCTAGTACTTCTCGTGAGAGCAATGCTTGGCGACGCACCGTGGCAGCGTAGCGAATAGTGCACCATAGCTCAGACAATTTAACATCGTTTCCAAAAATTGAATACCTTCTACTTTCTGCTTACGCAGTGCAGAGAAAGTTATGTATTTACTTTCTCGTATTCATACGTCGTATAGAGAAAGATATAAGCTGCGGAAAATCGATTTTGAGATTTCTTAACGAAAATACACATTTGTGGTCCCTTGATATCGAAAAAGTGTTATTTTGTTTAGTTACATCCGTCCGTCTGTAGTCTGAGAACAACACTGACATCTAAACTATGAGTAGGATTTTTTCCTAACTGAATTTTCCCTGGTCGATCTGTCCTCACTCAGAGCTCTGCAAGTTTGAACATTCTTTAATTTTTTGGGGGGAGGGGGGTACTTTACATGAACCCCTGGAACATTTTCAAAATTTTCTCAAAATTGGCTCCAATTTTTTTCTTTAAATATCTTGTAAGAATAGAGTGAATCGGAGAAAACAAAACGTTCGATGTCCAGGAGCTTCAAATTTTGAAGAGCAAGCAAAAAGGTTTTAAGTTCCGGATCTGGAACATTTTTTCTTAACATTAACAGCTAAAGGACACTCTCGTACAGACGTCATAGACAACGAAATTGTATGCATTGAAAATTGAATTTATATTTTAAGAACAGTTTCCGCTGTTAACTCACAACCAGCAAAATGTGACATCGAACCATTTCGTTTGCTGCAATTCACATATAAAGATGTCGTAGGTCGGATTTTTACTACTTACTCTTAACTTGCGAAAATAGCAAAAGTACGAAGTTTTTTTGGCGTCTTCCTACAACTACAAAATTGAAGATAGCGATTTTCTCTTCGAATGAAATTTCTTTCATTTAAGTCTATTACACATGATTGTTTGAAATTTTTTAGTTGTCGCGCAATATTGAGTGATGTACGTGCAATATTAAAAAATATCCTAAACAAGATTTTCTGAAAAAAAACTCCAAATTTTTCTTTAAACTTTTTGGTAGGGATAGTGTTAGATGTACTGTATATTAACGCCATTTTGCTGTATGCTTTGTTGTTGTTGTTATTGTTTTTAATTATTCCATTGTAATTATTTTACTTCTTTCTTACGTTAATATTTCCGCCTCTGCATTAAATGCACATGTTAAAATTACATTTCCGTCATTCTTAGTAGCTCCTACCCCACTCTTGGGGGCGTGATAATGAAAACGTAACTCCAGGTCAGTACCTGGGCGTTGAATACCCACTGCCGATCGCGCGACAGCCTGCTTCTTACAAGTGTGTGCAAGAGTCTCGATGCGTGGGCAGTCGTAGCGGCTCATCTTTGCTTGTCACACCACGAAATACTCGTAACATCCATTCAAATGACAGTGTGGGATACTGAAATGACAATGACTGACCTTGTAGGCCCATTTTCAATTTTTTGCGTGTTTTTGCGCGTTTTTTTAGACCAAGCAAAAATCACGAGACAAATGTAGCACTCAAATATGCCACTACTAAGCGCATACTAGCAAACTAAATAGCGCCGCCACTAAGTGGCTTCAGTGGTGTAACGCTTAGTGTATGAATTGTTATACCTAAGTTTGTGGGTTCAAACTCGATGGGAACCACAGAGTGGTATAAAATAATGTGAGACGGTGGGTTTGTACTAGGGGATTATGATGTTATGAATATAATTTGGGGATATGGTGAAGGGTGATATATTTTCAAGACCTGGTGCGTGTATCCAAGGGTAGGAGTAAGAGGGAAAATTATAATTTCCTCAGAGTTGAAAAGTGGTTTTGATATTATTTCAATTTGCATTATGCGAATAAGCAGATCTTCTGCCAACAATTATAGACAAAAAAATATATAACTTTTAGAATAGGTAATAGTTTTTAATAAGTAAATATTTTGTTATTAATGCCTACTCACAATCACTTCTAGAGTGGCTTGATGACCTCCAGTCAAGAAATCAGGGACAACTTTCCCCAGTTTCACTTTCTTGTATTCGTATGTATATACAGAATTGTAAACATAGAATTAACTTTTATGATGCTGCAGTGAGAAGTGCTGTTTTCCATCAGAAAACTCATTTGATCGGTCACTTGTAGCGTAAAAGAGGGTGTTTCATGCTTCTAAAAGTAACAAATTACTTTTTCTAGTCCTTGGTGCAATCAGAATACCCATTTTGAGGTTTTGAAAAATTGGTTTTCAGCAAATCATCAGTCTGTTCTTCTGTGAAAACTAGTGCCTACACCAGATTTTCTTAAAAATAGTGTGTCTCCCAGACTTGAGAAGTTTTGAAACAAATTTTATTTTTGGGATACTTTACATGAAGCCAATGAAGCTTTTTAAAAATTGCTCTGAACTTGTCAAAGTATTAATTGCAATAAAATGAAATACAATTATAAAGATAGAATAATTTTCCTTGATACCTCTTGAATTTTCAAAAACTGAAAAAGTTGCAAATTTTTTGGACACCCCTTACGCAATTACTTTATTGAAAATTGAGATTTTTTTTCGCAATGAAATCTATTCTTCAATTTAAATTAGATCTTTAATTAAAGTCAAGTCTTTTTCTTGAAAATATAACTATTTTTTGGGGCAACTTTTGAGTGAAATATGGGCAATTTAAAAACATGATTTTCTCAAAAAAAAGTTAAACTCAATGGTTGACAGAAACAAAAGCTCAACCTCTCATTTTCCAAAATCAGGCACATGATTAAGCGATTTCATTGATTACTGTACAGAACAAAATCTTTTACTAACCTGAACTAATGATTTTGTGTCAATTAGTTAATCTTAAAATATTCTGCAGCCCCGCAACACAGAATTAATTAGTTTTACAATACTACTAAGTGAATCCAAACATATACTTGATACATAAGGGGAAAATAAAAACATAACCTTGTTTACATCTTTTATTTTCAATTTCTTTCAAAAATCAACTTAATTATATTTCTCTAACATAACCTATACACTACAAAATACAAGGCATTCTTCAAAGACTAGTTTTCAGTCACTCAAGTTTAATTAAGTCTAAGTACAGCTTCCTTATCACTCTTGAAAACTTTTTCATTAATAAAATTATATTTCATTCCTGGTTCTGACATATACATGGAATTCCATACTGACTGCACAATCTCTATAACTTCATACCCTAACATTTCTAAATGACGTTTCTTCATTTGTGCATATCCATTTAACGAGCACACATTATGTGAAAATGCTTCATCAGCATGAAGTAGGACTGCCTTCCTATAACAGAGTTGTAAAATTTCAATAAAAATGGAATGTCATTCAATCAGCGAGTTTAATACACAACTCTTAATTTCTGAAATTATAAGAGTCGAGTTTACAATGATGTGATTTGTGGACAATGATATGATTACTAAATATTGTTTAAATATTATGCATATTTTTGTTATTTGTTTTGTTATGAAATGTTTTTATGTAAATTTTTTTTTTAACATTTCATTGGGCTATTCTGTCTACATGACTGTAGGTAATTAACACCAGAAATGCAGAACAGAGAATCAGAATGGGGGAATGAACAGTGGAAAACAGCCAGGGCACAGGAGCCCCCAATGTGTATCATTGTTGATGTGTAGAGGAATTATTACTCTAAGTAAGAAGGGACCACTCTGACACGCCAGGGAACAAATCAACAGGGCTATGACATTGCAAGAAATAGTGATGAAGCCATTTACAAATGAGCTTACTGTGAATGAACACACTGGCAAAATGAGTACATGGATGTAACTTGGAGTTATATTGCCAGCAATGGCCAAACAGTAGCTATTAGAGAGGTCCCTTCTTACAGTAATCTCTCCGTAACACCACAGAAGTGTTCACATGAAATGCATTACAATAATGAAAAATATCAAACACAAAAATCAGATCAAGCTTAAGCAAGTGAAATTAGGAACAATATTTGAAGAATACAGAGAATAAGAGACCAGATCATAATAAGAACCGACAAAGAGCCAAAAGATCTAAAAACACGAACAAAATTCAAATGGATGTGTGTGGGAAAACTAGCAAGCAGCAGCTACCTTCAAAGCAGCCAGAAAGAGGAAATGATCAGGCCCAAATAATACAAACACAGAACTATTGCAATATAGAGGAAGAACTATTGGAAATAAGAAAGAAATTGAGTGGAACTGACAATTCCAACAAATGGAAAACAGAATTGGTAATAGACATTCACACACGAGACCCAAGAAACCACTGCAAAAATTACAGATGTACACATCTATGTATTTGAATTTTAAAGCTTCAACAATGTAGAGTAAAATTCATTGTTATAAGTCATTATCACATCAATTTCATTGTTAGCAACTTGATCACAAGCATTTGTGATCCAGAGTGAAAGATGGATAGAATTAGAATTTGTGGTGTTATCAAATTATTTTTTAGGACGGTAAACAGAAAAGAAATCCATGAAAGGATAACACCTACATTGGGTGACTCATGTTCTTCCTACGAGACAGGGAGATTTTAGGTCTATGAATTTAAGCGAGGCAGGTCATGCATTGAAGTCACACCATGACTTGGGGCTCCACAAACAGCTGTTACACCAGAAAATATCGACAGAATGCATAATATTGTTTTGGCAGACAGGTGAGTGAAAGTGCACGAGTTAGCAGAGGCCACAAGTATCTCAAATGACCATTTTGTATCATGAATTGAGGAAGAAGCTTTGCGTCAGATGGGTTCCACGATTGCTGACTGCACAGATGAAATCGCATGTGAACATTTGCGGATTATTTGCAGCTACTAAAGAAAAATCCAGATGATTGGATTTTTTGCATTGTTTTGTTACCAAGAATAAATTTGGGTTCAGCATCACTCCCAAAAGAAGGAGGAAAGAAAAGAAAAAAAAAGAAAAAAAAAAAGAAAAGAAAAAAACAGGAAAAAGAAAAAAAGAAGAAAAAAAGCCCCACCCCTCTTAGACTTTCATTTATTCTAAAAATTGAAAACTTTCCTTGCTGGACAAAAACTTGTAAACAATGAAGAAGTCATTCTGACGGTCAATGGCTTTTTCAAGGGACTTGAAGAAAATCACTTTAGAGACGGAATCTTGACCCTGGGGAAATGTTGAACCAAGTGTGTTGAACTTAAAGGGAATTACATTGAATAATAAAGCAAGTTACAAAACTCGGATTGTAGTCTTTCATATCAAACCAAGTTATTTATTGAATGATCCTTGTATAGTGTTCAAAATTGATAAATACCAAAATAAATGGCAAGAACATACAGAAAGAAGACAGAATCTTTCCCAAGAATGGCACTCAATAGCCAAGAGATAGAAGAGACCCAGGCAGTCTAAGAAAATATTAAAAAGTTTCGGAACACTTTGGACGCAACTAAGGGAATACTGGAAAAATAAAAGGAACAGGCTCACAAGCCTCAGCCTTATATGTTCATGATGATGAATATCACACTTCTCCTGAATGAAGTCAAAATGATAAGTTTTTGAAAGAAGCATAAAGTCTAATGACAGATTTACAAAACTTTATATTTACATTGAACATAATGTTCTTGCTCAACGAGGAATTACCAGGGTCTCAAACATGTCACTAACTTTTTCAAGCCGAGTTGTAAAATGTCTAGTCAAAATCATCAAAAAAATGTATTACATCAGCCTGCATGTTGAAAAATCTATTCTGAACTAGAGAAGATTAAGCTAACTGTTAGAAAGGTGGAACTCATTTCACTATCTCATTGAATAAAAATACTTACAGCAAAAAAATACATTTTCTAATTTATATAATTTCAGAAATTCAATTAATAAAACTATTTGTTATGAATACTGAATATAAGAGAAGTTCTATTGATTTTATTATTTTTAATTTTATTTTACTGTGAATGTTCCTCAGTCAATAACGTAGATCGGCCCTTAATCAATAATTTGGCTACCAAAATTATTAGTAAGATTTCTTTAAATGCCACATGGCCAATAAATCTAGAATAGTTAAGAATATACTTTACCTGAAAATATTTTTATCATATCGTTGTTTCCATGTGACAGGAATATGGCTTTTATTGAAGAAAATTTCAAAATCTGAAAATAAACATTAACTTTTACAATTTACTGTTGGATAAAAAATTATTAAAGGCTTTTATTTCAGAAAAAATGTATTTATATACCAAGTCTGTAGCCATAAGGACTATAACTTTGTTGTGTTATAAATTTGTTGTCTCCCAGAACTTTCACAAGTACTTCTCGAACTTCATTGTGAAACAAAGAGGCTGGAGCATCCTCTTCTCATGAAAAGAAAAATTATTAGGATACACGAAAAAACTATAAAATAATGTTAAGGAAGATAGGATAAAATAATCTAAAGGAATTAAAACTACCTGTAGCTGCTACCTCTTCACAATATTTTTTGTGGAACCATGGCACATCAAATTCAGGGTAATCTAAACACACAGCTCGGTTCACTTGCATTAAATAGTTGCGAACACGACTGGGGTAGATGGCCTAAAAAAGTTCCAAAATACACATTAACATATTACAGAAAAATTTAATAACAAGAATAACAACTAAAACATTATTACCGTGCGTTATACTACCAGTGTACTGAAATAATGTTTAATAATTCACAATAACCCTATCTTCTGCCTCAGGAAAAATAAATTAAGTGAACACGTTGATTATTACTGGATAGTTTATTAATAGCATGTTGAATATGATTACCTTAGCATAACAGTCTGCAATTTCCGCATCCAATCTCTCCAGAAACGTAAAAGTAAATATAAGATGAACAAATTCTTCAGGGAGGAAACGAAAGAAACACAGTGTCAAGCTCGCTTGTAATATAGCAAGTCCTGACATACGATTGCTTTCTCTATAATTTCATAATAAAACAAACAAGTTAAGCAAATAAATTTGAAATTGATAACTTATATAATAATACATATAAAATGTTCAGATTTTTAAGGGGAACCTAAAAAAACATTTTAAATTAACTGCAATTTCTACTCGGTATCATTTCATAATTAAAATTAATTGTTTAATCTCATATTTCTTATGTTATTTATTTAATATTTAAAAGAAAAATTAAAAAAAACTGTTTGCGATATACTATGGAGAAGAGGTACACTCTGTGCATATACTCTTGAACTCTGGAATGCCTTCTCTAGCTCTTGTAACATTTTAAATTAACATTATGAATACAATCATTTCTAGCAAGATTTTATTGTACGAAAATATTCATTCCCTTGTAAAACAAACTATTTGCAATAGCAAATGAACAGTAGATTTTGGCTCTTTACCTTTATTGTGCTGCCCATGAAAGAATTAACTTACTGCCATGACAACTTGGATGGTAATTATTTGAATAACAATATTCCCCACTAACACCTCATAGAGCTCAGAAAAACCTACACAGATACTGAAGTCACATTCATGTGCACGAACACACCAAGGAGCCACCTCAACATTTCCTCAATGAATCAAGGGAAACTGGACAACAATCTTGAATGTGATGCCCCAGAAGCAAAAGTACAATACTTGATAAAGCTATATATATTGGTTGTTTACAATTACATAGTACAAACGGTAACTATTCATTAAATATCATTGTTAAAACGAATATAATTCCCTTTTTTCTTGCTCATGCTGATATTAGTAGTAGCATATTACTAAAATATTACCAACATTTACATACAATTAAGGAACGAGGAATTATACTGAGACAAGGAGTCTTACCTTTTAAGGTTAACGAAAATATACTTTGAGAAGTAAAATTTTGATGACTAAAATTAGAATTTGAAAGAGGAAAATGCTACATTTACCTAAAAATTATTTCAGAAGAGGTTGTCAAAAATGAGTCTAGATTTGCAGGAGTATACCCAAGTTCATAACATAAGAACAGAATTAATTCTACAGTTTCACCAAATAAATTTGCTTTATTTTGTACAACATATTCAGTTAAATAATTGATTGTAGTAGGTATTAAACATTTTGAAACCAACAAATTCCGTGCTATGTCCTGTAACATTCTTGAGTTAATGGGTTCATTAATATTTTCATACCTGCAATGGAAAAGAAAGTGGAAAATATTAAAATTTCAGAAACAGGTATTTTTGAATCAAAATAGTAAAAATTGTAATTCATACCTATTTACAAGGCATTGTGAAATGTCAGTTGTTTGTGGAGCTTTTCTCATAACATATGAACGCATCAATGTGTTTGTGGTTGATACACTCTTGTCATTTTTGTCAATGTGCCTTCTGATGCATTCATTGAGAATTGAATTCAACTTCACATACATATCATACATTTGTGGCTTTTCATTGCTCCTTGTGTTCAATTGGGAAGCTATCTGAATTCCTCGAGATATGTTTACACAGTCAAGTTCCCATAACTGTGATGACATTTCACCAAGTCTTGTAATCATATCGTGAAGTTTTTCAAGGAAATCCTTCTGTTGTTTATCACCATAAGCTACTAGAAATGCAATCATTACAGCAAATTTCGAAGGGATGAAGCCAATTATACTTTTCTCGTAAAGATTGAGGTACCATTCAGTCAACTTATTCTCAAATTCATAATGACGATATGTGCCACCTAAATTGTTATTGAAGTACATATATCTGAAAGCAGAGACAGTAATGAGGTGAGAATAAAAGTAAGTTTTACAGCAATCCTAACTACAAATCTTGTAGAAAAAATGATACTGACTTGATTCCTACCTCAACGAATACTTCAAAATATTAGTATGTGAATATTCTTCTGGGTTTGCTTCCATGACTCGTAATGTACTAAACCAAAATTTATCACAAAGTTCGACATTAGAACATTTTATGTTTCGAAGTATTTTAAACAGGTATGTTAATATACGAGGATTTAATTTTTTCTTTAAATAATTTTCTAGTATGTTTTCAAACATTTTCCTTTCGTTGGGAGAACATGTGAATGATGTTACACACGTAAGTAACTCAGCTGATTCAGAATCAATAGTCGTAAATCCATCTTCTGAAAGGAGACGAGAAGCATACTCAGAAAGTTCAGCATGCAAATCTGCAGGTTCACGGAGAGATTCAATAATCTAAAACAAAACATTGTTCATTCTGAAAATGGAATTTAATTTGAAGGTATGTTGAAAAAACAAATTTTATACAAACCTTATGAACTCGTGTTACATCAGGTACTTCAAGTTGTGAAATTCTTCCTTTCAACAATGTTAATAATTTTTTGCTCACATCACTAGCTTCATTTCCCCACAGTGAGCAACTCAAAAGAACTGCAGTCTTAACAATAACAGTAGGTTGGTAGGAAGAAAACATGCCACTTTCAATCAATTTCGCAACCTGATGTTTGTATGCATTGTAAATTGTGGAACTAACAAACCATCTGATATTTAGTAAACTTGAAGAAAGTAAGTCAATATCCATTTCACTCTCACAACTATCTGAAAAATTAATCATAACAAGTCAGAATTACCATTATACCATGTGACATTCCTATAAAAACTTCAAAATAACCACTCACCAATCTTTGCATGGATGAGTGGTAACACTTTTTGTGCAGAAGATAAAAAATTTAATTTATTAGGTGCCTTTATTGCAACAGTAAACCTAGATAAAGCAACTAACGAGAAGTCACTTCCCATAATCTCCAATAGTTCTTCAATACGCACCAATAATTTTTGCATTACTGAGCTATGACACGGTATTCCTAATCTTTTTAAGTATAAAAAACTACAAGAAAGTGCAGTTGGTGAAAGCTCTTTCATTGAAACATCTAAACAACAAACTATTTTTCCAAAATTTGGATGTAATACAACATTTTCAGCAAATTTGTTTATAAGTTCTTCGCTAGAGACTTTTATAGAATCTGGCTCAAATTGTGTTTCTTTATTAATTCTGTAATATATTTTGTAAAGATCCCACAACACTAATAATGCTTGACAGGCATGGTGACCATTGAATTCATTTTCATGTTCTGAGACAACATCAAAAACAGCTTGAACTGAAGCACATTCACAAAGCTTGAGAATGATCGGATCTTGGGTGTCTGGGTACAGGAATTTCCTATTTTCAGAGTCAGATTCACTTATAGAATCAATATCAAGATCTTTAACATATTCCACGTCACTATCACTTTCGTCATTACGATCAGAACTGCTGGAACACTTAAACTGTTTTACTAAAGTAAAAGGATTCTTATGCTGATTATGTATCTGCAACAAATTACGAGCAAACAGCACACTGTTTTTAGTTTTCACACTCTGGACACAATATGAATTTATCATTCCACGTCCAAACTTCGGTGATTTCGAAAAAACACCAAACACTACACTTTTCTTCATATTTTCGCCGGTTTGCACACGCAAAGCATGGTGAAAACACTATACCTCCAAGAAAATGTTAGAGAAATGAAAGAATATAGACACAAAACTACTCAATCATTACTTATTTCAGTTTCATTTATTATGATGCAACATCAATTTTTAAATAAAATGATTCTTTCGAGCGACCGACATTAACCTATTCAACATAGCACATACGCATTATCCAGGCGTGATGCGGGACGTGATGAAATAACAAGAAAAACATTGACAGGACTGTAGTCAACTTCGCAAATTATGTGTTTTGAGTTAGCAACACTGATATAGCGCAGCAGTGATGTCATGTCTACCAACTTTTTGGTAGATCTACCAATTTTCACTTCAGTCTACCTATCTACCACCCTAAACCTAAAAACTACCTATTTTTTAAATTAGATTGACATATATCATCACTTTGAATTATTTTTATAACGACGAGCAACGTTGCGTGAGCCATGCGTCGACACGTCAAGCATACATAGATTCCAGGGAGCTATTCCCGAAATTCTTAAGTTTCACTTAAATTTATTTTTCTTAAGTTTGAAAATCGACAACACCGCATTGCACTACTCAAACTGAACTCGCAATTTCTATTCTACAGTTTATAAGGCATGCAATTCGGTGTAGCCGGTTTTCAAACTTAAGAAAAATTAATTTAAGCGAAACTTAAGAATTTCGGAAATAGCCCCCCAGGGGGGAACAAAAAAATAAAAACCTTACAACAGTTCGCCGTTTGTTGCGAAATAAATGGTGAATCTTTGCTCTTGTTTTGTGTTGTTTTGTTGTTGAAACTAAACAACTACGTATTAATGGTGCTGTTTGCTGTTTGTTCTGTGTTGCGTGCATTTATTTATAATGGATTCTGACAGCAGCGAAAGCGATACACAGAGTTCTAGGTTAGGAACTCCGCCATGAAAAGCTCGAAAAAGGCACTATGACCAAAAATATTCGAAATTATGGCAGAAAGATAAGGAATTTGCAGGTTGGCTTCATGAAAGTACCAAGGGTGAAGGATATTTTTATTGCAAATCATGTAGGTGTGATCTTAAGTGTGCTGGTGGAAGATTTATTCTAAATAAACATGCAAATAGTTTAAAGCATATAGCACGTGTGAAAGTTGAACCTGAACTTCTATTCTGTAACTTTATGCTCAGTTTAGTTTAATTAATATTGAATAATTATTTAAAATTTTACAAACGAAATTACTAACAATCAATTAATTTGTCATTGCTTGCCTATGATTGTACATGTACATATTTTAAATCCGCTAATTATACGCAATTTCGTTTTATCTATTTTTTAAATATATTAAAAACCAATCTTATAAAAAGTTAACTACTTGTTTTCAGGTATAACAAGTCAACTATTAATCACCCAGTTTGGGCAAACTCATTCAAAAAAGTCATTTGAGGATAAAATCGAATTTGGAGAAATAAGAATGGCTTGTTTTTTGGCAAAAAATAATCTACCTTTTAACATTGCTGGTTAGTATGCGTGCGGCTTGGACTACAAATTCATTATTTAATAAATGTAGGCTATGTTTTGTTGTATTTCATTCACAACAAATTCATTTTAATTAAGAAATTTTAGGTATTCAAATAATATTATTTTTCAGGTGACCTAAAGAAACATATTCAAAATGTTTGCTCGGATTCTGAAATAGCCAAAGAAATTACATTCGAAAAAACTAAGGCACAAACCATTGTTACAAATGTAATAGGAAAATTATCTCACAGCGAATTAGTTAAGACTTTACAAACTGAAAAATTTTCTTTGATTGTTGATGCAAGCACAGACAAATCAACAACAAAACACTTAGCGCTCATTGCCAGAACAGCAGTAGATTTCAATGTGAAAGATAATTTTTTATGTTTAATACCAGTTGTAGAGGGCACTACCTCAGCATTACATAATTAATGCAAAGAATATTTTGATAATGAAAATATTCCTTACAAACAGAACATGATTAGGTTTGCAGCTGATGGTGCAAATACTATGTTTGGTTCACACCATTCATTGTCCACTCTGTTTGCAAATGGAATTCCACATTTATTCATAATGAAGTGCATTTGCCACTCGTTTCATTTGTGTGCTCCTTATGCCTGCAAAACTCTTCCAAGTGGTGTAGGGGATTTTGCAAGAGATGTATGCAATTATATCCAAAATATCCCAAAACGTCTGAGTGACTATAAAGAATTCCAGTCCTTTCTGGATATAAAACCCCACAAACTTCTACACCCAGCTCAAACAAGATGGCTGTCTCTACTTCCTGTGGTCAAACGGCTTTTAGAACAGCTTCCGGCTTTAAAGTTATACTTCCAAAATGCTGTTTTGAATGACAGGCTACTTGCCGCTGAGACAATCCATGTGAAGTCCATGGATCCCTCAAAAAAGCTATACTTATATTTTTTAGATTATGTGTTGCCCTATTTCCATGACATTAATAAAGAAATGCAATCAGAAAGTCCTAAACTTTATTTGTTATATGAACGGATTTTTACAACATACAAAACTATCTTGGAATGTTTTATTAAACCAGAATTACTGCAGCTGACTGAAGGTGAAAAAACAGTAGCAAGGATCTTAACTTGGATTTAGAGAACAAAATTTTGAATTTAGAATATGAAAATAAACAAAACCATTTAGCAATTGAAGAAATCTACCTTGGTGGCTATGTTATTTCCCTGTTATTGAAACAAGACTTTGTGGCTAGAATGAATGAAAAGGAAATAATACAGTTTAAAGAAAAATGCAATCTCTTTTATATGGAGAGTGTAAAACAAATAAAGCAGCGTTTTTGTTTTAATCAAAAACAAAGATTAAAATGTCATAAATTTATGAATCCTAAACATATTGAAAAACATGCAGTCACAACTATTGTTCATTTAGGAGATCAGTTTCCAGGCAAGTTAAACATAATTAATAACTAATGTTGTCCACTCATTTTTTTAATTTACATTTCATATTTATTGTTAGGACTCTGCCCAGAAAACATGACCGAGAGTGGAGATTATTAAGAAACATGACATTTCATTTCACAGAAAAAAATGTGGATCCTACACCTGAAGAATTCTGGAAGTAAGTTTCATCCATTAAAAAAGGAGACCAGTCTCCAACGTTTCTCCTGCTATGCTAATTCGTGAGAAAATTACTCTCACTTCCACATAGTAGCGCCAACGTTGAGAGATTGTTTTCTGCAATTAATAGTATGAAAACCTTCCAGAGAAATAGAATTTGCACGGAGACTCTAGAGGGATTGTTGCGCACTAAAAGATTCACGGGCAACCTAGCGCAGAACATTTGACATTTTTCAATAAAAATATGTATAATTTCCAAAAATAAACATTTTAAGAACAGTTAATGCATTTTTAATCTTAAAAAATCTTCTAAATTGAGGTGGTAGATCTACCAATTTTGCATTTTACCTTCTACCAACATTTGGCACATAATCTACTAATTTTCTAAAATTCGGGTTGGCAACACTGTAGCGCAGGGAATGAGTGAATATTATTTAACACACCGTTGATGGCACTAATTTGGCGCGTTTAGGCAAAGTAGAATTTAGTGGCATATCCAGAGAATATTCTAGAGCTATATAGCCATTGAACAATATACGTACCCTGTGCATCCATTTGATGACATAGATCAGAACAGATTCACTGATTGACCAGGGGCTTCTAGCTTAATAGGGCTGAGCCTGGCATGCGAGGAGCAGGACGACGGCCGCTGTGTTGAGGGCAGGCGGCGCGCAAATTCCGGCGAGTTAAACTGGGTGTCCTGAGGGAGCTTTTGGGAGACGGTTAAACTCGTGTCCCGAGCGTGTATGCGTCTCCTTTACACCATTCCCCTTCTTGACAAGACATGCGTAAAAACCGGCACTACAGAGATAGTGAGAAGGCGATTGTAGGACAACATCTTAATTACCAAATAGTACGCGAAGGAACCATTATTTAATAAATTAATATAATTCAGTTTTACGCTAGGCCTAAAAAATGATTGTCCATTTTTGTTTGAAATTTTAGATTTGCCTTTGTTGACTCGGTAGCATAGGAATTCTTTACGCATCTTCGGGGGCACGTAGTGTGAATATCGTCTTAAGTGGAACTGCCAATGCAAATAGCAAAATATTTAATGCTTGAAAGAGTTACTGTGTTAGATGGAAAGATGACAGAGTAGACTTAAAAAAGAAAACACACCTGCGCAGTTAAAGAATTACAGAAAGCTAATAAAACTTCCATGAAAACCTCTTGAGACTGAGAGAATTGCAGGGATTTGGAAAAAGAAAATACTGACTGACTGCGTCTTTAATCTCTATTGAATATTCTTTATTACAGAACGCTCACATTGCCGAATCGTAAGGCCTTGCGATTCGATAAATATGTTACAATTACTTTTAGTACCTTTTGGATATGATGGGCACTTTTTAAAGAATTGCTTAATAATTTACAGTATTTTCTTCCGTACAATTCATCTGCAAGTAAGTGTTATACGTTATTGTTGATAATTTTGTTTGTTGAGAGAAAGATCGATTACTTTGAATTGCTTCTCCTCCATTTATCCTAGCAAATAATGGAGCGAGCAGTGTTTTGACGGCAAATACTCTTCTGTGTCTCTACGTCTCTGGGCGAGTTGAAAATCATTTAAAATGACCTTTTTTAAAGCTTGAGATTTAACCTGATTTGTATTTTCTTCTGATGGAAATTCTCTACAACGACCACTAAAGATAGTTACACTCAAAACCCCGAACATTCTCTACTTCACGTCGACACAGAATGCTCGATTAATGTTTCTTATTCAAGTGGCTTGACGCTGTAGAGACAAAGGATTGTTTGTTATTGTTGTTGGTGGGTTTGTGTACTTTTAGGACTTTTTGTGCTCCCCTTTGGAGCAGTATTAAGTTTCAACATTGATGCATTCTCCGTTGGAATGTGCTGGAAATCAAGAGTATGGTACAATCTTGTAAGGAAGTTCAATTTTAAATAGAGCAGTTAAGGGACACGGCGTAGACGGTTTGAAATAAAGCCGTTCTGATTACACAGGAGCAGTGGCGAGTGGACAGGTCAGCGCTGAAGACAGCGGGGCGCGAAGGGCCAGCCACCGACCGGAGACCGGGGCGCTGTTTCCCATTGCACCTTCGTCAACACTCATAGGTCACGGGCCGGCCACCCGCAACACTGCTGAAGATCACAGGTGGCGCGCGTGGTGTTAAACGGGGGAGGAAGAGAGAGGTCGGAGACACGAAACCGACACCGTCGCCGCCGCCGCCGGAACATTTGTAAGAAGCTCAAGGGTTCAATTTTCCTGGACGCCCTTAAGGAAAACTACTCGATTTAGTTTTTTACTAGTTGCTCTATCGGAATCGTTTTTGTCTGTTGGTGGGCGTACCGGAGAATTAAGTCCAAATTACAGATTTAACTTGGTAGGCTGGGACTTATCGTGTTGAGGGTAGGAAATGGGGACAAATCTTGGTACAACAAAATCAGTTCTTTGTTAAATCCTAATTCTCTGAATGGCGAAATTTCAATTTTTTAGAACGAAATTTACTTATGTTTAATATAAAACACAGGAACACTTACACATTCACCTCACATCGATTGTATCAATGCCAGAGGGGTCTTGGAACAGAACAACACTTGGGGTTTTATCACCATCGTTCAAAGCAAAGTGTGGCGTTCTTGTCACTGAATCACGGTTTATTACAATATATATTTTAAACGCTGCAACGCATACGAGCGTATCATATGATCCCGCATTTTCTTTGACCAGTTACCAATTATGAGGAGTACTCGCTGTTTGTCTCATATGCAATCTCAGCTAGTAGACACTAAGAACTTAAAATCGTCATGTTTAAAAAGATCCTTCACATCTTTGGACTTAAAAAGGGCAAAAACAATGTAATTTCACTCTGTTATTAATGTTAACTTGTTTGAGTATAATCCTTCCAGAACGTTTCCCCTCTTTCCCCTTCCCCACACTCCTGGACTAATGTCTGTTCATCGTAAGAATGATCCTGATGCAAACAAATGCACAATTTTTACTGGTCATCCGGTGCTTTATCAGCAGATGACTCGACAAGAACTTCAAGCAAAGCTTTCTTTCCACTCTTAGGACGGGTGCGAGAACACCCTTGAAAATGATTTTAGGGTTAAAACGCTCCCAAATGAACTAGCACTGCAGTAAGAGTTGTGACTGGGTAAAGCCGGATGCGTGTGCCGCAACCGAAGATCCGATGTGTCCTTGTCGCGCTGGTGTCGCCGCAAACGACTCCGGCCGATCGTGAACGCGAGCGCTTTCGACGGAGGAGTCAGGAGTGACCGTGCGCGAGCTGCGGAGAGACACCAAGGGTCCGTTTTTACCACTTTCGATTATGTGTTTAATGTCGTTGATCTTAGAATGAATCGCGTTTAGTTTGCTCGCGAGTTTCACGAAGTTATTCAAAACGCGATTACTGGAAGTTACACTCTCGCGCGGTTAAACGCTCGAGAAGGGGAAGAAGTAGTTATCTGCTTCCTCTTCTCGTTTCGGTATTTGTGGTCTCACTTCTATCGCGTAACAATGATCAAAGACCCTCAACTATTTACGTTGAACGACAATGATTTTCGAGCAAAATTTGATTTTGGATGAAAATGAAAGAATTGTTTTGAAAAACTGAATATTTTAAAGAATGTGACGACGATATTTGAGGTTATCAAATCCTTTTAATGTGTTTTCGAATATGAAGTGAATTTGAACTTCTTCTTCGAACTAATACAGTTACGAATACAATTTTCGAATGACAGCTTAAAAAACATGTTTACTCTTTCATTAGATCAAAATTAAAATATGGCACTATTACTTTTATTTTAAACATTAAAAATAAAATATTTATACAATTTTTGTTATTGTAAATGCAAACTTTTCCATAACTTTTACCTTACAAAAATTTATTATCATGATTCACACGTCTACATTACGGTATTATGTTTCAGGAAATCAATAGAAGTAGAATCAAAATCTCGTATATCGTCTTTGACCTTCTTGCAAAGAATAATTTGATGTTTGTCTTTATTAAAAATGTTCAAGGGAAATTTACCGCCCCACAACGCTCACCGAAAAGTCTCAATTTTAGCAAAGAGTGTTAAGTTTATCGACTTTACATAATCCGTGGTGAAACAGGTCTACGGGCAACAGGGATTATATAGCGTGTTTAATATTTATCGCGACTAGCCAAAAGCGTAAACGCGTTTAGTGAAACCGGCCCTCGGCTGCTTCGTTTACCTCAAGATTAGTAGGCCGGGCAAAGATCGGGCCTTCGCGCTCGCGAGGCGGAAGCAGGCGCGGCGCCGGGCGCCCAGCTGCAGGATCTGCTGCTGGAAGGCGTCGTGGCGCGCGGGGTCTCGCTACAGCGCGCCCGCCGGGTGCTGGTGGCGGTGGTAGAGGGGGGGGGTTGTACTGGTGGTTGATGTCGCTGCCGCCGTTTGCATCAGCACCGGGCTGTCGGCTGGCGACTAGCGTGCCACGTCTGCAATCACCGTGGTCGATTCCCGGGGCAGCTAGGTAACGCTCGCTCGCAGTGGTCTAAGCGGCACTATTTCAGGACGAAGGTACGTTGGGATATAATACTAGGGAAATCTCTATGAAAGTTTGAACATACAAAAATCTATGCGGATATATATTCGTGTATTGACACCAAGGCACTCATATTACGAGTATGTAGCGCAGGCCAACAATATATTTGTAATAGCCAAGCCTTTCGCGTCAAATGAACAATCAATCACTGTCACAGCAAAATAGATTATGACACACGGAAAGAGACTAGACAAAAACAAAAGAATGAGAGAGAATTTAGTATTACAGAACGTAATATAAAAAAAGACTATCTAGTCATTTAGAAACGGCTAATCTACAGTGCTCAAAAAGCCACATAATGATAACCTTTTCGAGAAACGTCGCAAATTTCAAAGAAGATAAGGAACAAAATATTATTATAATGTCGAAGAATTGGAATCGAGATTTAACCCAATGCAATGAACGATTGAAGACATGTAAAAGGCCACTAAACACATTCTTGAAATCTCTTCCCCGATATAAACTACTATTACCTTTTTTAAAGAAAAGCAGTACATGAAAATCGCGACCAAGACACTGGGAATCAATTTAGATTTAATGACCTCATTGCCTACAAGCTTTCTTATTAGTGGTAGCAAAATACATAGAATACAAAGAAAAATTAAACAAAATTTGACAAAACGATCAGGCATGAATAAAAGAATTATTTCTGAAAATTATTCATATCATTTATCTGAAAAGTGTAGTCTGATTAATAATGAATGAATCGGGAGCCAAAAGTTATCGAGATAAGGCGGGATCTAACATTTCTATGGTTCAAAATGTTTGTTTGTTCTTTGCTATTTCGTCAGCGTTGAATCAACGTAAGATTTCTTACCTTTCTGCGACAGGTGGGAAAAGGCTGAAGTAATCTCCAGGGCGTGATAGCCCCCCCCCCGACTTCTGGAACAAAAAAAAAGTGAGTTGAAGACAGCTCATGTCTAAAAAGAAATATCAGATAGTGAAATGTGAAACAATTTGAAATTCCCTATATTATTTCAAAAGAAATAAAGCTTAAAACCGTTGTTCAACTACATTTGTGATTATGGCCATAGCACTTTATAAAACAACCCGATTCCCGATATATACTCTCTGCCCGATTCTCTCGTATTGATATATTATACTTATATCAATGACGTGCCAGGATGTGAATGTAATACATTACTGCATCGCGGGTTGCAGCTGCTCGTGTCTCAAACATTTATAACTGGAAACATTTGCAGGGTATATCTACCATTAAAAATATTTTAGTAACCGAGGAACCGAAGTATCCGAGGAACTTCACTAATAGAAATTACCTAACTTGACAAGAATAAGTTCAGTGTTTAGATTGGCGATTGTAAATGTAGTCCTGAGGGTTTTGTTAGTCCTTAATTGCCAGCAACTCGATCTGCTATTGTTTTACAAGACGAACAAGAAATGTGAAGGAATTTTCACTTGATAAACGAATGATGCTTTGTAATACAAGCAGAACTGTCGAGTGACGCTTATTCGCACGCCAGTTTTTCACCGCCTCCTCCTTCACGGTGGTATTGTGCGCATAGCAATTTTCTCAAACAGTTTTAATCTACCTTTAGTTTGTATGGCTTCGATTAATACTAATTTTCATGCAATCATGGAAAGGACGCAAAAGCAACGGTTGAATAGGTTTTCGGTTTAAGTGGCACGAAAAGAAACCCGTGAGTCAATAGGTGAATGATTTCATCACAGCTAAAGAAAAACTCGTCTCTTCCTCTAATCTCTTTAGTCTCCCTTACTGTACAAGTATAGCAACGTATATTAACAACTTACAAGTTCTAGAGTATTTTCAATCATTCTATATGAATAAAAAGTTTTGTATTCTAAACGGTTCATGTGCATTTCAATTATTTCTTATGAGAAAATTCACTTCGATACACTGGTGTTTTGTATTACAAGTGCGTTTCTAGAATGAATTATGCTCGCAATCGGAGGTTCTATTGTACTGAAACCGACTTTGACAGCCATTTCATTTTTTCCCATCATTAAACAAAAAAGGACAGTCTCGTGCGACTCTATAAGTTCTACGTTATTGAAGACCACGCACGGGACTAGCGAATTCAGGTTATTCTCTATTACATAGTTTTTAATCGCGGTAATTATTCTGTAATGAAAAAAAAACAGTTGCTGTATACCAGATCCATATACTGTAAAGCCTGTTTTACACGATCATTTTTTTCATCATTTTTCGCCGGTACAGAAAAGATACAGGCCAGACTGGATGTAATTTGTACGAAAATACGCAGCTTAATTTTCGTACAGATTTCATCCAATTTGACTACGAGCTCCTGCGCACTTACGGATCAGTTTATGTAGTTGACTGAGCAGGTTCTGATGTTGTGGAATTGTAATGTGAAGTGGGTATGAAGAGAAATAAATTATGCACTGTATTCTAAATTGTTTTCGCATACCGAGCTCAGTCCTACCTAACTAACTTCATTTGTTACCCACAGATGCAAATGTTAAATTTTGAACTTCCAGCGCTACATGCGGCGTTCGGAGGAATATTTTCTTCATGATTACGTACAAAGAGCAGAAATGACGCTAAAACACTCATCCATTTCGCCACCAAACATACTGCGCAGAAACGAACGTCCTTTTTCCATCCATTTACTGGACAGAAAAATGATGAAAAAGGGATGCAAAAATGACCGTGTAAAACAGGCTTTACAAGGGAACGCATGATAATATATGCCCAACAAGGTTCACTGTTACTGTTTCGTGACAGATTGTTGGAACGAAAAGTTGCAATGTGAAGGGTGCAACACTGAATGCAGACTGGTAGAAGTGCACGGCTAGGAGTTGCCGAGCCCAAACAACATTTATGTAGGAGCAGGTTACCTACTCGGCGTAAGAGAACACCACATGTTGGAGGGTCCAGCCTACCGTCATGACATATCCGGGCGATACTGATAAGAGCCCGCTTTCCGAGTCAGCGCATAGAAAAATGCAGGTTGAAGATGCCAGCCGTCAATGTTGCCTTATTTAAGTATTCTTGATTGGTGTAACAAGTCACTAATTGTTGACGTATTTAGGAATGTATACCGAAGGAATGGGTTATGCGTAATACTTGCTATTAAGAGAATATTCATTATTTATCTTTGATCCAACAACAATCTGTATATTTATATACACGACCAGTCAACGAAAAATGGAAATTTCATAAAAATTACACAATTTGTAAGAATTTAATTTCACAATAAATTACACAAAATGCCTCAAAAAGCTTTTACATCTCTCTCTCTCTCTCTTTCTCTCAATCTCTCTCACTCTCTCTTTCTCTCTATCTCTTTCTCTCAATCTCTCTCCCTCTCTCTCTCTCTCTCTCTCTATCTATCTATCTCATGGTCTGCCGCGCCGCCCTCGCCGAGCATTTGGGGGCGGTCTTTCCTCCACGCAACCGCGCGTCTAGTGGATCGCCTGCAATCGCACCCACTTGAAGGAAAGGTTTACGACCTAACGAATCTTGACGCGCACGTGCTACCCCGGCGATCTAGGTCATAAGGACATTCGCTCCGACCGCGAATATACTACGCCCGCGGCGCAAAACAACGGAAAATAACGAGTCATTGCCCGAAGCTCCGCCCGCCACGCTCCACTAAAATTTGATTTCGGTCAATAAGGGGGGGTCACTGAAGAAGGGGGGTACCAGAGCTCTCATGATGACGGGAGAGGAGCTCCAAAAGCACTAACTTTCGAGATCTCTGTGCACTTCGAGCGTCGCGTCTCCAGCAGCTCATTACTTATTCATCGCAGTGCGTGAATATAAGTTCTAACTTCAATCAGTTCATAGTTATGCCGGACCAATACACGTCCGTGTGGTGTCAGCAACAATCTGCATTTTCTTGTTATCTTCGCAATATGCACCCTGCATGCATGTGTAACTTCTGTGCAACGAACTATTCATGCACTTCTGTTAATCTTTCGAGTATTGCAACCGCAATCATTTGAACTGCTTCACTAACAACATTCAAGTCGTGCTATTTCTATTAATCTTAATTGTGTCATCACAACCGTGGTGTCACCAGGTTACTGTCCCTGCTGCGTGACGTAATCTTCGAGTATTGCAACCGCAACGAGGCGCTGTACATCCAGCCTGCAACACCATCAGCTGCCAGATCTACCAGACCACGTAAACTGTATTTTCTTTCAGCACTACATGACCGTTTATGTAAACTTCATACACTGCATTTATGTAATTCCGTTCTACCGTTATTCACATGTTTATCATGCACTAATTGCCAATCCTTAACTGATTTCTTCACTATTAATTTCACTTAGGCATATTTACATGCAGCATAGTAAGCTCATGTTCAACCTGTAATCGTCAAATCAAATTAACTATACAGCTTAAATTACATTACTCTGTGTTCATTCTGTTAATGGTAACAATTTCCCCACTCAATAGCTTCCAGCTAGAACAAGTTGTCCATTAGATTCAATCTATGGTGGTCCTTCAGAAGCTATAGGAGAGTGAAGAAGAATTCAGGTGAAATTAAATTACTGTCACCTCTCAACATACAGTCCGCTTGCTTACACCACCTCCGCCGACATTTCTTACACCGATACTGCACGAGCTTAATCTCATGCCGAAAGACTTGTGGGTTCAGGCAGGACGGTGCCACGTCACACACTGCTCTACAATCGATGGCAGCAGTTCGTCAATTGTTTGGAAGACGCATTATTTCACGTAACGGTGATATTGAATGGCCTGCGAGATCCCCTGATCTTAGTGTGTGCGACTTCTTCCATGGGGGATATCTTAAAGGCTAGGTGTACCGAACACAATTCATTAACTGAAGGAGAACATTGAAAAAGAAATTATTGTAATTTCCTAAAATTTTCTACATCGCGCATTCCAGTTTTCATAACAAACTGTTAGAGAGTGAACGCCGAATGGGAGCACATCTTTCCGATGTCATCTTTAAACAGTAAAGAGACACTTTTGGACATTTTGATTGTAAAAACATAAATGGCATGCCCAATACATGCACTTTCGTTACTGAATTATTTGTTTTATGGATTTATTCGTGCAAATAACATTAATTCCAAGTTTCCCGTTTCCCTGCGCCATCCTGTATTTTTCTACACGTCCAGGTGTATTTCAAAATTCTGTGACCGTCCTAGCAAGTCTAATACAAAATATGTGCTGCTACGTTACGTTCCATGAAAATATTTGCCTTAGAAGTTGTAAACGTTTGTGACTCACATGTGCTTCACAGACATTAAAAAACATTGGGTGTAAAGTTCTTTGAACCATGTATGACTCATATGGCAGTGAACATGTTAAGTGATTTATATTCTTGGATTAAAATAAAATGAAAGGCAGTAATACTGTTTAAAAACGTATGGGGAAATGATTTTCTTTTGCTGGTAGAATTGGGGCATCTGATATTTTGGCCTCGTGATGCTACCTTTCCAACTCGCAAAATAAAATGGCACTTATATCATAGCTGTTTTACCTAGGCGAATGTACGGTAACGTTTTTATTTGTTTCTTCTCAACACTGTTGGCACTGTTCATCTATAATGATCCGTAACAATGTAATATTCCATAGTATCCACATTAATTTGACATGTCTACAAGCCAGTAAAGTTGCATTTGAGCTGGTATACAGTGTTTATTGCCTTGTGTAATACAAAATCATTAATTCTATTAAAATTGTGTAATATCAATATGTTTAATAAATACTACACTTTACAACCCTAATTTGACTTTTTCTTCCATAAAATCCTTATAATTATTATTGTGAATTTTTTAATAAATTAGGCGTAAAAATTGTGGGAGTGAAATTTTAAAGTTCCCGCGTAGTATGTTTATTTCAATTTTGCCGGTTACTTCTTCTCTATTGGCTATCCGTTTACCCAATAGAAATTGTACAGAACAATATGGCAGTACCGGAAGTTGGGCAAATAAGACTTTCCCTTTTAACATTGAGTGACGTCTCTGATACATACTCTTTGGCTTGGGACGTATTGTGATGTTGGCGCGAGCGCGGGTTTCTCAAGTGGTATTACAATTCGCGAAGATCTGGGGAAGATTTTTAAAGGGAAACATGACTTCTAGTTGTGTATGTTTGTAGCTTTAAAACAGTTATCTTAAAACCTTTAAAATTTAAGTATGAGCACTAACAATCGTGGAAATCGAGGCGGTACCTTTTGGAGGGGAAAAGGACGTGGAAGAGGATGGAGACCTTACAACAAACAACCCAAACCAGTGGGAAACAAAACGTTTGCCGGTAATAGTAATAATAGTAATGTAGGCAACATTGTGTCGACGCCAAACTGTTCACGAAGTAGCCAGCAACAAGTATCTGATATATTTGAAGCAATACCATGTCCTTACAGTGGATGGAAATTGTATCATACCAAAGAGGCTTATAAAGAAGGTTCCTCTACTGTAATAAAAATTCAATCTGTTGAAAGATTTATAAGAAAGAATATTAAGTCTTACTCTGCTTCAGACATTATGGAACGGCGTGCATTTGCAATCGATGTGAAGTCATTATTAGCTGATGAGGATTTCAATGAATCTTGGCCGACATTTAAAGAAGAATTGTTTGAGAAGCCTGATTATACATTGAATAACCTTGGCTTAGCAATGCATCAAGTTGCTGTGAAGGAAATTGAAAATAAATTGAAAAGAAAGTTAAGTCAAGATAATGCCCCTCTTCCTGCTGTAAATGTACCTATAATAAGAGCAAGAATTACTGGATATGAACCTGTACTTCAACTGAAAAATTTGAAGGCCAATTATTATAATAAAATGGTGGCAATTCATGGAACAATTATTCGTGTGGGAAATATTAAGTTATTGTGTGTATGGCTGGCATTTGAATGTATGTCATGTCATGGTCTTCAGTGCATAAAACAACCAGAAGGGACATATACACCACCTACTAAATGCAGAAGTGACAAATGTAGGAGTCGACAATTTCTTCCTTTGCATTCATCTCCTTACACTCAAACTGTCAATTGGCAGTCTGTAAGAGTGCAAGAAATAGTGGCAGATGATCAGAGAGAAGGTGGTCGTGTTCCGAGAACTATTGAGTGTGAATTGACCGAAGATTTGTTGGACAGTTGCTTACCAGGAGATGTAGTTTCTATTATAGGCGTGATTAAAGTGCGTAATAATGAGGAGTTTAAAAAACAGAAGGCTCCTAGTATGTTTTTGTTGTATTTAGAAGGAGTGTCTGTTATTAATAGTAAAAGCCATTCTCTTAGCTCAAGAAACTCTGCAATGGGAGTTAAACTAGATGGAAAAGATTTCTGTGCAATTAAGGAAATCCGTTCCCAGCCATCACTTTTCAGACTTCTTGTTCACTCTTTGTGTCCCACAATTTATGGGCATGAACTAGTGAAAGCAGGATTACTGTTGACATTGTTTGGAGGTTCACAAAAACATGCTGACAGTCGTTGTGATCCACATATTCTGGTTGTTGGTGATCCTGGATTAGGTAAATCTCAGATGTTGCAAGCATGCTCAAGTGTAGCTCCTCGAGGAGTGTATGTTTGTGGAAATACTTCTACCTCCACTGGTTTAACAGTTACTTTAACTCGTGAATCTGGAGGAGATTATGCTTTAGAAGCAGGAGCTTTGGTTCTAGCTGATCAAGGTTGTTGTTGCATTGATGAATTTGACAAAATGACAACACAACATGCAGCATTGTTGGAGGTTATGGAACAACAGAGTGTTAGCATAGCTAAGGCAGGAGTTGTGTGTTCACTTCCAGCACGTACATCGATTCTTGCAGCTGCCAATCCTTCAGGTGGTCATTACAACAGAGCAAAAACTGTTTCTGAGAATTTACGAATAGGTCCTGCTCTGCTTTCAAGATTTGATCTGGTATTCATTCTTCTCGACAAACCCAACGAACACTTGGATAGTTTACTTTCAGAACATGTTATGGCTCTTCACTCTGGGATGAAACATGCTCTTAACCAATCACTTTCTCAGTTATCAGGAACATCTAGAAATTCCCAAAATTCTGAATCAGATGAGAAACAGCTCTCGCTTGGAGAACGATTGAAGTTGAGATCGGGTGAAGCAATTGATCCTGTCCCCCATCAGTTGTTGCGTAAATATCTTGCATATGCTCGAAAATATATCCATCCCATTCTTTCAAGTGAAGCAGCTGAAGTAATTCAAAAGTTTTACCTAGAACTTAGGAAAGAGCATCATACAATGGACAGCACTCCTGTCACCACTCGACAGTTGGAATCTCTTATAAGACTTACAGAAGCTCGAGCAAAAGTTGAGTTGCGAGAAAACGTTACAGTGGATGATGCTCTTGATGTTGTGGAGGTAATGAGACACAGTTTAGTGGATACTTATAGTGATGGAATAAGTCTCGATTTTCGGAGATCACAAAATGGTTCAGGACTGAGCAGCAAAAATCAAGCTAAAAAGTTTATTAATGCTTTACAAAAGCGAGCAGACAT
Source organism: Gryllus bimaculatus (assembly GCA_017312745.1). Lineage (NCBI taxonomy): Eukaryota > Metazoa > Arthropoda > Insecta > Orthoptera > Gryllidae > Gryllus > Gryllus bimaculatus. The sequence goes on along the minus strand of BOPP01000002.1, from coordinate 2,436,662 downwards.
TCAGAATAGGTCTGTATTTTCTTCTCAGGAGTTGAAGGAGGTTTCTGAACTTTCTGGTGTCCAAGTAAGTGACTTTGGAAACTTTATTTCCTCATTGAATGTTCAAGGTTTTCTTTTGAAAAAAGGTCCTAAATTGTATCAACTTCTCACAGTTGATTATTAAAATTCCATTATTATGAGGGGAAAAAAATATTAGTAATTTTGTGGGTTTTCGAACACCCAATGTATTTCATCGTTTAAGAAGCATATAAATGACTCCTTTTTTGCAACATTTCAGGAGAAACATAAAAACGTGATATTGCAACAGAGTTTTTATTCTTCAGCACTTTTTATAACTAGATGCACAATGTATGTGAAATAAGTGAATCATAAATAACTTAATATTAAAATCACTCAATTATGACATGTTGACATGTTTTTTGTTATAGTTATACCATGTTGATGTGTATTAGATTGATCTCAAGGTTTGGTTATTGAAAAAATATTACTCAAACATATTTTTTACAAATAATATATACTGGAAGAGAGTTATTAAAACTACAAAATACTCTGTTCATTTTTTTGTTTAATCATTCTTTGTTACACCTTTTATGGCTATTATAGTCATAAATCTCAACGAGTTATATGCAAAAAACTATTTGTAGCAAAGGGAAAAAAGTTGTAAAAATACTACTGATCTGTAATAAATGCCCATAGCATTTGGTACAACTAAACATTTAACTTATTTTCATTTTTTATTTTCTTTTACTTTTGATAAGCTTTCACTTAAGTTTGTTAAATTATTGAAATAAGAAAGGCATTCTCTGGGCTGTGCAGTATAAAAATACTGATATTTCCTAATTTGCACTGTCTGTCGAAGATGTTCACGCTTAGAGGAGTTAGGTTTTCTTCACCGCAATTATTTGTGTAAATACTGCAGAATTGTGTCAGCGATGTTACGTCAGCTTAAGGTAAAGTCTATTACTGGACTGATGATTTCTTTTAATATTTGTGTTGTATGGTTGGGGTTTGAATAGTTTGAAAACTCCTGTTCTCATCTGTTATTGGTTATTCTTTTTAGTTGTTGATTCCTAAATTGTTTGGCTCATTGCTTGAATTTGGTTTTCTTAAATTACTGCAGAGGGTATAGTTTTTCAACCAATGACGGAGTGGATTTTTTAAACCAAATGTGTTTAAAAACATTTGTAAAATGGGTTATTGACCTTTGCAAATCACAGAATGGTATATGCATGAGCTTTTTTCAATTCATACTTAAAGAATCATAACTTCTTCTACTTCATTGCAATTCTGCCCCTTAATTGCACAATTAACATCCTTTTTGTCCAATGAGAAAAGTTCTCCATCTATTAACAGATTGTCATCCTTTAAATGTAAATCCTGTAAAAGTTAATGCAATCATTCCAGTTTTATTAGCTACCTAATATCACATTGCAGAAAAGTATGTTAGCTTGAATAATGAATCGCAATGGTTTTAACATTCAATTTATAGAATTATTAATCCACCAAATGATAATTAGAGAACTAAAAAATGAATGCTGCATCATGGCATTAATAAGAGAAATTCTATGATCAACATGACATAACTCAAAATAAGCAAAGATAGATGACACCTTTCATTGAATTTAGCTTTACTTTAATAAAATGAAACACACTCAATCAAATAAAATAATGTTTTATCAACAAAATTCACTATATACTTTAATGAAAAGTAAAAATAAATAAAAGAAAAGTAAACATAGAAACATACCTCAGAATACAATTCTCTCATGGACTTCATTATGCTCTGTTGTTATATTGTGTTGACATTAGGATTATGAGATCTCTCATGAATGAATGGTGAAATAGGCAACATCATAAGATTGGGCATGGAAATTCTAATTTAATGATTCATGTAACTCCTTATGAAGAAAACAAGGTATGGCAATCTGGCAGAAGGGAACAAATTAATTCTCAGGACAAATATAGTTAATGTTAACCACTTTCACCATTACAAACTTCTCCCTAAAAACATTTCATGTGTTTTGATTTCTTTTGTGTCCAGAAATGACCAAGTATTAGATTTTCCAAATATCTACCAATATGATCCGGTTGAATTTGGCCTAAAGTGTCTGTTATCATTTTCTAAGAAATAATCCAGAGTTGAAATCATTATTACCAAAGAATACAATAGATTGTAGGTGAGCCTGCAAGACATTACAATAGATTGTTATGTGAGGTTTCTTCAATTAAAAATTATTTTTGAATACATTATTTTGATATTAGATGGTGTTAGCCAACATTAAAACCAGCACCAGATACGTGTATAAGTTAACACAGTTGAGGAATAGCTGATAGGGCACAATGTATATGTAGGACGTATGGAAAATCTTCAGTTACATTAGTCCTAACCCAGGTATTCTAGGATTAATATTTTTATTTCAATTTCATATTTGCATTCTCCCTTGAATTGTGTTATTTGAAGAATATTTTGCCAAGTAAGTTATTTATCAATTAAATGTGAATTTTTAATAATACTTTAACACAGCCATGTTGTATATTTCACAGAATGTAGTCAACACTAACCAGTATATAAAATAAAATGTTGAACTTTTCAATTATATTTTGTTGCTACTTGTTTTGTTCATCGTAACAAAGAGTGTGTAATATTTTTATAATAAAAGCATGTTCAATAGGGTTTAACATTAAATTATACAGATAATATTGTGAATTCTGCATCCTCAAGATTCAAAGCTAAAATTATGCTTTCTATTTCATATATTCTTATAGAGTGAATCAAGTTGTTAATTGTATTGTTTATTATATTTAATTTCTTCTTGATCTTAATTGAGAAAAATAATTTAATTTTTGTTTAATAAAAATGTATGGAGGGTCATATTTATGTTATTGATGCATAATAAAGCATTTAATTGATGTAAGATAATGTAATTAATATCTTGTCATTTTCATTTGATTTATTATGTCTTTAGTATTGCTTCAAATTTTAACTAAAATATTGAATGTTTTGTATTGGGAGAAGGTATGGATTCTGAAACAAAACTTTCACAGATTGTGTCTCCATATTGTCTCAGCTGTCAGTCAAAATTTCGTTGAAAGCATGCTGCTTGCTGTGACATTTAGCTTTTCTTTAAGCAATCAATTACAACAGAAAATTCATACTTTTGTTGTTTGGACATTATCCTTGTTGTGCATGTTTTAGATATTTTCATCATTTATGTACAAACCATAGGTAAAGAAAAATCTAATCTAACCTTTTTTCTATGAGCTTGATACATCTGATGGAAATGATACACAGAATTACAAAACAATGGTGTCCTTTATTTCAGTCTTTGTATCATTGAAAACAAGTTACTTTTTAACAAATAAGTTCCAAACACTCCAACAAGGAACTCGTTTTATGAGCAATTCTGTAAAACAGTATTCCTCAACTTTCAGTACTTATCTCTTTGTTATAACAAACTGAAAGATTGAGAACTATTGTTGCACAAAATTTGAAGTGACTAGAAAATAATTGTTTGATTTTCATCAAGTGATTGATAAAAATTTGTACACAAACACAAAAACAGAATACTTAAAAATTAGTACTTGCACTTGTGACTGTACTAAGTAGGAAGTTACAATTTCCATTTATTCTCCCTACTAAAGAATCCAGTTCAGATGAAAGGGAACTGCTTTCTAACACCAACCGTTATAATATAGTTCACAGGATCTTTATTACTTATAAGCCTTTACATTATGGAATATAATTTCCTGTGCATAAAAATACATTATCAAATCCATTATTTTGTACGTAAATGGCTTATTTTATAATTTAAACCTGCTGAGGAGAACTTGCAACTCAATCAAAAATATTTCTTTAGATAATATTACTACAAATATTTGTGTAAAATACTCTAGAAAAGCAGGGAGCTAGACATTTTAATACAGAATATAGTACACTGTACAATAGGTATCTACAGTATTCACAATTCACTCTACAGCCAAGACCCAGTCTACTTTTATTTGCCAATCTAACAATGCTCACTGACTCCCTGCTGGAGGAGCATTGCCTCTATTGTCATTACTGGAAGACTGGATGAAGGCAGTAAGTCTTTGTGGTATTGCATAGTAGTAACTTGTACAGGTTTTGTCAAGCCTTGGAAGCACATGAAATGTGACTTTTTAAGAGTATGAAAATTGGAATCTTTTATGACTGGTGAGTCATATAACTTAAATGTCAAATCATTCAAGTCTGAAACGTTCCATATCATATTTGGCATTTTGATTATTGAGGGCAAGATGTTTTTAAAATGTTACTCTTGTTCCTTGGATAATTTCCATCTGAAAGTCCAATGGATAAGCCTAGTACCTCAAAGGGTGGTAGTGGGCGCTGCGGAAGGTTTCTCCATTCCCAGCAATTCATCAAAGAGACAGCCAGGTGGGGTGCTACCAGCAGCTGTAGCCTGCAGTGTGTCCTGTGCATGACGAAGAGTAGCAGTCACAAGCTCTCCTACTGTCCAACGACGATCAAGAAGCACCCGAGCCACGGTATCCAACTATATATTTAAAAAAAAAAACAGGAGAAAATTAATGTTTGAATATCCTTGTGTGTAAAACTTGCATATTTCGAATATGTAAATGTGTAAGGTGAGGAATAATGGAAAATTTGAGAAGGAAAATATTTTGGATTAGAATTTATGCACAGAATGTTGAAATCATTTTGTTTGGAAGCACTTTTTAGTTCCTAACGCGGCAATATCCTGCAGATGAATCTGAACATTTTACAGAAATATTTCTGTATTCATGGAATGCATACAGAAAGTATCTCTAAAGAACAGTTAAAATATTGGTTCCAATATATTAAGTGCAAAAAGATAAATTTTGAACAAAGGATTGATTTGTTATGTATATGTTTGACCTTAGAAAAAACTGTGAGAAAGTCTATACTAATAAAGTTGAGACAAGAATATTTGTACGAAGGACCTGGTGATTTGATTATAATGTTATGACTTGTTAGTATTACACTTACAGTATAGAAAACCCATTTCTGGATTTCAAAAGCATGGAAGCCAATTTTCATTCAACATTTGTCTTTTTTAATGAGCATTACATTTTGCTTTTCATTCACTTTCTTACTGAATTAATGAGTAGGCTGCAGTCCAGTGATCCCGCCAAATTAAAATGAATTTATTTATTTTCACTTTTGCAAAAGTTCAAATTTAATTTCACAAACACAAAAAAACAATACAAATAATATTAAAATTTTAAATATTAAAATCTTAACATGACATAATGTACTTTACTTAAAAAAAAGGTGAGAAGGATCCATTACACCCATTAAGGACTAAAAGTATTAATTAAATATTTTATCAATTTCATAAGATTGTAATATTTTAGGAAATTTATTACAGTTATTAAAGCAACAACTTTGATGTCATAATGACACTATTATCACTTTTGCAACATCAATCATTAGTCAAGTGGTGTGAAAGTGATAAAGAGTCATTATTCAATGCGTCAATTTTAACTTTTATTAATGATTCCAATAGTTATTTGTAAATGAGCATATAAAAATGCTTATAATATTATGAATCATCAAATATTTCAGTGTTATTCTTCAAGGTTTAAATCATAAAGTGCTGTCTGCATTAATTATTGTACAAGAAAAGTTTGTGGACTGACAGTGAAATCACATGAAGGTCATGTAAAAGCATTGCACTCACTGTTCTCATATGATTTTCCAAATCTACAGCACTTGGAGTCTTCAAAAAGAGTGTAATGTTGCGGTGATATACAGGCTGTGACGAAATCAAAAAATTACAAAAATACTTTCTACAGGAAACACTGAGGCAAAACTGTGTTGGAATTATTTATTTCTAATATTATGAGGAACACACTGATTTGTTTTTTACCACATGAAATGACTCGCTTGTGTATAATGATCAGATAACACAAACACTAATTATTTCAGTACCTCGGAATTCAGTTAATGAGGGTTTATTGTATTTATAGACTAAAATAGAGGGGCAGGGATTCTGTAAATCGAGAAAATGTATAAAAAATTATGTATTTACAGTTTTTAATGATAAATGAACTTTAGAGAATGTCACAGTTAGTTCATTGCTGTAATGAAAATATGCACCAATCACAAGTGTTCACAAGTAGAAAGTTCATTTTGTGTTTACACAATGATTTCCAGTCAAGAAAACAAACAGCAACAACAATGATTCTAGTGTCATAATTTCCAAAATGGTGAAATTGTGATTCAAATCATGGAAAATAATTTTATTTCAGAGTTTGTAGAGGTAAATTTATTGAATGTGTGTTTGTATCTCCATCAGAAATATGGACCCTGAAACACAGACTGCCAAAGAATAGAAGCCACACAAACAAGATTTTTCTGGCACCTGGTAGGAATTACAGGTACAAAGAACCCTGAAATAAAAAAAATTCAAAGCAAAAAATATAGTGGATGTCATTACAGAGAACCAAAGGAGTTGGCTTTCACATGTGTGAAGAATGTAGGTGAAAGATTTCTGAAAGCACTTTTAAGAGTGAAGAAATATGGGAAGATCCAAGAAAAGACGGATTGCTGAGGATCATCTGGGGGAATAATCACTAGATCTACTGTCTTAATTGGAACAAACACCAGATCTACTATCCTGCTGTTCATAATGATGGTGACTTAAAATTTCACTTTTTAGTTCTTATTTTAGATGCTACTTTAAATTGCAAGTTTCAGAGCTTAAATTCTGTAATCTATTTCAGAAAGAACTTCAGATCCCTAGTTGTGAGTCTGCCTTGAGTCATTGAAGTTTATTGTTGAGCATTGAAAGTGTTCATGATTTCATTTGATCTCCCTCTGATCTAAGTAGTCGACACTCTCAATATCCATTCTTTTCAGAATTTTCAGTTTCTTATACCTGCTCTGCAGCAGTCAGCATTAATGCCCGTAAGTTATCACAGAGGCCAGTTTTATACAGAAACTTTTAGCTCTTCATCTACTTCAGCAAGTATCATTCAAATAGCATGGGATATATTTTTGTAAAAGTTTATTACATTTATAAAAAAGATGTTAACAGATTATATTTGTAATAAATGTCAATAAATAGATATTATATTTAGGATACACTAGATGTAATAATGATACAGAAACTAAAACTTGCTGATTTTGTACAGTTTAGAGTGTAAAGTTTATACCAATTAACAAAGTTAGCTTCAGCTTGAAACAGGGTTTAAAGTTGAAGCAGAGAAAAAAGAACTGACCTGTCCTGCCTATGTTAAAATGCGGTTGGACCAATGTAGAAGGAGAATGCCTGACCAAAATTTCTATTTCCTTCTTCCTGGATTTGCTTGATGCGTTAGGTGCTGCAGTAGCACTAGGTATTGATATAGAAAAAACAGACTGGCCATAACCTGCCTTGTATTCTTCACCTCTTCACCATTTCAAGATTTAAACAAGGAATATACTAATATTGTTAAATTGTGTAGTTGTTACAGAATTTATATCATGTACTATAATTAATATTATTGTTTTTATTATTACAAGTAATAGCAGTAAAATGACAATAAAAAGTAAATTTTGCTTTTACTTTAAACATGAAATCTTGAAATGCTAATTTTTTTCCTTCTAAAAATAATTATTTACTGTATAATATATTAATCCATCTGCAACAAGTATTGTAGTATAATTCCTAGCATCTCAATCCAACGTTTTCTGTCCAGTTTCCCTGGTCCCTTGAGCAAGTGCTAAGATGGCCCCTTGTTTTGCTTCTGGTCAGAAATGTAACTTCATTCTCTCCACCCAAGACACAATTGTGAATGTCAATTCAATATGATAATTGTGTATGTGACTCAATAAAAAATATTAATACTGTTTTGTATTATTGATTGCATGCCATCACACATCAATGGGAATGGGTCACTGTTCAACATTTCACTTTCCAAATAGTTTCCTACGTTATTTAAAATTAAATTATGTTTAGATTAAATATAAACCAAATAATGGAAATTATTTGGCCCCATAAAATAGCGATAAATACACTAATTCGTATGTTATAACGCTTCTTTTAATTCAGCTTTTTAAGCCAGCGTATTTTTTATCATCTGATCTCAGTCCATGGGATGCGGTACTTAAAAACTCGGAGTGAGGTATCCAGTGGCAGATCTAGGGGACAATGCCCTCACCCACCACGGCGACTCTGACAGATCAAGGCGCTGTTGTCAGACATTACTACGCCCACGGCTCCAGCTACACGTCCTGATATCATGTTCATAACTTTCGCCAAAGCCAAACCTTATCGCATTCTTGACTTCGTGTAAGTCAGACGAGCGACAACGCTGAACCCTGGCTGTAAGAAAGTAAACAAATCCTCGCAAGCTGATTGCTTCATAGCAGGTCACGTGGCGAGAGAACTGTCAGTCGCTTATATGCTGTCGATACTGTAGTTTTTTTAGGTAAATACATTCCTTTATTTGGCAAAATTGATTTAAATATTTTTTATGTGCGAATTATATAATTATAAAAAATGACATTGAATAGTGTCTTATATAACACAATATTATAATAATAATGTGTTTTAATTTTTCAAAAGATCTATGATTAGGTCTCACCTTTGGAGCAAGGCGGCTGTGTGCCGGCAGGCATGTAGTAGGGCGAGGGCTGGCGCGCACGGCCCAACGCTGGCCGCCAGCACTGCACGATGAGCTTGAGCTGCGGGTCGCCCGCGCCGCGGGAGCCGCAGCCCCAGTTGCCCGAAGCCACGGCCCTCAGCCCCGGCGCCGCGCTGCCCTTGCGGCCCGCCGTGCCCAGCAGCGACACCTGCCGTGGACGAGCAACGAGTAATCAGGCTCTCGCCCCCCTGTCGCGTTTCCGACAGCTCCAATTTCCGATTTACGTCGGAAGATCGCTGCGCCAGTACTGATTTTTGTCACGTGATGGTTGACGTCACTCGGGAACAATCCACGAACACCCGAAAAATAGCGAAAACATGCTTATTTCCGTAAATATGACAAAGTCGTGACAAAAGTTTCCTATTTTTAAGCTAATATCTTGGATATATAATACACGATACTTGGGAAAGAAGTACTCTGAACCGTCAGGCAACCCTGGAAAAGGTTCAGTAAAAATTAATTGTATCATTAAATTTAAAGTTACATTCTCTTTGCAGTCATTTTACTTATTTATTAGAAAAATATAACATATAAATACTTAGGTTTAAAAGAAAAGGGTCCCCCCTCTCGCTTGAGGCTGTGCACACCTATAATCGAAACAAATGATTGTGGCGAAAGACGCCGGATAAGTACTTCAATTCCAAAAAATAAACGTATTTTTTGTGCACTGGCATTATAGCGTTCATAATCGGATCTTTTACGGCACAAATGATGACTTATTAGTATTTTACGGCACGAATGATTGCATCATCAGCCAATCGCGGGGAGGAAAAAACAAAAACAAACAAACGGAACAGCCGGTCACCGTTTTCTCGCACAGATGTCAAATACCCGAGACGTCACAAGAAAGTTGTTTCGCAAAATTAAGTTTGATTATCATATAAATTTGTAATGCTGTTATACAAAAAATAGTGCATTATACTCGTTTGTAATGTTGCTGTATTGCATTCGTAGAAATGTGAAAACTCGCTCCCAACGTCGCTTGTTTTCAAAAGATGTACTCATGCAATAAAGCATAACATTATAGACTAATTGCGAAAACATTTGTTTGTTCTTATAAGAACGTGAGAAGTGGTGAAGTGTTGCAGGGCACTGACCAGCTGCGCGGCGAGGCGGTGGTTGTGGCGCGCCAGCTCGAGCGAGAGCGAGCGCGCGACGGCGGCGATGCGGTGCGCGCCCCGCGCCGGCTCGTCCCAGGTCGCACCGCCCGCGCCCGCCGCGCCCTCGGCAACAGCCGCGCCGGCGAACGAGTCGCTGAGCGTGCGCTTGAGAAGGCTGCTGGCGAGCGCACCACGGGCGATGTCGCGCCGCGTCCAGCTCCGCGCTCCGCGCCGTCCGGCCCTCCGCGCTCGTCTCGCCCAGCCACCGGTGTAGCTGGTGTCGCACAGCTCTCGCAGTTCTGCGGCGCAAACAGTCCGGGCGCGGTCAACTGCTAAGGTTTTTTCGCTCCGGAACGTGGCGGTGGGCCCGACGTACCGTCCGCTAATGGGGTTTTACCAGGTGTCTAGGTGTCTCCCACCAGCGTGGCTCCGCCGGGACAAGCTCTAACCGGTCCCCCAACATGTTTGGTAGTGTAGTACACGCGAGTGTAAGTGTGTGTAAGTACTGATGATAGGACAAGAAATGGGTAGGAAAGATCGCCACGGTTTGTGGCCAGTTTGTTTCGGTACTGCTCCGGCAGTCATCTGGTGTGGATCGGACAAACCACGGAAAACTTCCGGTCAGAGCAACCGGCCGCTAGAATTCTCATCCACACAGCGACAAAACTCGACCTAGCTATCTGACTAGTGTCGAAAATTCTGTCACCGTCGAGACCCAAACCCCAGGACTACCCGGTCAGAGGCACTGCAGTGACATCGGTTAATGTTCTAGGCCACCTCTCCCGAAGGCTATTTCGAAACATTGTAGGATTGAATGGCCGTATGAGTAAGAATTCATTATAGCGTTTTAAATGCACTGGTTTTGTACCAGTTTTGATAGAGCTGGCGTATGGCTTCTGTCTCGGATATCTTAGCGCTCTTGTTCAAATTTCAGCCTGGGGAAATATTTTCGTTTTTTCTTTATTTTTTTTGTAGCAATAGGGCACACTACACTGAATTCAATGTCAGAAAGAAATTTTCATTCAAACTTTTGAATTTTCAAAAATACTGAAGATATGTATGGTTCTCTATTTGGTTAAGATATTGAATATAAAATCTTGGTAGGTTCAAATTTGCAATTCTCTCTTTGTAGTAAAATACACTTAGAAAATATGACTAACTCTTCCCTTTTATAAAGTGTATTGCTGTTAGAGAGGGAATTACCTTCCAGGAGTCCATCAAACAGATTTGAAACGAAACACTTAGAAGTTAGCAGATTATGTTTATGGATTATCAGACACACATGCAACCCACAAAGCACGTTACGTCGCAACACAATTTGCCATAGTGCAAATCTCGGAAATAATTGGTCTTAGAACCTTAAAACCATGTTTTTATATCACGACAAACATAATTTCTGTTTTCTATAACGTAATCAATAAATTGAGGCCTTTTGGACATACGCCTTATTACATATTTCATTGTTCAAATCAATGTCTAAACATTTTTGTTTTTCGTGGATACTGCAATTTTTTGCAAAAACAATTCTTTGAAGCGCGTCTATTACATTGCTTTGGGTTGTCACTCTTCTGGATACACTAGCTACTCAGAACTTTCTGTTTCATCTGTCAGGGGAGGCACTGCACAATATGCCGTCGACACGTTTATAAATTATTTTGTAATAAAACTTAAATTCATTTTTTTAAATTTACATATTTACAACACCGGGAACATGTGAGGACGATTTGAGGGAATATTTGGCGGAAAAACTGAGAACAAGTGGGACAGCAACTGTGGTAAATTTGAGGAAATATTTCAAATAGTATCACTGGTCATTTCCTGCACTTTAAGAACGTATGAGCGGTCAAATAATGTAAGAACAGTTTAGATTTTCTGCTTTCAGAAAGCAGCACAACGCGAATATCTCTAGAATGCATTGTGATAATCAGAGAAGTGAAGTTCAGCTGGCCAGAGAGCGCAACTGCTTAATATTTACATTTTTATTGGTTGGTCACTTTCTAAATAACTCGATTCAATTGAGGCTGGATGCAACCGGAAATTCTTTCTGATATTTCAATTGATTGATTGATTAATTGGCGTTTCCGAGCCCGTTAACTACTATAATAAGTGTAGCGCGTGCCACATCGCGGGAAGTCCTCCCCTGCTAGAACCTGCGCCCCTGCCATCCCCTGCAGTATCTGCGCCAGCGGGGCACCCCCTCGGCCGGGGCTCCAAATCCCCGACGCGTGCGGTAGTAGGGCAGGGCTATGTTGCAAGCGTCGGGCCAGGAAGCCTAGGAGCAGTGTCTGCCTCACCTGAGCTGCACTCGGTGCTGAAGCTGTAGCAGGAGGAGGCGCCGCGGGTGCCGCGCGCGCCCGACCGGCGCTGCGCGCGCCGCCTCTCGCGCTCCAGGTGCGCATCCGTCGAGTCCTCCTGCAGCATGAAGCCGCGGGACCCGCCGCGCCGCACCCTGCCCATCACACACACACGCGCGCGCATTCGGGCGTCGATCCTTACAATCCAACGCTTTGCGTACAACGTGAGCCCGGGCAAGAAATAGAGCGACGAAACTTCAAGGGTATTTAGGAGAATCCGAATTCGTTCGAGTGCCGGCTCGATTGTTTCAACCACAAGGACTAGAGTCGGGAGAGAACACTTCAAATTATTCTTAAATTGCGTTCATTCACTGTCCGAGGTAATAGTGATTAAATGGCCCGAGCGAACGCGAAAATGGACAAAAGGATCTCAGAATACTTTTACAAAACTACCACTTGAAATCAGACCACCGACTGCTCGTAATGTACACTACAATTTCGAAATGAGCTTACGAATGCTGAATTTTTTAAATGACTATTCTCTCCTGATTCTAGGCCCACGGTTCCAAACATCGCCTTTTTTACTTTTCGGCACTTCTTTGGTACATTGGTTTCAGAATTTGAATTGCATTTACAGATCACATGGAAATAGAGGATTAAATGAATTTGGAAATTCGTTTCCCTTTGAATGAGCTGCTCACTTGTCTTATATTTTATATTTCGCACATTGTACGTGCAGACGACAACTATAGCTGATCTTACGACCTTTCTGTCTGATATATCGATGACTTCGTACACACGTCCAGAATTCTTAATTTCGAGAAAAACAAGTTTGAAAGTTTGTAAGAGAGCTTTTACCTAGGGAGCGACAATGTTTGCTTTCTGAAAATAAATAAATAAAAAAAGAAGAAAAAAATCTTTATACGATCTTACAAGGTGTGTACTCTTGGTAGATACAGACGAGAGGTCTCCAAAACTAACATTAACTATCAATATTACAGCCGTGAGACAGGCAAAGAACCGGAAAACCGTGTCCGAGAGGCCGAGTGCATCTGGGGGTTGTACGTCGGCGCCGACGACCTGACCGTGCTACAGGCCCATTCTCAATGCAAACGCAAACATAAGCACAACGCATAGACGTAAACATTAACATAAGTGATAGACTGAAGTATTCACAATGTCTCACATAAACGTAATCAAAATAAGAGTTTCTATTGGCTGTGAGACATTCTAATTTACTATTGGTTGGATGTGAGAAACGATTTCTAGTTATCGACAGTATTCATATGGCGTTACTTCGTCTATCGACTTCGAGCCTATTTCGATTCTCTATTTTGAATGAACGTCCTGTGATTGGTTCAAACATAAGCTTGAACCTTGCAAGCTTTTAAGTTCACGTCTTAGGCGTTAGGCCTGTGCGAGCGCATTGCGGAGTGGAAGGAGGCGCCCACCGGATGTCGCCGTCCTGCAGGCCGGCGCCGGCAACCGTGATGCCGACGGCGTAGCTGCTGGAGTCGTCGCTGGCGTCGCTGAGGTCGTCGTCGTCGGCGGCGGCCGTCCCGCGGCACAGCGCGTCGCGCAGCCGCGCCGCGAACGTGGAGCGCCGCTCGGGCGTGTCCAGCTGCGCGCTGTAGCGCCGCGCGCCCGCCTCCTCGCTCTCTGCAACGAGGCGCGAAACGTTTTTTACTTTCTTGCCTATTATGTGCTTAAATAGTAAAGCGAACGTATTGTACAGCTGCAGAAGAAATGGGAAATTTTTTATAGAAAAACTCGTACTACGTGACCTCGATATCGAAAAAAATGGATAAATCATGCGTCTACATCTTGTAAATGACCTCTTCTAATGCGATGTATAGTCAAGATCCAAGTTTTGTGGGTCTTTGATACCGAAAAAAGAGTTTGCGGGAAAAGGACTGTCAGTCCATGATGAACAATCGCACCAGAACCGTTCAGCCTCTCCCATTTTCTCCCAAATTGACATTCCCCGACCTCCTTAGCCAAACTCAATGTCCTGCGAATTGGAAACTGATATTCTGATTTTAGGGAATGCTTTTTATGAATGGAAAGCATTGGTTCGGGCAAACAAAGATAGATTACTGATGGTAAAAGAACGAGTTGCCAATGAATTCGCAAGCTCCAACCTGTCATAATATTGTGTTGGAGGTGATTCGCTGTTGAGAGAGCGTGGTCAGAGAAAGGACACGTGTAAATGAGCCGCGAGAGGGCTTCGGCGTACCGCCAAGGCGGGATTGAAATCTTAAGGGGTTCTAAGCTTTACCAAATAAACAGCACCTTATTGATATCAAATTATTAATCATATGTATAAAAATGTGTGTGAAAATAAACTGTTATCTTCAATATTCAAATTAAAACAATATTTTATTTTGTGTGTAAAAACTAAGAAAAAAAGTATGTTGACAGGTAATTAAACACACAGAATTTTACAGTTTATCGAATTACATATAGAGTTTATTGTCAAAACGTTATAATGCTTTGTTATTTATTTGCTTAATATGTATAATCTGAAGATGACCTCCAACCAATTGACCGAAACGTTTCACTATCAATATTATGATTTTATGACAAAGACCCCTTTTTAATGGTAAAATTCTTCATGTTTCATTGCCTATCAAAATAAACAAAACTTACAGAGGAAACCAGAAATCATTCCCAACTATGATAGGAATTTCTTTAAGTAAGTAAGCAAGCGCGTACCGCTGTCGTCATGCTCGAGGCTGGTGCGCGCGCTGTGGAACTCCTCGTCGGATTCGGACTGGCAGCTGGAGTAGAGCGAGCAGGCTGCGCGGCTGACGGGCAGGCACTCGCCCGAGGAGCCCAACACGATGAAGCGGCCGCGCCGCCCGCCGGGCCCTAGCGTGGGCACGCCCACGGCCACGGCCGCGACCGGCGCCGGCGGCTGCAGCAGGTCCTTGCGTGCCCCGGCGGCTGCCGGCCCCGACGACGACGGCGGCGCCTGCGGGCACGCTGCACTCAGGGCCTGCGGGGTGGCTGCTTCTCCGATCAACAACACGCGAATGGTTGAGCAGTACCCTAATAAACGGGCCACGGACGGCGGGCGGTCTTTCCTTTCTCTTCCTTGTCCTATCCTCATCCTTACTTACATGCAGTACACTACCGCACATACCGGGAGACCGGTCGGGATCTTAGAGCTTAGAGCTCACAGGGTCGATGCCCCGCCCGGTGGAAGATACCCCGTAAGACCGGAGCCGGGTCACGACATCCAGCGGGGGAAGATCACCGCCAGATTCATCCCGTGATAAACACGTATACTACACTTACGACATTTAGCAGTAAACGCAGCAGGAAACACTAATATATCAGTGAATGCACTTCACCTGTCTATCATTTACAGACATACCTCAGCGGTCATCCCGTTGCCTCAGCAGTATCGGTAATCTGGAGGTCACAAAGACTTGAAACCCAAACCGTGGCGGATTTCCGACATAACCTTCACAGCTGGGGCGCGTTCAACCACTGCCTGGAAGAGAATTCTCGCCGCGGGCTGCTCGGTCATTTTACGATGTTTCTCCGAACAATACCACGAGAATGCCGCAGCAGTAACTCGACAAAAAAATCACTATCTTTCCTTTCGCATTCGTTCCCTATTCTATTCACACTCTCGTTCGCAGGGCCTTCCCTCGTACTCATGCTGCGAGACCCAGTCGGGAGCTTCGAGTTTCATTTTCGTCCCAGCGGGGACGGTGCCCGCTTGTGGAGACACCTGGACAGTATTATGCTATGAAGTTTAATATCCAATATGAATTGCTGATATTTTGCAGTTGCACCTGCAAAATTGGCTGGGTGCCCTTTCAACAAAAATAAGTTAAGTACTCTTTAAAGAGAAAGAAACAAATTAGAATAAGCACTTATTTGGTAAGAAATGTAGTGGTGTATCAACACAAATTAAAAGGCACAAAACAATTATTTGATAGTATTTTTATGACTCTTCTGTAAAATACCATTCATTTTAAAAGCCAATATTTGCATACACAATATAACATTACGTAATGGTTTAAATATTGCTGACAAACAAGAAATTTAAAAAAAATTACAAATCAGATGAGAATTCAAGGGATTGAAAGTCAGTAGTCCAATTGAAACTATGCAGAATTAGTGTTGCTACAGAATGGCACAAACTCTCCCGTAATAGTTTTCTATTTCCATTAGTCTCGGCAACCTGGGGTACAAGTAAATATTGTTCAGAAGAATGTTCACCACTTGAGAAATGGTCTCTTCTGTAGTAGAAGTTTTCTCAGACTCTTCGTGCACAATTAAATTTTGTTTTGGACATGCTTTTGAAATCCTTCAAAGTTCATCCATGAAGTAAATGCATGTAAAACTACAAAATTAATTCAATAATGGATTAGGAACATGTAAATATTGTTTTCAGAACAATTAAATAAAGTTTATTAATGAAAGAAATGATCATCTTCCAATAAAATATGTATTTATATTTTTATAAGGACACATCAGTCTTTATTCCCCTATATTGTGGCATCATAGTAGTAAAATGACAACACATACACAAACTCTATTTTCAAATCTGTTTATTTACAAGATTTACACTATGCACAGCTCTTGGCACTATGCACACTCTCGTTATATTCCCAAGCTACCTTCATGATTCCCATGCACACTGCTCCCTGTCCCTTGGGAAGTGCATCCCCCACACAGACGCTCTACTGCCCTGGTGCCCAAACACCAGTGCTAATCACTCGCGGAATACCTTTCTGCCTTCTGGGCGAGCAGTCTTGTCCGCACACGTCACGCAAAGCTAAATCCCTTCCTCCTGCAACTCTGCTCCTTTGTTTTGGCGGTCACATGACCCCCACCCCCAGCCTCCCTGAGGGTGTGGGTGGGCGCTCTGCCCACACCTGCCTGCTCCCAGGGGGTCCCAATCCACTGCGCTAGACACCCTGCGTCATGGGGGTCACAACTCCCTCTTTAGTTGGCCCTTGTCACGCACCGCCTTTGATCATTCCCTGGTGACAGTCAGCCTCCAACATCCACTAGCCGTTCAAAGGTCTGACTACCATGTGGTGACATTACAGTATATTGTACATGCAATGCACATGAAATAAATTCTCACCTTCTCAGGTGGAGTCGAACTGAAAGACTCTCCTATCGGGCTGAGTCGCTTGCTCTGCTGCTGGCCTAGAGTTGATGTACCACTGGTGGTGGTGTTGCTAGAGGCAGTGGAAGTCGGTGGGGCGTTTGGTGACAAGTCAAGTGTTGGAGTACTGGGATTGCACTTCTGTCGAAAGCCCAGGAGAGCTTTGTTGAGCTCCCTCAACACATTATCTTCTTCCAACTGGCTAATAGGTAACGTAGTATAAATTTCTGCATCCATGCAGCACACACTCAACTGTAAGTTCAAGATCAAAAGTCACCCTTAAAAATGGCTTATGCACATTTAAGAAACGAACCAAAGTGTAAGCAAAATTATAAGTAAATATAATGCCACATATTTTGAAAATCTAAAATCTTTTCAGACGCAAATTGATCAGACTAAGGAATCTAATATACTGTGAAAGATTTTAATAAACTCAAAATAAAAATATTTTCAATACTTTATTTTAATTACTTCAATTTAAGTTAAGTTTTTTCTTCAGCTTTCCGTATAGTACACAATATACATTAAATTCAAAAAGTTCTTGATTCATATGGTCATATTTGGAAATGCTATATAATTGTGAACAATTATCATACTAAAGGGACTTCTGATCAGTGGACAATGATAATACTTGTGTGAATGTGGGCAGACTTACAAGAGGAGGCTTGGCAAGAGGGTCCATAGATGCTCGATGCCGAGGCCCTGATATTCTAGCCACTTGCATCACCCCATCTATGGCAAGTACTTCATTGTCTTCAAGAGCTTCTACACATGACAACATAGTTAGAAGTTCTGGTTGGGTACAGAATTGTAGGCATTCCTGATGAGAGAAGATAGTTCTTGAAACAAAACTGAATCCTAATATTTAATTAATCAAATTTTCACTGTATATGATATATATTAATGATCTTCATAGCAAATTTCTGCAAGTGTGACACACCTGAGTAAATCCATCTGAAAGAACATCACCTCCAACTCGACTTGAGCTAAAGCAGACATGTAGAGAGTCTGGTTCAGCTCGATCCAACCGTCCTTCATGCCTGACAAGAAGAGGTACAAGAGGAAGGCCACACTCCAGCCAATCTTCAATTGTGAGCCAGTCCTTACTGGACATAACCTGCAATAAAAGTTGCCCTTCTACCATAAAAATTTAAAATAATAAGATAATATTTTACGATTTAAT
This sequence comes from Gryllus bimaculatus, assembly GCA_017312745.1. NCBI lineage: Eukaryota > Metazoa > Arthropoda > Insecta > Orthoptera > Gryllidae > Gryllus > Gryllus bimaculatus. The sequence continues at coordinate 2,418,302 of BOPP01000002.1, read as the reverse complement.
TCCAGTCTTTTTAGATAGTAGGTTTAAAAAACTGTTAACTAAAGATGAGCTACATTATCAACATCAAGATAATTTGTCATAACAGGAATTATCTTAACAGTGGAATAAACCTTATGAGAAATAAATCAACATATATGCCTACATATTAGGTTCTGAATCCAACCTCTGAGAATCTACAAAGGCAAAGGAAATCTAAATAGATGGAGGATGCAAGTGTAATATAAATAATAGTTTGTGAAAGTAAATTGCTAAAAAAATGCAGGATGTTATGATGTTACGATTGATTTTTAAGTCTGCAAAGACTTCCTTAAGTTCAAAAGAATGAGGATACATAGTTAAATATATATTGCTCTTGGATTCATTAAACTAAGGACAAACATCAATTTTTACTAATTTGATTACCTGTCTTGAAAATATCACTTTCTGTTCAGGAAGCCCTTCATTTTCCAAATGATCAAAATACTGTAGGATGCTTCGCAGTTTTGCTTTCTGACATTGCCTTTAATACAAAAGAAATGTTTTTAGCTTCTTCTTTTCTTGTAATAATACATTTCCAATTATATTACAAAAACTCCAATTTCTACTTACGTGTCTAAATGCCGGAAGAAGTCAGAAAAGTTGAAGTCTTGAAGCGTAGGATGAGTCTTTGGAGTCCTTTTTGGAAAAGTTGAAAAGAAAGAATGAGCCAAGAGGGAAGCCACAAAACTCCTTTCAAGTTGCACCTTGTCCGCTGAAACATGGTTCAGTGATCAGCATGATTAATTTTGAATAGAACAACACATCTTAATATGTAATACTTATAAATTACAAAGCATTGAGTCAAGCACCTTTTTAAATTTTTTAGTTTAATAATTTTTTACGAAGTATGTTAGTTTTTCTTTGTTTACCTTTGTTAATTTACCCAAAAATCACTCTTATTTTCTGACTATTACACTTGTACAATAAACCAAATGAAACAGTTGTTGCCTGGTGCCAGAAATACCAACTCTCCAAAGGACTTACATTCAACTGTTAAGTTAATACCATTCAATTCAAGAAATAATATTGCAATTTTTTAACATAACCCATGGAACAGTTTTAAATTTTCTAGTATTGGAACATTTGATTTGTATTAAAGCTCCCAAAAAGCAGTAATGATACTAGTTTTGGCACATTCCAACATCAGCGCACCCTGGAACATGATCTATTTTTAGGCAAAAAATTACAATATATAATTCATTTGAGATTAAAAAATAATAACATTAATTTGAAAAGATAATTATAGCTTAAAAAAGGGTAATGAAAAAAAAATTCCTTTGTTGCAAAGGATAAATTAAATTTTTTTATTGAAAATTAATAGTTTGTAGTATTTTGAGTCATTTGGATACAGACCAAATTATGAGAATATAGTGATATTGCATTTTACTTCCTAATGAAGCTTTATGAACCACTGTCCAGTTCTTGGATAACTATCCTCTGAAGGACTTCTATTACTAAAAGGAATTTAATCAATCTTTTCCTTTTTGGTATTTACAATGCAATAGTCCTAATCTTTTAAATAGTATATATAGTAGCAGATAAGACAATAAAAAATTGAACTTTCAATATATTCATTGAATTAATCTCTAGAAATTGTTATTTTTTACCAGAAGGCTGATAATATTTCATTTCATTATAGTATTGGTATATGTATATACAAATGAACACAAATCATTATTCATTTATTCACCAGGAATGCATTTAGATCAAAGCTGGATTAATATTTTGAGGGGTCTTTAGCATGAGCACACTATGGGGGCCTCATAACTGTACTGAAATATTAACCATGTTTCATTAACATTAATATGACAATAAACTGAACCTTGTAATTCAAAAAAATAATTATATTATTTTTAAATGATTATGAATTAATGTAAACTTTTATTTAAAGAAAAATAAAGGGACCCAAATCCAGCAGGGACCTAAGCACATGCATAGTTTAATTTGATGCATTAAGCCACCCCTGAATCAGATAGAAGTGAATAGAGTGATGCAGAGGCATATCTAGGTATTCAGGCACCCATGACAAGCACAGGATACCTCAAATTATATTTGTTGCTATTTGTTTTAGTGTGTAGCATATAATAGCTCCCCTTGTAAGGAGTGCCCATATCACGTGACATGTCTGCTTTACCGTTGATATGCCTCTGTGGAGATGTACCTTGTTGCTGTAGACTAAAATGCAGACCACCTGGTGGCTTCAGGCTCTTGAGCTGAAGGGCTCGCTGCACCATTGCTGGTGATGTCTTCTCAAGGAAGTGTCTTCTCTCCTCGGGAGTCAGATCTTCTTCTAGGAAGCGCTCAAGAGCTTGAAAGAGTGCAGGATCTGGAGCTTCTTCATCAGGGTCCAGACTGATGCTGTATTGTCAAAAATTCACCAAGAAGTTAGATATATTAAGTTATTCTTGACCTGTAGGAATAATATGTGTATTCTCTGGTTGTTGAGTTACAACCATTTACATTGCCACACACATTACAACAACCATTTTACATTGCCAAAGTGTCAGCCCATTTATTTGGTCTTCATTACCTGCATTGTTGAGCCTATAACCTACAGCCCTAATAAAGGCTGAATAAATGAGCCAAAACATTGGGAATGTAAAATAGTTGTTTTAATTGACTTAAAATCAAGAGCCATGCAACATACATATAATCAATTAGATGTTTACCCCATTAATGTTCAGTGTCCTTATTTAAACATGCACATTTCTGGTCAACTCAAATTTGTTTTTATTGTACTAATTTGTGAATTATATGTCTTCAATAATCGTAGGCTTCCTAAACAAAACATATAAAGAAGTTTTGAAATTACCGAATGCTACATGTTGACTTATCTGAGAACCCTAAAGTATGCTCCTCGCTAGGCCATTCATCTGCAGTAGTTTGAATCTTCTGCTTAGACCAAGCTTAGCTACTATGTGCCTATGGTTCAGTTGGAAGGATTGGCTAATGTAAAGAAAACAGTGGTTAGTCTGCATTGAAGTCGATGGGGCATATGCAGCAATGGTCAGGTTTTACTACTTTCTATGCGTAATGTGTATTTCTATGTGTGTTTCTGTTCACAGTGTGTTGGTTACACAAGAAGATATAATAACTTACATAATGTATAACTGAATTAAATAACTTAATATAATAGTTATATAAGATGATGAGATTTGTAGAACTGAATGAGATGAATGAATCTGTTTACTAGTACAAGTCATTGTATCTTAAAATTCGACACTTAATTTTTATTGCAACATTTAAAAAAGATAAATAAGGTAGTAAAAATATTAAAAAACTTGTCTGAAGTCAAGTCATGTGCAAAGAGAAGAAACAAAATATGTTTTATATAAATAAACATTTTCTGAGCAAAGGAAAGTTATTTAGCAAATTATCTGAAAAATTGAACATATTATGACATATTAAAAAATAAATTAAAAAATGTAAGATTTGTTGAAAAAACAAAGAGAAAATAAGACGGTGATGAAAGCCGATATAGTGCCACAGTAGATTTATCAAGGGGTCATTCAACAAATATGGAAACAAAACTGGTATTTTTTTTATCCCCTCTCCCTCTTAATACAATTTTGTAACAAAAACTTATAACTTCCTCTCGTGTATATACAAACCACGAACCCTCTCTTTTCACCTGTCAGTAGCAATCAAATGTTAAAAAACAATATCGGTTGTATAATATATAACTAAACAGAATACAAAGGAGAAAAAAAAATCAGCCAAATATAAAATATAAGAAATCATGTTTTGTCATGAAAATTTTTTTTAAGATCCTTAATGTCTATTCTACCAAATTGTCTTTCATTTGTTTTTATTTTTAGGAGGTTTACATTTTTCAATAACTTCCCTCACCCAGCAATTGTACAATTTCATAACAAAGTGTCCTCAAGAACATGTAAATTCTTCTTCATTGACCTGCAAGTGACTGGGTTCTTATAACTAAACCTCGGAATTCTAGGTACAAAACAGTGATGATTGAGGTACCCCAAAATTAAGTAATAAAATTATGAAATTAGGCACTTAAAGTAGGTTAAAGTAGGTAAAATGATTAAAGCAGGTATTTAAAAACCAATATACAAGAGAAGTTATGTTTCTGGCAACTAAAACTGATCATAAAAGGATTAAATTAGGCACTTTTTATTTTTCAAGAAAGTGAAGTATTTTTATATTTATTGGAGTGACAACAAGCATATTTTATTCACTTTCATTTTTTTCATTTCATTGATTCTTTCATACTTTTCATTTTCAATGTATCAATAGCGCAGCTGCACTGGGAATGGGTGCAATTACCTAAGAAATGTGTGCTGATCGAAGATGGGAGTGAAACATCATCTTTATATTGACTTGCAGAGTTCCGTATGTTCGATGTGTTGGGTAATAGATTTCAGTGCGTATTCCAGTGTGTATTCAATCAGGGAACATACATATTTCAGGAAATTCGGGAAGGCATTTGCACTTCAATAAAACAAATTTAAGAGCAATAAAACCAATTAAATTTATCGAAATACTTGTTTTAGTCAGATATAGGCAAAAAAATATTGAAATAGGCATAAACCATCATTTTAGGACATATTAGGCACTATTAGATGCTTTCAGTAGATCTATTTTTTCATGAATCGTAAACATCTGCAATTATTTTTTGCAAAATCCTAAAGAAACTAATAGGTATTTGTTCTAAAATCTGAGATCAACTTATAACAAATGATTTAATTGGAAGGCAATTAAATTGGAAGGCAAATTTAATAGATATCAAGCAAGGTTTAACATTTTAAAATGAAGTGTCTCATGTCAAATACAGTAGTGTAGATATTAATATAATAATGTTAAGATTTTTCATATGTTCTACCTGGATCTTCAATTAGTTTTTGAGGACAACTATGAACTTTGAAACATCTATATTTCAGAAAGCTATCACATTGTAACTTAAATAACTACATTTTAACTTAAGATTTATCTTCTTTAACATATTTACTTTCAATGACTTTTGGTTAGATTTCATTGTTTAAACATTTCATTTCTTTTTTTCCACTTTTCATTTTCATTGTTTATGTGTATGTTGTTTTAGTTTCAAAAATATACTTATGTCAGATATGAATTCAGGTAGGTAATTTAAATAAAATATACTTATTTACTGATGATGTTCTACCTACTTGCACATGCTGTGAATCTTTTCCATTGTTTCAATGAGTTCACGGCTAGAACGCGACAGGGCCAATTGTGTGAGCTGTCTCTGCACCTGAGGCCACCAGGGCAAATCACATGGTAGCATCACCAGTGCCATTTTGGAGGATTGTCTGAAACAAATACATTTTGTTCTTTAGTATAAAATAGTCGATAAATAGTTTTAAGAACACAAGTCCTAACATCTTTAGAACTACAGCTAAAGTCAATTTCTTTTCAGATATCTCTGAACAGGATGTGAAACAAATGAACATAAAAAATTAAAATTTATGGAACATATATTAAAGGAAAAATTAGATAATCAGATTCAATATATGTATTGTGTGGTGGGGATGCTTAACACTGAGGGTTACTGGTGAACCATGGTAAACTCCGTGTCCTGGGTAATATTGCTAATATTCAAAACATTGTAAAAGAAAAATTATCATACACATCAATTTGGAACTGATTACATATTGACACTGATTTATATTTGCAGATCTTTACAAAATATAGAGGAAATCCGTGAAATTCATCCAGCAACAATACTGGGGTACTGTAATTAAGATATTTTGTCGAAGTTCAGAAAAAGATTGTTCCATTTTATATTTATTTTTGCCTTTATTTTTAGAAATGTGGTCAAAAATTAAAAATGCCTAATTTAGTTCAGGCTTTATTTTACATGAAATTTTATTTTACTAGTTTTCTCAAACACTGGTAATATAGATTTCTCTTTATTTTCACCCTACTCTAAAATAAATGAAAACTCTTGAATTTGAGAACACACCTATAGAATCATTTGCACCATTATCAAACTACCCACTATCATTTTTATTTCTCAAACTAGTCAAAAGCCCAGGAAGAAAGATGTCGCCCTCATCAGAAGAATTCAATTCTGATCCATAATTCAATTTTTTGGATTTCTATTGTTGAGAGTCACTGTGAATTTGACATCTGTATGTCTTCTGAACATCTGTATATGTATGTTGCTGACAGCATGAACACTACTTACAAAGAAAGACATTCTGAACATAATTGACAATTACCTCTAGAACAAATATCTAATTGCTTCCAGAAAAAATTGCAAATACATGCAACCAGTAGGAGCTCACATTGGCGATTGTCCTGCAACCATCTTAATGATATTAAGAAGCATCTTTTAGGTACTTATGAACATTTAAGAGATGTTCACAGCCTGTCAAAAAAGATAAATGTAGAAGAACATATGACATATGTCCATTGGACATAGCAGTAAAATGAATGGTGACGTATCAGATACCTCGTTAGGAAGTGAAAGAGTCAACTTCCTGGTAATCAGTAGTCCTCTATGAACATTCTTCAAGAAGCTCTCACAACATTTGTATATTATTTGGTTTTGTTCTTCAAATTAAGGCGTAAGGATGCTTGAGTTTGATTTCATACTTTCTTAGAAGCAAAATAAATTTGTTTGTTTGATTTATTTAAAATTTAATATAAAAAATTAACACATGTTTTAGTAATTAGGGCCCAATTTTTGCATTGAAAATACTCGTACGTATTGAAAATATTACATGCATTTAAACAGGCAGGGAACCACATGGAGGGAAATTTTCTCCCCTAAATTTTTTCTGTAAGTATCAATTTTAACTTTTCATGAAACTTTCATGCAAAAATATTTTCAGTTTATGATTAAAATGAATAAAATTGTATCGCAGTATGAACTGATTATAGCCTGCGACATTTAACAAAATCTATAATGACACATTCGACCAAAACATTGTTAATTTCCTCTCTCCAAATTTGTCACTGGATCTGCCCCTGATTTAAAAAAATTGAGAGTAAATAGTATAAATGAAATAACAAGCTTACCAAAAATGATTGTATATATATTTGAATTTATTCATCTGTGATTTTATACACATTTTATTTTTTAATTTTATTTATTTATTTATTTTAAGTCTTGAAATAAGTGGCTGGATGTGAACTTTCAAAATGGATGATCAGCATCCAATGCACACTTTCCAAAATGAACACATAATGTTAGGGGATTTCTGGACAATATTTATACTCTGGTATTAAATATTTGAAACACATATCAGCAAACACTAAATATCTCATTCTAGTTTATTACCCTCTGTATTGTATATAATTTTTCTCCAGAAACAAATTTGAAACATGAAGTTTCTGTCTCAATGAGTTTTCATGTATCCTAAAGGAAAAGGGTAGTTTGAAAATCTGTACCTTATTCAAATTAATTTTATTTCATGAGTGTTTGCAGAATAATCAACTGTGTGACAGCAACATCATTTGTTGAAAGGTCATATTTACGCCCTTTCAATGTGTTCATTAATTGAAATTAATTAACAATTAACTTAAGTATATGCTGGAGTCTGATCTTTGCAAATAATGTACTAATTTTGAACTAACAATGTGTGTAACAAGCAAGAAATGAATCTTTTAGAATAACAGGCAAAATAAAACTGCAAGCGAGTTTGAGTTTTTATGACAACTCTGTCTTCTCAATCAGCAGCTTCATTTATTAGTACCCAATTTTAACTTTATCATAAAATTTTAACTTAAGAAAATGTTGTTTTTTTTTCTTAATGAACAGAGTGAAACAATGTTTAATTAAAATTCAAAAGTATTGAAAGGTAACACATTTTCTTAGAAAATGTACCAATTAAAAATTGAATAGTTATTGAAAAATAAAAATTCACATAGTTTCATATCATAAATTTCAAGCAAAGTTTAAGCAGACTAAAATTGGCCTGCAGTATATGCTAGACAATGTTGTGTAAGGCTTCATTATAATAACAAGTAATCTTGTGCAATAATGGGAAATAATCAACAACCTGGATCATTCTGCCATAATTATAAGTTTAAGTATTAAGTTTAAGAACATCAAGAGAATACGATTACAAGAATCCCTTTAATTTTCATCATTAGGTTTTTGATTTTGTGTGTTTGAATCACATGAAGTGTATGCTAATAATTTACACAGAAAATAATAATATAAGATTAGATTAGGTTATCATTTCAAGAAAGCCAGGATCCTAGGAAGAAGGTATGTGTTGTATTGGCAAACCAAAAATATGCATGGCAACTGCATGCCAAATTAATAATGAGTTTTTATTCATAGTTTCACACATAATAAATAACACGCCAAAAAACAACTTTTAGTTAGTTAATTATATTTAGTTAGAAAAAATTATATTTTCACATATCTTCAGATACAGGAGAATTTTTCTGTGACACACCACCTAATATTTTTAGACATTCCCCCTACTCATTGCAAACGGCATGCCAGTGGCCGCCAGTAGGTATCGTAGAGTGAGTCCTGCATATTACTCCTCGTATGAATAAATATATGCCCCCTCCACAATCTGTGCTTCAAGAAAATATTTCTTTGACATCCCTTCACCTAGAATGCGGGACATGCTCCTCACAGAGCGTTACTTCTGCGCATTTTTTTTTTTTTTGTGCGAAATCCCTAACCCCTTTTTTTACCAGGTAAGTTGAAATGTGAATAAATGTTGGCAACAAGTTGGTGGCAATTATTTCTTAAATGAAATTTTTGCAATAGAAAGTAGTTGCATCGAAAAACGAGGAACATCTTGCATTTGATGTTCCTTAATACTACAACCGAAAATATATTCATTTCACTCGTCACGCATGTAGCCAAATGGGAATTTCAAGAAACCGTTTTATCCAATTAGACACTTTCAAAGACAGTTGAAAGCAAACGCAAATTGCGCATTGACATTTCCATGAGATTGTAATCAAATATACTGAAACATTTCGTACCGTGACATTTCAAGTTATCGTTTTTTTCCTGGAGTGGTGTGTGTATCTGCATTATCGCGAGCTGATCTCAAGCTGTGAAATTATGTAAGTACATTCCACATTGTGATATTTAACGCATGTTTGTAATAGTTGTTGACAGAGTTGTGCTGAAGCCATTTTATTTTAAATAACATCTCTATGTAACTGTAGCATTACAGTATTCGACACATAGAAATATTTTAACGTTGATAAAAATGTTAGAATTTTTTTAAATTCGGTATTGCGTGGTAAGTTTATTACACCTTGTGAATTATAATCTTCCCCACGGAGCGAAATAACAGCAACTGTTCGAAAAGGAACCTCATTTCAACTTCAAGATTTCTACATGTCAAGAACATGATTATGATACAAATATGAACAAAAGCAACATGATTGTTGAAAGTACTAATTTAGTGCGTGACACATTTCCATTATTCCCAAAATGTACTTGTATCACGCTTCATGGAAAAGCCATCCCTTATATTTATCGAAAAAGGGGGTTTAGTATTGTGTTATTGAAGCAATTGCTTTTGTTAAAAACAAAAACCGTCTACTTGACCGTTTACTACCTACAGCAGAGGTCATTAGTTTATAATTTCACAAGTTTTTAAACCTATAGTTTTCTGTTTTGTAGTGTCCATTCCTTCATCCGAAAACGCTTATGGTATTTCGACCTCTACTAAGGCGTTAAGGGGTGCATGGGCACCTTCAGCCATTTTTTATTGAACAAAATTGGTGTTGTAAATAATTATTGAACAAACGATAAAAGACTTTTTAGACATGATAAGCAAATAGTATATTTTTGTTATATGATGTAATAAAAAAAGCACCATTCAAAGGTTTGTTTAAATTCCATTCACAGGATAATCGTGAAAAAATTGACGTTGTAAGAGAATTTTTTAGAATTATATTGTCCTGCACTTCCTAATATATTCAAGACACGCTGATTTTTGCTACGAATTATGAAAATGTTCGATTTCCTGTTACGTGAACTGAACATGAGCAGGTACATCCTTAGTTTTCAGTTGCTATCGGTGTATCGACCATGTGAGATTTTGTTCCAGAACTTAGTCGAATTCGTTAGCTGCAAGCGAAAGGAGTTTTTCAGTCATTCTCACGCAATACAGGCAGGTTGTCCGAATATCGCACGACTGCTGTACACTCCTGTTTTTTGGAAAGGTTTAAATGCAAAGTAGTAATATGATGTACGAAGGGTTGTGCGTTTTTTTCTTCAATTTTTTCGATCCGACATGATATTTCATTGTATGCATAATGACATGTAACTTCAGCTATCTCGCCTAACAGTTGCTAAATTGCATAATTCAACTAAATATGTACGCCCTTTTCGCCATGAAATGTGACATTTCTGCCATCACCTGGTAGAACATATTGTACAATTGAATGATGTATTATATGATGGTGCTGTTTGGAGATTGTGTAATCTGTGGTGTTAGTACTATACTGCTGGCATGTGGAGTAATTACTGCTCTATGGTGTTTATATTTTGAGTAGAAAGTCAAAAAGTCTTTTAATGATATTCTTAAAAGTTCAAAATGATTGTAGCAAGGCTGAAAGCAATGTTTTAATTGTTGAGAGAAATTTCATCATCCACCAAATACTTCTGGTATAAAAGAAATGATAATGAAGTAGCCCTGATGTAAGAGAGTGATGACAAAGAAGTATTTATTTTGTCAGTAGTGATTACTTGGTCTATAAGAAAAACAAATTAATGTACAACAGTTTATATGATGTTTCCTCTTTTTATAAGAAATGTCCTCTATTTCCATAATGGAATTTTAGTAACCCTACCCTCTCTGACTGGCGAGATCCGGCCGACTTACGTAGGCTTGTGGAGTTTCCCCAACAAGGTATCTCCCACCAGCGGGTCACCGCCTCAGTCGGAACAAGCTCTAAAGATCCCGACAAGTGTGATAGTGTGGTGCATGTGAGTTAAAGTGTGTGTAAGGGGTATGGATGGGACAACGAAGAGGAAGGAAAGATCGCGCGCAGTCCGTGTTAGGGAACTGCTTGAGCACCCGCAATCCCGATTGTTAGGGAACTGCTTGAGCATTCGCCTATTGTTGATCGCAAACACCACGGTAAACTACTATTCCGAGTCGCCGGCCGCTAAAATTCTCCTACAGACATTCCTGTAGATAGTGTCAAAAATCTTGCTACCGTCGGGACTCGAACCGTGGTACTGCAGTGACATCAGTTGATGCTCTGAGTCCTCTTTGCCGGTACTATAACATAATAATAAGACGCAATACAGTTTAAAATAAGCAGACACATTGCAACGAACAGAAGAAGAAACGTCTGGGTTGCCCACTCATCCCGTAAGTGTTTCCAAAGTAATCGAAGCCCAACGACCTACAGTGTTTGATATTTTCATACATTTGAAGTAATAGTCTTTTATTACTTAATTGAGCAATTAATAATTATTGCAATATTTTCTATGAATATTTAATTTAAAAGCTTCGATGATCACATTTTAATATTTTGACGTGAAAATTACATTGAGGAACGTAAGGTGTAGAATATAGTGTATTTGTGCTTTGTAGTGCATTCGAATAGTATCTCATTTGTTATCTATTTGCTCCATATTTTGATAATAGCTATAAACGAAATTATTATCGTAAGAACTCTTAATATAATTCGTGATTGGAGGATTATCATTCGAGTCCGTTAGGCCGACCAATGTTTGGGTATTATGTTTTAGTGTTGTAATAAGATGTGTGGCTGATATACGGTATTATTTTACATCTTAGCGATTTGGTAAAATTTCCAGCGTGGCCTATTATATTTTAATATTAGAATATTATAATATTAAAATAAATTAGACTTTTCACCCTTGTGTTTTAATAATTGTTTTTACGAAACTGATCGTAAAAAGTTTCCTAGTTTGACTTTAAATACTAATCGAAGTGAATATATTGTTATTCAATACTCATAATTTTATGATATTCACTCTGTACATGCAAAGGGTGGAAGTGCCGTTCATAATTGAGCTTATAGTACATTATCAACACATTTTATTTTCAAACCTACTCCGATGTCACCTTTCTCATGCACATAGAAACTTTGTTTGGGCTCTTTATTGCTCAACATTTTGAAGTGAACTGTCGTTTATTTCAAACATATTATTGTAATACACGCGCACGTTTTGTTGAGCCCTGGAATACCTACCCCTCTACTTACATTATTTGAATTAAGAATAAATGTTAGCGACGAGAGTTGTTGACAAAATCTTATTACCAGAAATGTGCACTCCCTTGTCATAGAAACTATTTAGCACCGAAAACGAGCTACAGATTGTTGAAATACCCCCTCTTCTATAGCATCTAGGGAAATATTCAAGAAAACGTGCTTTGTGCGCGAATACATACAGCAGCAGAGAGATCGGTGAACGTTGTAATCGATGTATATATTGCAATAACTTTATCGAGCATTTTTAAGTGAACATTTTATCAAATGGAAATACATAGGTAAGCTAGTCCGGCGCACCGATTTTTGTTCGTTGTGCTCTGCATGCGTTTGTATCACGAACCACGTGACCACAACACGGGCACTTCGTTTGAAAATCCAGAGACGCTGGTCGCCATGTTGCATGGAGAGCGAGAAGTGTTGAGAAACATTTTCAAAGTGGCATAAAGTGACAATTTTCAACGTTGATCAACCAAAAATAACACGATGAAGGTGTAATTAAAATAAAAGATGCAATATTTAAAAAAATGCTTAATATACCTGTTAAAACTAAGATTTCAATATTTTTTCAGAGCCAATTCCGGACGCAATACGGGGGAGGGCTTTATAACTAAAAAAAACGTCTCTCGGAATATAGTAAATGTGTTTATTAATGAAATAATATTGTTACATTATTCGAAGTACATCAACTTTAACTTTTATTTGGCTAATGAGAACCGGTTATGCTTCTAAGAATTTTCGATGACCTTTCTTTTGGTTTATATTTCTCGGCAAAGATAACTAATATATGCCCAAGTTTTCTTCACCCTCGAGCACCCTAGTCAAGCCAGTATTTGCTGGCGCTAAAGGGGAGGCCCTTCGAGAATCTTAGATCCGACTCGGAACAGGTCGTACCAATTTTCTATTTCATCATCTACCCCGTTCCTTCAAATCGCTTCATAATTTCATAATTTTCGATGTGTTGTCAGTACGATTGCCAGTGATAAGCATTTATTGCTCTTATATTTTACATTTTGGATCAACAATAACGATTTAAGGTTATTATATATATTTATTCATTATTTCCTTTCATGACAAGACTTGCGACAGCGCCCTGTGAAATATCCTTTGGTATTTTAGAAGGTGCTGCTTTAGATTATTCATCCGGTACAGCTCTCCGGCACGTCTGGTGGTATAACGGTTAGTGTATCGGGCTGTTGAACCTAAGTTAGCGGTTTCAAAAATCCCATCAAAGCCGTGTTTTTTTGAGGGCAAAGAAAATCCCTCGTTCCTTTGAAGAAGAGTGGAGGGGGAGGGTTGCGGCAAGATGCAACACAATGACATGTTTTAAAACAGATAAGAGTATCCGCGAAAAAAGCGTTTTTTAGATTATTAGTTGTCATAAACACGACATAACATTATCAATATTATATACCCATAGTATAATATTAAGACTAAAAACTATTTTCAAGCATAATCCGATGTTAATCCTTTCCTTTCTCGTAATGCTTCTCGATCGGGACTTCACAATGAAAAGTGTATTGAAGGATCGTTCTACAGTGGCGGTAACAGCTAATGATTGATTAGTTTTTCGGCAACGTCTAAGGCCGTTATTCCCATAAGTATAGTACATGTGTTTCCCTCGTGAAGTGGAGGTGATCTTCCCCAGATGGATGGCGAGGTTGGGCGCAGACGTACACGTCGGCTAGCGGGGTTTTCCCAACCAGGTATCTCCCACCAGTGGAACACTGCCCCAGCCGGGACAAGGTCAAAATTCCTGACTGGACTTCCGGCATATGAGGAAGTGTAGAGCATGTAAGAGTAGGTGTCTGCAAGTAAGGGGTGAGGGTAGGACAACGAAAGGGAAGCAAAGATCGCACGCGGTCCGAGACCCGTTTGTTAGGGCACTGCTCCCGCATTCGCCCAACGTTGATCGGAGAAATCACGGAAAATACCGATCTCAGCAGCCGGCCGCTAGAATTTTCTTCCAGACAGTAATTGGATTCGACCTAGCTTTGCAGCTTGTACCGAAAATCCTGCTACCGTCGGGTCTGGAACCCAAGGATCTCCCGGCCATAGACTCCGCAGTGACATGTTGTTCTGAGCCACCTAAGCTGGTATTGTAGCAGTTACGATAGGGCTCAAAACGGAGAGTGCCCGCCTAAGAAATCTCTCACTAATACTGAATAAATCGTTATTGAATTTTTTTTAACATCAATTGCATTATTATTTTTATATTTTTGACATTGTGTTTGTACATTGGATATTTTCATTATACATTTTTAAACAAATAAATATGTTTTGTTAACAACATTCCCTCTTAAAATAGAAGGATACGGAAGAGTGTTCTCGCACGGGTACATGGAGGTACGAGTAGTAGTAGTAGTAGTAGTAGTAGTAGTAGTAGTAGTAGTAGTAGTAGTAGAGGAAAACTGGTGCTAACACAAAGAACAAACTCTTTAAATTAACCAAAGTAAAATAGCTTAAAATAAATGAACAACATAAATCAAAACGCGCTAGTCTACAATACTACGTGAATGAATGTTAAAAAGCAACAAATTTTAAATTATAGAAAGAATAGCACAACTTACTCGATATCTACCAACGATGACAATCCAGACGCACGATTTAAGTATTGGCTGTATCTGGATCAATGCCCTGATGAAAACTCTTATTATAAATAATTCACCGTTTGTTATTAAACTTAAGGTGTCGGTTCATTAAAATATTAAATAAGTAAACATCGTTTGTGAAAAATTCCCATGTACCGGAGTGAAGTCTAAACCTCCTGAATTGTGTCTAAATGTGACAAATGGTATTCATTACTCACATGCGAAAAAATAGTTTTATTATTTTTTGGCTTGGAATTGTTTTTCTTGAGGTACGTAAGAACGCAGAAAATAATAAAATAACATTTAAAGTGTACATATAATTTTTCAATTTTCGCATCGCAGCAAGCTGGTGTCCTGCCCCTTCAATCCCCCTCTGTTCCTCATAACAGATCCAGGAAAGTTAAATAATATTGCGAAGAGTAGAGTTGTACTTGCCCGATCTTGTATTTTCGCATGTAAATAGTTACCAGGCTTCCTCAACAATAAAAATAATTTCTAATATTTTTGTGACTATCAAGGAAAGTGAAAAGCTCAACAAAAGATTGAATAATTACTTCAAATGTTTTTAAGAAAGTGTAAATTGTTCGAAGAACATATCTTTATAATACTGAATAAGCCTTTATTTAAAATTTGTTTCCAACATCGATTTTATTTTTGTTTGATATTCTGTAAGTAAGAATATTTATACATTTTTTAACAAATAAAAAGGTTTCATTAATAACTTTCATTCTTAATGGAAAGGATAGGGAAACGGTGGGCATTAACGGGTAGCGCGAATATTGCGCTTGATTTTTCATTTACTTAAAGCTATTTTACTTTAGTTAACTTAAAAAAGTTAGTTCTTTGTGTTGTGTCATATCGCAAGTTTTACCCTACTATCTACGCGTACCTGTGCGAGTATGTAAAACTCCATATTCTTCCCTATCCTTCTATTTCCATTTAAAGAGGGAAAGTTATTAGCGAAACATATTTATTTGTTTGAAAATGTATAAAGATAATACAGTATCAAATAAAAATAAAAAGCAACGCAATCGAGGTGGAAAAGAAACATTTAGTAAATATTTATTCAGTATTGTCGAGAAATTTGTTGAAAATATTTGAAATACTTTTTCAATATTCTTTGACAGCGTTTCGCTTTTCGATAGAAACAAATATATTAAAAAAGCTTTTTATACGTGAGAAAGCTACGTGACTAAACACGCTGACTTGAAAGTTTCACCGAAACACTGCTGTTAACAAAAATACTAGTACAGGTATAACACAATCCAAACCTAACAAGATACGTCTTCATTCTTCATTGCACACTCACATCCCTCTACAATTAGGTATTACTCGCGCAACTGATCTTACACGATGTATTGAAGAAATGCTGGTAGAGTGGGGGTATTAGTTACGAAATCGGCCACTACATTTTATGAAGCAATGTCATTCTCTTGAATATCAGTCATACCTTGGCAACTTTCTCAATAATTTGCGTTCGAACTTTCCAAGGCGTTCGAGGTATCTCCTGTGTTGAATCGTCACTTGCTTCGGCCATTTCATTACTTTTTTGAATAGAAAAGAAAAAAAAAGAAGAAAAAAAACGGTCAGAAGTTTTTGTCTTCAACAGAAAATAGTTTATATTTCGCGTCAGTGAAGATGTGTTTGGAATATTATCATCAGTGCTCCTGCGAGCTTTTGCATTGTACTGATTATTGTGCCGAAGAGGGGGAAGCAACATAGAGTAGAGATATTGTATTTATACTATTTGTATTTATTGTATTGTATTTATACTAATATTTTCACTACTCGTATAAAAAACAATCTTCATCGATATCAAGCAAATATTAATAGTACTTCTAGTCGTTACTGAGAGAGCGAATATTGAATTAATAATTATGCAAATAAACATCGTCGGACTGCGCAAACCACGGTGTACCCAGAAAGCGTAAATAGTATAATATAGAGGAATCTAAGCCTTCTAAACGTGACGTCACAAAGATGGCCACCACCAAGTGTAGCAATCTAGGTGGCATTGATAATATCGATAAGTGCCGAACCAGCTAAAATTTAATAGAATGTCCAAGAATATCTCATCCTACAGATTACGGTGTGAAATACGTTTCTTAGAGGCCTGTTGCCTCTAAATTTTAGTTTTTAAGGCACTAAGCCTTGTTGCGTGAATGCGTTGTTTAGGAGTTATTTAACGATGTATCTAACTTGAGTGCTACGGGTTGCATTTGACATGAATATTTTGATGCGTTTTTTAAACAAATCCGTCATATTGTTAAAGTCATTGTGCAATTCGTCACATCTCTTTGAAATTCGCTTTCTTTAGAGACTTAATTTATAAAGATTGGTTGCGTGTGAAAGCTGCAAGAAGGTATGTATACTATTGAAATAATATAAGAGACGATTACACGGTACTATATGGCGTAAGAAAGAAATACGTACTGCAGAACTGTTAGAGCCAGTTATGAAATGACGCTTAACATACATGTAGTCTGCATTTTTAAATTAATTCTCGGATCTTTATAGAATACAGAAGAATGTGGTAGGTAAGAAAAGGAATTTCTCGGCTTGACTTCTGCCATTATTCAATGTGGCATGAATTTAAGTGAAATGTAAACATCCCTTCATTTTAATGCTCCTTTTTAATATCGTGTTTTCCACATTTTTTCCAGTTCAGTCCTTTTTAGAATAACATTTTCATTTCAAAATACGGTCCCGTCTCATTATCAAGTGCAGGATGTAAAAATTTAAATATAATACATCAACACACATTGAAAATGCAATGATGCGTCTGAAACAGCTATAAGCACCGTCCATCAATGAGGAGGAAGTCTGACGATTTCAAGCTGCTGCAGCTGTTTGCAAACCTGTCGCGGCGGCTGTAAGGCATAGTGTACCGCGGTGTTTTATATCTCGTGAAAGGATAGAAACAGAAGTGTGGGAAATTAGAAGTTCAATAAAATACTCATATTTTCCAAAAAATGAATTTATTTCATGCATTTATTTAAATATCTAAATTTACCTTCGTAACTTTGAGGGTGTTTATTGTTATTGCTGGGAAGCCTTATCTTAGGGTGACTAATTTATGGTATCTAGGTGGTTTTCAAGGGCTTCAGATGCTGTACTACGATCTTCGTTGTCTGCTAGTAAATGACAACAGAACGGTTTTATATTTTATCTTGAAGTATCTATTTGTAAAAAACTTGACAAGGATGAAGAAAGAGGATGATATCATTTTCTTACTTTTTTAAAAAGGCCCTTGATGGCGTATTTCGTCAAAGGCTTGTATCACATATAGAAAATCCGCTGAGCAATACCTTCTATTTTCAGAGTCTTTGTTGATTACATTTATTGTTCTGTGAACTTGCCCAATTGTTGACTGTCGTTTTCGAAAACGAAATTGAAGGACTGTAATCAAGTCGTTTTCTTTTAAGATTGGCAGTATTCGTTTTAGGATAAGTTTCTCAAACCTTTTCAAGAGAATTGGTTACGTTCGGTAGGATGTGGAATGATGGGGATATTTTTCGGGTTTATGAAAAACTTACATAAGGGGCAACTGTGCAAAGCTTGTAGGACACACAGTTCTTTAGAATTGTGTATTATATTACGGAGTATGTGAGTGTATATATATATATAAGACTAGACTGCTTGCTGCCCTCTCGCGTCCTCTTCCGGTATTGTGCTCCCGTTTCCATTTTCTGCCCCTTACACCCGGCTCCGTCCTCCTCTTCTGCGTCGTCCACGCCCGGCTCCTTTTATTACGTCCGCGTGCGAATGTTTCTCGCACCGCACTAGATAACTCGTGCATATTTCGGTCGTACAGTCTCTCGTTCGGACGGTCCCAGATTTCGTCGCTGATTGCGCTTAATAGACCTCACGTATTACTTCTCTAATAACGGGTAGATTCACTCCCCGCGTGTTTGTCCGAAGAAGTACTTTCTTTCAGAAAATTACAAAATTTCGCGGACGGCTAACTAGGCGTCTGTCCGACGTCCAAAACTCCTACCTAGTATCGAAATTGTTGCTGCAGCGAACAATAGCTAATGCGAGTGCTGCTGGCTTGGCGAACGGGAAGGAAAGATATTGACTGCTCGTGGGTTCGCATATATACGCGCCCTCCGATGTAGGGGTAGCGCGGCGTCTCCCCATCTCCGGCTGATTCCACGTCATTTTCCTGCACCGTGCGGCGGATACAGCGGGCAAACGCATCCTTGGCGGCGGGCCCACCCTTTTCGAACAGCGCCGCGCTCGCTCACCTGTTCTCCCACAGGCGTTCTTACGACGCGTGGGCATGTGGGACGAACCTAGACACACGCGTGTCACAGTATATATATATATATATATAAATATATATATCTATATATATATATATATATATAGAAACGAAGAAAACCGGGTTTCTGCATAGTTAACAATCAAAATTGATTATAATTCTAAATTAAAAGAAGCACTAAATCGAACAGCTAGTATAGCCCGCGCCCGCCGTGCCACACAACGTCAAATGGGGATAGATCGGCGAGGCGTGTGACGGTTTTGGGAGTATAGCAGAGAGGCCGCGAGCGCAACAGCGACGGCTGTGCTGCCCAAGCAAGTTTATGTGTATATCAAACAGTGTGGAATGACTGTAGCATTAAGGTGGAGATAGAGTGATAAAAATTGATAATCAGGATTAGAGAAAATGGAAAGTGTGCCACCAGGCCGGATCAGTGAACACATTAATACTGAGTTTGAGTGGCCGACAGACACGCGTTCCGTGTCCCGCCCGGGTGTGATGCAGCAGGCGCCACAACGTTGCGAAACATTCGAGTTGGATTGAAGAAGACTAGCTGTGATCAGAACTGCCGACAGGACGCAATGCGCGTTGTGCATAGGTTAAGTATATTGACATTGTTTGATACCGGCTGGGGAGGGGGGTGACCCCGGCTGAGCTCGTTGCAATCGCGTGGGGGTACTAAGCGGATCGACGGCCGAGGAAGACGATTTCCGACCAACTTGGGGCGGACCGAAGTTTGCGAACAGCCGCCGCGCGTTGCCACGGGGCCCCGCTCGCCTCCAGCCAGCCAGTGGTCATCGAAAGCCTCAAGGTAGCGTTACTCGTGCACGAATCATTAAAGGCTTGCGCACTGCGTATGTAAAGAATGTTTGTACATAGTGTTATTCAATCATTAAACTTTTAATTGCACAAAAGAGTTTCTTCATCATTCTTCCAATGCAGCGTCAAAACCCTGGAAAGCCCATTCACGAGAATGTACCCGTCCTTTATATCATTTTATTTGTCGTGAGAGTACCGTTTCCCAGTACGCTCACAATATACTATATATATATATATATATATATATATATATATATATATTATATATTATATATATATATATATATATATACTGTGACAACGGTGTGTTAGGTCTAATATATACTTTTTTTAAATTTTAAATCAAAAGCAAAAAGGTCGAACCTACAAATAAGTGTCTACATTATGCTATCATCCGCCACATTTAATAGCGTCTCAAGATAAGCGCGACAACAACATATGGTGGCACTTTGTACTTTTACAAATTCTAACGTGTCATAATTAAGAATCAACAACGAAATAGCGTCGGAAAGTGGTTCCATAATTGGATGCCTTAACGCCTCGTCTATTAGGGTTGTTATAAAAAATAAATCTTAACCGAAACCGATCTATGAGTAACTTTTTGTCTATACACAGCTAGAGGCGACCATTGGGGTCCGTTTTGCTTTCCTGCCCTAGTATGTAACTTTTAAGAAAAAACATTTTCGTATGTTCTTTTACATGAAAGCAAAGTTTCCACTTGTTAATGATTCTTTATAAATTATTTCCAGTTTTTTTTATTTTACAACCCAAACTTTAAGGATTATTTCTTCAGGAAATATGTGTCATGCTATTGGTAAATCTAAATGGCGAAGAGAGTGATTCAACTCATATGTGAGAGTTAGAATCATTGTCTAATTTTCGTGCATATTTTGAAATGTGACTAATAATGCTTTTCTTTTATTGCGCAGAAACATTTTAAAAATGTATTCTATGACGGCATGCTGAATGAAACCCTTGTTTCCAACTGTGGAAAATATACTCTCAAATGCTTTGGACGGATTGAAAACGAGCAGTTCTGGAGGGAGGAGGGCAGAGGGAGGAGGATCACGGGCTGCTTGCCATTCACAAACCGCACGCGCAGTAAACATGGCACGGAGCTCCACTCGATTGTTTCGTAATCTCTCCCATGGGCGCCGCATTTGCCTCTTTTTAGCTCAACTTCCCCCGACACCAGTCTTCTCGGTGGGCTGCAACAAACAGTCACCCGCACAGCAATGATTTGCGAGAACTTTAAACGGAAGAAACGGTACTATAAAACGTTGGAGGAATTTTATATATCGTAGAAAGTCTTGAATATCAAGTACAATGATTTCCATCAGATAATGATCCATGCAACAGACCCTTAACAGCAATATACTCTCATACATTTTATTGAACGCTTATGAACGATTATATGAACGCATGAGAACTACTGTGCCGAATGCCGTACTGCCTTCAATGAAATGGGCGTAAAGTAAATTCTTACTTGTTTGTGACTAGTAACGTGTACTCCACCAAGAGACTTATCAGATGCATGTCGAAACCTGTCTTCACATTTTTACCGAAATTACATGTGAAGAGTAGAACTCTTGAACATTTATGTGCATTTTCAGGAATTAGCGAATATTCACGATACTGAATTGTGGAATGACTTTGAGAAAATATACGTCGCAGTCTTTTATGTCAAAGGCACATCGCACTGTAATTTATTCTTAAGAAATGATTTTAAGATGATGGCGGATCTATTTATTATTGCTGTTATACAAGAAATAACATTTTTCTTCAGTGTCCGAAAAGTCAGAATGCTGTATTTAAATTTCATTTGAACTCAGCCTTTCCCGAACCTGCAGCAAGAAACATTTGACGTCCAAATTAAGTGAATACAATTTTCATTATGTTGCTTGCTAAATTTTTGTTGGTTTATTGGTATCAAATGTGTAGTCACAGCTGATTTACTTTTATTGTGATGCACACGTGTTTTCCTTACTGGATTTTCAATTGTTCTGTTCTTGATCGGAACAGACTGGCATGCTGGGAATAGTGTCTCCACACTGCTCGAGCATCACCTACGAGTATTTCCTCATTCCCTTAAGAATTAAATTTATGGCACGTCAATCTATTCAGAATCTTCACATTCACAAATGAATACATGAATTGAAGGTATCTTTGCCAGTAGATGTGAGTGTCTTGGACAAGGCTCCCTTTTTTGTATAAAACACGTCGCATGCACTAACAGCTAAACGCCGAATGATTAGTTCCTGTCTTTCCACGTATTCTATTTCTGGAGGCGTCGACGCCCTGGTTTACCTTTCGGTGCACTCAGGACCCAGATTTCGGAGATTTTGCATGTACTCAAACTCTTTCAAATTCAGAATTAAATAATCACTTCCAAATGCTGGTATTTTTCCTGATTGGAGGGATTCAAAACCTAAAATGTGCGTACGCTGACTGTTCGGAAAAGTTCTTAAGGATGGTTTCTTTGACTAAGTGCGCAAAAAACCTGCTTAAATGCTGTTGTCGGGGGCGTTGTCGCGCCAGTAAAATTCCTTAAATATTTGAATTAGAAATAACAGGGATATTTCGTATTCGTCTTATTCTTTGAATTAAATAGTTACCACTTTCCCAAGAGTGTGTGGCAATTATGTATGTTGTAAAAATATTTCTTTTCTTGAATGAGAAACGTCCATTCACACTTTTGCCGGACTTCATGGTGTTTCTCTACTACTAGTACAATGCGTTTTGTGGTGGCAACAGTTCATTTACAGATCTTACTGGCTATTCTCCAAGCCCTGGATCTGGCACAGCCCAATATGTAGTTTTTTTAATGTACAGACGTATGTTTTCTATTTCCAGTAGTTTTTAATGCTTAAAAATATTTTTTGTGCAAAATATTCATACAAAACTTTAACAATAATTTAAGTTATATAATACAGACTTTAGGAATATATCTTTATGATTGCTACATTTCCTATTTTTTTCTATGGAGCGATTTTTTAAAGAAGCTATTTTATTAAAAAGCAATAAAATTAATATCATTTGAAACTGTGAAACCGAGGAAAAATGTTTTGCAGAGTTTTCTGTGAGCTATAAATAAAAGTCAGAGGCAAATTTGTTATTTCACAGTAATTTTAAATCCCCCTGTGCACTTGGGACCTACCAGGGAACTTTCGTGCTATGCCAGTTTTATTGAAGGTTCTCCTGTTTCTCCCTGCGTTCGACAAGCGTAGATCGTCGGAGATCTGCGCCAGGATGAAGAGACCTTCTACGGGTTAGTTGCTTGTATAAGTGTGATTTAATTCTTTGTGCAAATCGTTATGTTCTCAATATTTGCTTTCCAGGCCAGTTTAGTAGAATGCAGGATTCCTATCAGTATTACTTCCTATACCACGTTTTGTAGTTAGAATCCAAGTTTCGTGACTATTGACAGTAAAAATCGATTGACGGGAATTTTTTTAACGAAACGTGTTTCAGTTCGTACGTCCGTCAGTCTGTTCATCCGTGGTCAACGCTAGCACTTATGCCGTTCAGCCGATTTTCTTCAAAATTGATAATCCCCGATCGAACTGAACGAACTCAAGGCTTTGAGAGTTTCAAACGGATATTTCAATTTTTAAGGGTACTTTTCATAAGCCTCAACATTTTCAGAATTTTCTTAAAAATGGCTCCAAGACTGTTATTCAACTCGGTCTTCGAACAATGTAAAGAACGCTTAAGAGAATGGGGGCCTCATGTTCATTAAAATCCCTGATTTTTCGAAAATTACTTTAAATTACAATATTGATATCTTGAACCCACAGTGAAGAAGAATGTGAAGCAGCATGGACTGTAGATTCATATTGATTAAATATAGGTACATTTAGTTTCAACGAACTGGAATTTTTGTGAATGTGGAATCATTTTTGAAACCTTAACATACGAAGTATTGCATCTTTAATGTTGCATTACAATTATCAAATAATAATTGTAATATTGGATTCATGGAAGCAATGAATTAAAAAAACAACTATAAAATAATTAACTCTTAATTTCACCTTTCCTCCACCTCTAGAGTAAAGGAGTTAATCGCGCACGAACAATTTTATTTATTGGGTGATCGAGCTTAAAAGCTAATCCAATATTTCGTTAACGCTTCTGATTGCCATCACACCCTTTTTTGCGCATGAGCCTCGAAAGAACGAGTCAAGGATATTTCCGGTTCCACCGTGAAGGACCTTGAGGCGGAGCGTGCTCACAAGGCTAAACGTCATTCCTATTCGCTGCGTAAAGAATATGCACTTAGCCATGGAAAACAACACAGTTAAAATTGGCTTGTTAAAAAAGTTTTTAGTATATATAAGAAAACCAAATTTCAAGCTAGTAGAGCAAAGAAAGGGAAAGGCAAACATTTAGCTGACAAAAAAGTGAAAGAACTGAACATGTTAAATCGCGAACCGTATGAACGTTTGAGAGATTCTAGGATTCAAACCTTCCATCTCTATTGCAGAACAATAATAGTAATCAAGTATACTTTACAACTAGTTACTAAATGCTGTTCCATTAAATGGTTGCGATTTCAATTTTTTCTAGTAATCAAGAATAGCATTCACAAATTAAGAAACGAGATAAAACGGCTGAGTGAAAAAAG
The DNA here is from genome assembly GCA_017312745.1 of Gryllus bimaculatus. Lineage (NCBI taxonomy): Eukaryota > Metazoa > Arthropoda > Insecta > Orthoptera > Gryllidae > Gryllus > Gryllus bimaculatus. The sequence continues at coordinate 2,393,824 of BOPP01000002.1, read as the reverse complement.
TTGAAAGAGTCACCTTCTCCTGAATAGCATCCCGGAAACTGAGCGGCCTTGTAATTAGGGTGCAGACGAACTTTGGCGCGCGAAAGAGCCCTTTGCGTAACTTCAATGACGCATCCAGTGGCGGCGCGACGAATGCCTCCCGCGGCAGGAAAGAAGAGAGGACCCTGACGGCGCCCTCGCCACGCGCCGCGTAAAAATAATTCCCTCGAGTCCAAGCGGAGCACGTTGACACGAGACGGGTCAAAAAGCACGCTCAGTAAAGGGAAAACCTCATCTCACAACATTCGTAACTTGGAAATACAGTATAATCCCGCTAAAACGAACCCCCTGCAAATCCGAAATTTCGTATAATCCCAACCAAATTCTGAACGGAGGAACAATAAAAATAAATAAAATGCATATTTGTAGAGTAAAGAAAGGATATTAAAATTACGGTAGAACTGAACAACTAATTATTGAAACACAAGTTGTCGAAATGAAACGTTTATTTCACTGGTAACTGCGGTGTATATCACATGTTTATAGGCAGTAATTTTATAGGAACTAGAGGAACTTGCAAAATCTGTAATCTTCTCTCGCAGTAAGGAACTCAATGTGTACGATGTGATAGTGCAATCGCTAAGGTACGTTGCATGGTGTGGTAATCTTGTAGATGTATTTGTATACGCGCGGTATATTTGTTCGTATATTCCGAATATTCCCGAACTCGTACAGGCCACACCCTCTACTTGTTCGGATTACCGAGGTACTTCTGTATAAGGAATGAGGTAATCAGTATTGTGCGTTATAGAGTTTTTGTTCATAAAAAGGGACAACTGGAACTTTCAACTCTATTCATTTGAGAAGATGGATTTACGACAAAATAAATACGAATACAAATCCTTAGAAGAGAAACCGCACTTCTTCACGAAACTATATAAACAAGAAAACGAAAAAAACAAAACCCGTTAATATATTTGATCCTGAGAAATATTGATTGAAGTGATATTCCAAATCTTGATATTCATATTTCACAAAGAAAATAAAAGTTTGTCAATCATACCTTCGAAAAAGATTAGATCAGGCCTTTTACTTATAAATAATCGTATTATGTTGTACGTGTTAACGGATGGCTTTGAATTCAGCTGAAAATGCATCCCATGCTCGCCTTCGGTCCACTCTCCAGTCTGAGCAAGAGCGTGTGCCCCTCGTGGCCCACTGCGCGGCGGCGGGTTGACATTACGCTGACCCCGCAGCGGCGTATCGTGGAGGCGGTGCAGCTGTTGGTCGCAGGCGATCGGGGGCCATCGATCGCCCCGTATCAGACACGCCCAAGGCCGCCCCCGCACGCAGCCCGCTCCGGTGGAGCTCAGATTCGTCACCGTAATTAGAATTAAGACTTCCAACAGCATCTCCTTCGTTCAGGTGTCAAGACTTGCCCCACATCAAAAGATAACACCGTACCATCTGATGACGATGTATATGTGAAATTTGTGTAAAAGCTTAGTCATAACCCAAAAAACATTATTTTCCTCCGAGAAATTATGAAATTTTTTTTTACTGAGCATTGCGCCGTGCAATGGCGCAACTAGGGGCTATTGTATTCGGCGGTGTGATTCACAACGATTGCTCCGCTCATATCGCGATGCTTAGCGCTTTTCTACGGGAGGCCACTCTCGTCCTTGCGGAAGGCACAGGCTCATCCCTAGAACGAAGCCGGGGCCCGCGGCCGGTGGTACAGACTGCACGACAAAAACCCTCCTAAGCCTTTTAAGTTACGGACGCTTTAAAGTTTTCAAGCGCACTAATGTGTAATGTGCCGCGGATGTCTGCCTCTTTGCCAAGCCTTACACACAAGCCATTGCAAAAATTGTGCAACTCTTAAACTAACGTTTTGAATTTTACAATAATTGGTGATGTCGTTTGCTGTCTCATAAATCGTGATTTCAATTCGGTGATGTGACATCTGGACTGCCGTATAGGAATGAAACTATAAAGCAAAAGTCCGAAAGAGAAAAGAAAATTAAGCATCTCGTGTACATGCCAAGAGAAAGTGTTAAAGGAATATTGGGAAGTTCAAAGACAACTAAATTAGAGATATAAGTCTGCAAAGAAAACTTTATTTCCATTATTATGTTTCGTTATTGTGTTTCCATGAGCTTGAAGTAGTAGAATGTTCGTTATCAATTCTCTTTTGGTTGGTCAGTAAATCTGGAAACTTTGAAAACAGAACAAAATAAAACAAAAAAAAATATACAAAAAAGACGATTATTACTACCAATTGACCCGAATCTCTGTTTAGTCTGTATTGATTATGAATCAACATAAAAGACACTCTTTTAATGGTTGCTTCTGAATGAGCAATATTGCAGAAACGACAGTAAAGACATCACAGAAAATCCTGAGGCCGTTTCAATAAGGAAAGTAATAATTTTTAGAGTAATATGCAAACATTACTCAGATATAGGTGTAGGTGATGTGAATGCCTGTTTGGCGTGATGTGAGCACGAAATGATGACTACTTGTTAGCGGACGATGATGGCAGTGACGCTCCTAATGGCATGAATTCTGTACAAGCAGCTGAAGGGATATCCATGATGAAAATATTCAGCTGGACAAACTAATGTATTTGGAATGCCAGACAGCAACAGTTTCTATAAAACGCACGGTAGAGAGACATCCGGAATCGTACTTATTGGTTAATGCCATGAAGTTTTAAAAGAAGCTAACAGTCTACTTTAGTGGCTTAATGTACTATATCAGACCGTGCTTTCAGAAGATGCACCCTTCAAACAAAATGTTCTCTATTATTAAATAGTTAGCATGTATTGCTTGTGGTGTACTTTATTTTTCATCTCGTCATTTATGAACTATTCGAATTTTCATTCAGCAAATTACAGTTGGCGCCTGAGAATAAAGGAGGCTATACTGTTCTTCCATAACTAAAATTTGTGATTTGTTTGGACGTACCATTGAAAATTTGAAATATTTTTATAATTTCAGTTACGATTAAAATACACACATTGTGGACTCGTCATTGTGCACTCGTGGACACTTACTAGCACAGTAGTGAAGGTTCTTGGAAATGTGGAATTTATTCCTAAGCAGCCTAATGAGACAATTTGCGTACAAGTGTATGCGGCGCGAAACGAAGTCTTTGCAGCACATCACTTCATCACACTTCTCGGTCAAAGATCGTCCCGAACAGTGAGACAAATATGAAAATGCTACGGCATGATATTTGTAGAAAGGAAATACGGCTGCTTATGTTTGATGGATTATCACATCAGAATACAGAGTGATAGTTTTTAACGCCTATGGCAGAGAGTGCTCTCTGGAACGAGGCCACTAGCTTGGACCAACAAACGCTCTCCCGAACTACGCGTCTGCAATTGGCCACGAGGCTAAATTAGCCCTTATCACTTCATTTACAGACGGTTAACAGGGTTTTCGCAACACTTGCAGGATAGTGTAATGGCTTCTTTCTTCTTCAAAACTATATGAAAGTACATCGAGTAAGTACAATATAGTATGGTTGCAAATATTAAGGCGATTTTAGTGTAACGTGTTACAAGCTGTTTCCCAAAAAATACTCTACCCCCAATATCCTAAGGACCAATTTTAAGTAGTAGTGCTATGTTGAGCCGTTTTTGAGAAACTATGGTTTCTAAAATTGCTCATATTTGTCTCAGAATTGTGGGAAAATTACCAATATTTTAAAAAAATGTACGCGTCTGTAATTAAAGAACTAATTGTAGAAAACAAATTTCACTTGAAGAAAAATCTCTATCGTCAATAATGTTGTACGAGGAGATACAAAAAATTCCAAACCTTCAACAATGTTAATGGTGATAATAGGACATGTGCAATTTTATAAGTGTAATTTACTCTATTTTTACTAGTAATTAAAGGAAAAAATGGTAGTTTTGAAGCAAAATTTTCAAATGTCCTAGTGGCTTGAAGTAAAGTATCTCCCAAATTCAAAAAATTATTTTCAAAATCGCGAGGTCTCGTGTCGGGTGCGATGAATTGGGAAATGTATCATCTTGACAAAATCAATCACACGACAATCTTATGAATAGTTTAGGCGTTAGGGTTGTTTACAGACTTTTTGGAAGATAAATATTTTAGTATCAGGGGATCTCAAAATGTGTATTGCCGTTAAAATCTCAAAATCTCTTTTTTTCCACTGTAATACTTCACTTTGTACTGCGTTTATTACTCTGTATACGTACCACTTAACGATAATGAAAACTTCACGTAAAAGGAGTAGAGGATAATATTTGTATAAGGAAGTACGCAAATTTTACTTGACAATTTTATTGTATCATATGGTATTGCAGTTAATTTCGAAATGGGTACCAGCATACAAAATCAGTATTAGATCATCGTGAAATACGCTTATATTATTATCAGAAGTAAAAGTATCTAATCAGAAGTAAAAGTATTCAAGTTTAAAAATAAAGGAATGGTATCTTGGTATTTTCTTATATCAAAGTCAACATAAATATTGTAGTGTAAGGGGACAAATTCGAAATATATATTCCACGTAAACTAGTCATATCTTAATATATGAAGAGTTCTCTGCCAATTACTTTTACAATTAAGCTCTGAATAAATAATGTCATATATACAATTATTCTGAAATTGTGTGCTGTTGAGGGAAGCTACTGTCAATCGAGCGCATGGGCAGTGACGCTCGGCCACTGATCGCAGTCCCCAGAGATGAAAGCGCCGCCCGCGGGCTTGCGTGCGCGGTGCATTTCTTTCCGCGATGAGGAGCGCGTGGGCGGCGACGTGTGTCAACATTGGGTAGCCGTGCGAGGCGAGGCGAGGCGAGGCGGGGCGGGGCAAAGGAGATGACGTTGCGGCGGGCCGGGGCTGCGGCCCGGGGCTCGCGAAGCGTGGGCGGCGGTGGAGTGAGCGACCTGTCTCTGGCCCGGCGCGTTGCCCCACGGCGCGGCGCCCTCGCCTCGCCTCGCCTCGCGTTGCCTCGTCTCCACCCACGCCCCGGATCGATAGCTGGACCGCCGCGCCGCGCGCCACTCCCGGGACTGCCGAACTAAAAGGCCTGCTTGTGCCGCGCCGTGCCGCGCCGCGCCGCGCCGCCCGCCTCGGAAAAATAGTCGTGTATCGCGGAGTTGGATGGGAATGAGACTTACTAGCGTGTAAGATTTCTTACTGAAAATGGCTAGAGGTTGATTGACTAAGAGTAGGGCCTAAAGAAACTCTCATGATTTATCTGACATGATGACCCATCATTTCAAAACTTTCTTAACAATACCCTGATGAGGAATTTTGATGTATTTCTGTATGATTAACAATTAATGCTAATTATGTAGAAAAATCATTAATCCCTGTGTACGTATGAAAATTAACTTTTGCAGAGGAATGCAAATAATCCCAAATGCAGTGAGATGTTATGTTGGTAGACAATAATCTGGTTTTCTTATTTTATTATTTACTACGGAATTCGTTCTAGAAGAGCTGTTTGTATTATTAAGTTCGCTGTTCTTAGTACGCAGACGGAGACGGGGACTGTGGGCGTTTTGTGCGTATGCTTTATGAGGTAAATCGTATTTTTCGTTTTCCAGAATGCCAATATACAATTAATATCTCTTTCTTGATTAGAACTTTCTATTTCAAACTTAAATACATTTGTTGCTCTGAATATTTCGAAAACGTAATTCCCTTCCGGTTATTTGGCGATTTTCGTACATCGTTAATATCTCAGACCGAACGTATCTCTTCATTAAAACAAAAAATATTGCGAGTAATTTGTGGAACGGATATAACTATTTTTGAAAAGATTTACAAAATATTAATCATAATGTTTTCACGTCCTTCTATTAAGTATTTTTTTATTTTTTAACTTTTACCGTTAATATTTTAAACATTGCATTCGTGTTTCGAGAATTTAAATGGTATCCAGATATTTACTAGTGAGTAGAAATTCTGGGAAAAGTCTGGAAATCTCATCATGAGGCTAGTTTGCAAAGATCCAAAATTGTCCCTCGTGGTGGTTGAAGACACATTTGAGTAAGTCAACAGTTTGGATTGCATCTATTATCGGAATAAAAAGGAAGAAAAATACTATTTACTATAATTTAATTATTTCCTGCTGAAATAAATAATGAGTGTCATCGTGTCTCTACCTTCTTCGTAAGTTCAACATTCACGATCGTAGTAGTGTGCATATATAACATTATGTTGTTTTCATTTCCGGTAAATATTCAATCATTGTAGTTTTGAAAAATGTAATGTTACGTTTATATTACAGATATACGTTTATAATGAAAGGGCATTCGTTATCTTTTACGAGAGAGAAATGTAAATGTAATGTTCTAATAAAAAAATTAGTGTTTGCTTTAAAAGTGTATTGAGAAGTAATAATTTACTATGTGGAGGAACCATTATCACTCTCGCCTTCACACATTTTATCAGTTTGAATTTCCCACGCGTATATTTTCTAATAAACGCGGTAGTGTTTACATTATAAACACAATAAAACGAGTATGTTTACGCTGCGCCCACCTGTTGGATTTGGAAATGGCCTCTTGATCATCATATGATGTTAAATATGTCAACATCCAGGAAATATGTCTACTTACAAAAATTTGCTCATGAACATGTAAGTCTTCCAACCAGAGAAGGGAAATGGCTGTTATTTGTCCAAAAACATTCTGGAAACACGGAGATCGACACTGCGAGTCTCTTTCCCTTGATTGTAGGTAATATAATCATTAGTATGTAAAAAGCAGTAGCTTTGTTAATCATAAAATGAATGTATAATGTTCAATTTATTTCATTGATTGCCAATTTTATTTTTTACGAGTATTGAAAATATTCTCGTAAAAGTAAAATGTATTTTTCATCGGTTACTTGAGAAACTTCATTTTAAAAGGCTAAACGTTTTATTTTCATTGACTATATGTATCTTCTGAAGAATAAACAAATTACTATTAATACACATAGTGAACTTATGAGTAAATGCTCAGTCAGCACGGTTGAAAATTAGTTTGTTTCATTGTACCACACTCATTGGCACCATTCATCAGGCTCTTAGAAAATTTATATTGTGTTTTTTCTGGTATTTTACTGTTTGTTTTCAAATGACGTTAGCCATTGTTGAAAATAGCTTGTAAATGCTATGAGTAGACATGCAGAAGAAAATATACACAGTGGTGGATTAAAAGAAAGGGATCCTCCGATCAGAAAAAAATGAGGAGCCACGAACATGTTTTTTCAGACTTAATATTTTTAAACGATTTATTATATTTGAATTCATGATATAAAATAAAAATGTAATATACATAGGAATTAAATAGATTTGGTTCATTGATTATAAATAGTTTTTGTTCGACAAATAATTCAATGTAAGTCGTTCGTAGCATCTCATTCTATGTGAGGAATTCTGAAGTAATGTGCTTCTTCAGCCACTGTAGAACGCCGAACGTATTTTTGATAAAGTTTATTCTTCGGTCGGCGATGCACGATGTGTCTGGACCGTATAAATAAACGGAAAAGATTTGGAGTAAGCGTAGCAATCTGGAAAAGTCCATCATATTTTTTTCGAATGGCTATTTTTCAGTGCCAAGTTGTTAAAAATATTATTGAATGTGTTTTTCTATAAAATCATAAGAATTTTAAAATGAAAGTCTCGCGAAATTTGTGGTTCAAATGGTAGGTAATAGGTAAATTCAAATAGGTAAAAAGGCTCATTGGTGAGAGGCCTTGGAACTATTGCTCGGGGACCCAGTCAGCCCATCCTGCCCTACTAAATCCGTCATTGTGCATTTATTAGAGCCTTCAGGCTCTGTTTTAAAGAGAAGAAAAGTGAGTGGAACGTGTTTCGATTGGAGGGCTGTTGCCCCCTTGTGCCGGAGGGACGGATTCTGCAGCGAGCGATATGAGGGCTGAAGCGGCTCGGCATGGTGCGGCCACGTGCTCGAGGGTTGGAGCGGTGCGAGGTGCGCGCACAACGGCTCCCGGGAAATGCAGTGGCGCGTAATTGGTTTTTCAGACGGCCTCAGCTCCAACCCGCGGCACCCCAGCCATTGACGTCACGGCGGGTGCGACAGCGGTTGCCTCACAGACGCAGCGGCTTCCGTAGCCACCTCCGGCGCCGCAGCCCTCTCGAATTAATAAGGCCGTTTTCAGCCGCGGCACCGCCTCCGCGAGCCGCGCCGCGCCGTCGCGCTTGTATTTATGCGCCCGCCGCTGACGTCATTCGCCACGGCGCTGACGTCGAGCTCACGTGCGCCCCTGGCCGCACGTGGACGTAGTACTCTGTGGCGTGGCGCGCGTTCTTGGCGGCCCGGCCGAGCGAGCAGGATTTTGATGTCTGTGATGGCAATGGGCACGGGCACCTATTTTCTAGCCAAGCTAGCATCTTAATAACATCTTATTTTTGTGGTCTTTGGATTCGACCTAGATAGGAAGACCTAATTTCGCGTTTTTGCTCTTCCTTATAACAGGCGAGATCTTCTCGTATTGAAACGAAAGTTATTACTTTGTTCATTGGAGATTAGGGTCCTTTTGGCTAAGGTAGTTGAGACCTATGAGAGATATCAGTGGAAGACAGCGATAATCAACAACTGTTAGAATAAGAGGCCGGAAACAGGGATAACTTAAGGAAACTTACGAAGAGCGCGCTTTGTCCATTACAAATTCCACATGAGTAGGAAATCGAACAAACCTCAGCGATGGAAGGTGTATGCGCCACCCCTACTCACCCCCAAAAGTGAATACAGAAGTCGGGAGGCATACATATTCGAAAATAAACATTGCACTGCTTCCATTGTCCAAGCTCAGCGATTCATTTCAAAGTTTTCTAATTTTGTAATTAGATGGTTAGACTGGAAAAGGCTTCTTAACATAGTCTTTAAATAGTATTATCGAACTTGAAACGCTCAACTTCTCTTGTTTAGTTAAAACATACTGCAGATGTAGACATATTCAGGTTTGATTTACGAGAGTATCGCATTAGTTTTTTTTGTTTGTGGTTTATTTCATTTACGTCAGTTCTATGCTCCGACAGGTCAATTAATTGCTTTGTACACTGTTTGACATTTATTTCAAAATTTCAGTTGCATGACTTTTTACCGATTTTTAGCCAATACAATACCCGTAGATTATTATAATAATTATTTTAACTTCCCCTTCTCTTTTGTATTACAAAATTTTATATAATCATAATTATATATATTTCTAATTTCGAATATACTTGTAAATTGTCGGAAAACTAAGCAGCTTTTGACGATGTGCAAAGTGCACATGAACTCTTTAGATACCCAAGAAGTCTAACGATTGAAACAATTCTGATGTAACAATTCCGATTTTGCCTGCAAATGGGAAAATTTTAAGTATGTGTGTTTGATTTATTAATTACGGGTTCCGGACGAGTTAGCTGCTGAGATCATAAGTCGCGTAGGCGTAGTGCATGTTGAATCGCGGGAGATGGCGGTGACCTTCCTCCCCTGACTGACGAGATCCGGGCCGACTAACGCCGGCTTCCTGAAATTTTCTCCAGTCATGTAGTATTCCCCGCCAGCTGGTCATTGCCCCGGCCGGGGCACGCTCTAAGCTCCGACATGAGTGGTAGTGTAGTGTATGTAAGTGTGTATGAGAAGGATAAGAAAGAGGAAGTGCGATCGGCGGCTTGTTTTTTAGGGTGCAGCAGTGGCATTCGCCTTGTGTAGATCGGAAAAACCATGGGAAACTACCGATCAAAGCAGCTGGCCGCTAGAATTCTCATCCAAACAGCAGCTGAATTCGACTTAGACTAGTGTCGAAAATCTTGCCACCGATGGGATTCGAACCGTTGACATACCGGTCCGAGTCACTGCCGTAACATCTGTTAATGCCCTGAGCCATCTTTGCCGGTATTAATAAGATTAATTCGCTATTTCTCATGTCTGATATTATTACATTGTCGAACTCGGTGTGCCATTGCTTATGTCGTAGTTGACGTCATGCGACGAAGAAGAAAGAAGTTTCTGTATTCACGTATGCCGTTTCAGAATGGACAATTTTGCTGCTCCAAAACCCTTTTTTCCACACATTCGACATATTTTTTTCTGTAGCATGCTCGACAATTTATAATGTATTTCAAGGTCTCATAACCTTGGAGTATCTAAGAAAGTTTTATAGATAATTTAAAGATATTTTTGTTTGTACATTATTGGTTTTAAGGTAAGCGTTATCGAAGACATACTTGTCGAAATTGGATATGAATATTAGCTTTCACAAGCCATCTTCACAAACTCATTGAATCACATTGAATCGTCGTTTCCCCTACTTGCCCCCACCAACGTGACTTTTACACTCCAGTTTTATGCTCCGTGTTGCAGCGGCCGTGCATTCGTGATGTGACATTAAATTAGCTGACATACTGAAGAAAAAGATGAAAAGAAAGTGGGAGGAGAATGAGATTCAAATGGAGGAAAATAGAAGCAAAAAGAAGAAAAATAATAATATAAAAGTTGGTTTGTCCTGAATCCACACAACGAACCATGAATTCTGAAAATTCTTATTTCTCGTTTCAGAAGCCCCTGTTCAGGCGGCGGGGGTAGATATATAATTGTTTCAGTTCACAGTAATTTACGAAAATGCTCTATACGAGTAGAGGTTTGTAGGCACCAGAATTGGGCATTCAGTTTCCCAGCAATACTGCCGCGTATTGCGGATTGCAGAACATCCAGGCGTGATGTACCATTCAGTAAATGTTCAAATTTTGAGAAATTTAACCAATCCCATTCAGAAATGAAGTATCGCGAGCACATATCTCCCTCAAAATTGACTGTGGGTAGTTTTCGAATGCGTAGTTACTTCCTTTAACTGGAGGAGGAAGTTGTGTTTTACAATTGCTTGTTTGCCGTCACGTTTCTATGCTCAGAATTGTGATTAGAACATCAAATCGGCCAGCCAGATGTCAAGTAAAAGAAATTATTAAGTGATTTGCGCGTATGCGTTATTCTTTTTGTAATTTGTGATGCTTACGAAGATAATACTGTGATGATTGAAGGTATGGTGAGAGTGGATTAAGATCTGAAGTACAGAAGGAAAATATTAAGGATGAGAAGTGAAGAGACCACTTGTCGTTTGTCACTGGGGAATTGGTGCCTTTCATCAGCAAAAACAAATGGTCAAAAATGTTATTCACGTCTTCTGATTTGTAAATGATTTTGAAAAACATTTTGTAATATTAACCCCAAAAAGAGTAATTTAAAAAGTGGTTGGTTTCTTACTATTTTTTGATAGTAAGGTCATATTCTTTTGCTTTTTGATGTCCTATCGATATTTTATTTCACATTTCGAAATTGAGTAATTTTTGTCTTGGTATGAAATTTCATACCATGACCAAATGAAGGAATATTGACAGTAAGTATGTTTGAACCGAATGGATGATTATTTACGTTTCTTATGTGCCTAATACTACAGCATTAAGGCATGTTTAGAAAAATACATAAAAACAGTAAATTAAGCAATTCACAATTAGCGCCCAAGTTGATATTTTATTAAGCATGCTTTAGAAAACACAGCAACATTGCACTTGATGTACTGCTCAGTAGTGCAAATCTTACCTTCAACGCATTTTCTCTGTTCACATGTGTCTATCAAGTGCCCTACGTTGACAAATCGCATTTCCTTCTTTATCTGCTTATTGGATTTAGGTCGCATTCCTCGAGGTTCCTGGGTTCTCGGCGTTGAAAGACTGACAATTACGATCCTTCGAATAATGTCAAGAAGACGCATAGATTTATCAATGCGCCTGTTTGAAAACCGTGCATTTACAACTGCGCAATTGAGACGGAAGCGGAGGACAGGGTCGTTCCACATATTGTTTCTGATTCGGATTCTGTACAGACTTCGGGGTCTATCGATTATGTCGACACAACCCGTAGGTTTATTGTATTCATTTACCAAACCAGGTGTTCCAATAGTAATCCTCTCTTTCGTTGCATGGCTTTATCTTCTGCAAACAGATTTCTTGCTCTATGCACCTCCAAATTTGCTGCAATAGTCACTTGACTGTTGTCATGCCATCGGACAAGCGTTATGACATATTCTTGGCAGATAAATCTATGGTGAGAAAATTGTTGCGCCTTCAAATAATTCAGTGATTATTTTTCCAAACTGTCTCTACTCTGATATCTCCAGTAAGTAAAATTGCGTCTCTTTCAAAATTTCCAGTAAGATAATGCTATTAAAAATTGTATATGTACATTCTGTCGTTTTCAGGCAAATATCCGCAACACAATCTCTCTACAACTAGTTCAAAGGGGTCAGCCAGGTTCTCTTATTTCTTTAGACGCATCATAATGATCAAACGTTGTAAGGAAATCTTCTGGAAGCTCAAGCACCAGATTCTGAAGCCATTGAGTTCAAACACCAGACCTAAGCCAATGAGTATGTTGTCTTCGATGAGCATCTCCGAGAAGAACTACCATCGGAATTCGTTAAAATCTTTCGAAACTTCATAGGCTGGCCTTCATAGTACTCCCCTCCCTAACTCACAAATATCCTCCAAATCACTGCCTGCGTCATCTTCATCGCTGAAAACTGCATCGGCAGCTGGTTGCAAAATACACTCAAGCTCGTTTGACTTATCTATACTTTTAGCCAGCACTTCACCTTCATTGAAATTATTTAATATGTTAATTATGGCTTCAGTTTGTTGCTATGTTTCCTCTGCAAAAGTGACAAAAAATTCCTTTATTGGCCAAGGTATGAAATTTTATATCTCGAAAATAAAACATATTAAAAGCCGATGAAGATAATAACGAGTTTTAAAATATTATAACAGTTTGAATTAGTTGTTATAGTAAAGTTTTCAATAATGAATTCGAACAAGAAAATAAAGACTATTATTGTGGGAAAAGTCTTACCAGTGCGTCATCGTGTTGTATGTAAAAATCACCACGTCCTTGTTCAACCTCTAGAATAAAAACTACAAAATGCAAAGACCTTATACTTGATTGGTACATATTACAAACCCTCTACTAACGAAAAACTGTACAAAGAGTACATTCAGAACCTCTGATTTTGCTACTATATTTCTATCGGAGCGTGGTCGATATGAAATTTCATTCCGTGACCACTGCTAAGGCTGCGGAATTTTGTAGATACGTTGGGAGTGAAATTACCAGGAACTGCGAGGAACGTCGATAATTTTTCATCAGACAATAGTGTTCTGGAAAAGAAACGACTCACAAATGACAAAGCTTGTTAGTGGGAGAAAGAATCAACGGCTATTAAAGAGATTGTCATGGTTACCTCTGTCCAGACGAAATCAAATGTTTCGTTACAAATTTCGTCGTTTTTTATTGTAAGTTAGGCTGCAGAGAGGTTGCCGGGCCCAGCCTGAATCGAACCTTGATAGCATCCAACAAGGTTTTACTGAGCTTTCTGTACCTTGCATCTGATGACATTGCGAGCTCTTGGCGTCTAAAATGGAAATCGCTGGATTCTAAGAAATTTGACAATGTCCACACGTTTTCGCACGAGGAGCTACCCAGAAGCTGATCCGATCTTTCGGTGACGCTCCGAACTAACAGGAAGAAGTTGACAATCTACGTCAAGAAACTTTGTACGAAAGAAGTGAGTGTTTGGTCAACTGGGAATAAATTTGCGCGGCTTTTTTTGAATAAATAATCTCCTAGGCGCGACGTTTGAAATGTATAATCCTTTCCTCTGAAATTCTTTCAAATAAGATCAAAAGTGCTTTATTTAAAACAATTTGGCGGTCAATGTGCTAACAACCACTTTTGGGTAAAGGGGAAGTAATTGTAACTGAGCACTTGAATAAAAATTTAAAATCTATCATGAAAAAGCATGACATTCCCCATCTAGGCGACGTTGATTGATTCATTTACGTGGAATTAATTTTGTTACTCCTTGGACCAGAAGTCTGGCATACATGTCCTATAGTCTGAGCTATAAGTCCAAACTTATCCACAAGCAATTTTCATTTTTCTCAACTCAAGGAATAATTTGTCGGCAAGAAATCGAAAGAAATGAGATAGAGGTTCAGAAATCGTTCAAGTCGCTGTTTTACAAGCGTAAATTCTACAATATGCTAAGTTTTGACACATCTCAATTTTGCATGAAATTTAGGTGATTTTAAAATATATTGTCTCAAAACAGGCTCCATCCATTTTTTTGAGTGCATAGTACGTTTATAAAAATAGCGCATATTATATTTTCATTGAATTCTCAATTTTTAAAATTTCGAAAGTTACAATTAACGCGAGAGAGAATGTGCTGTTAGAAGGCGCCGCTAATTCCTTTTGCGAATCAGTACACTTCCGTACGATTCTCGTGATAACTCATCAATTCAAAATGTCTCAGAAAATAGTTTCTCTCGATATCGTTTTATTGTTTCGCCTTTCTCCTTTAATTCCTAAATAACATGTCTAGTAAATGTTTAATAGTATTTTATCGTATATTTTAATCCGCGTTCACGTCACATCGTGTTTTCGTTCTACTTCGGCGCATTTGGTAGTTTTTTCTGGCCATCGACTCGTTTTCTGAAATTGACTACTCTTAAATGCAAATTCAATAAAAATCTGTAAGTGTAAACTTTCATATTTTTTAACGTGTGATATACTTATAAAAATGATTATAAAGCTTTAAAAACATAATTTGTAACCAAATTACAAAGTCAAAATATTAGTGTGTGGCAACAACGTATACACATATGTAATAAACATAGGAATAAATGAACAGAACTGTAGCAGTCATTTTCCAAGTGATTTAAAGGCGGGAAAATACAATGCGTGAAAAGTTATGTTCTACCTCTTTGCGGAAAGGCCAGTGCACGAAACATTTGCCTCGAGATTCAGTGTAGACGTATTCTTCACTCTCTTTCTCTCTCGTGCAGTCTAGACTGTTTCTCTCTAACAATGTATTCACCTTGTTGACGAACTGATTGGTGGTTTTGGATGTTTAGAGGTCGGGACGGTTTCGTCATGCGGCTGCCGTGGCGCCGAACAGCGCTCTGGACGCTGGCCTTTCTGTGCGCCGCGAGCGTGATGCTAACGCGGCGCAATTGGCCCGGCGAGCTGAACCAGCGCCACAGCCCTTTGAGACCCACTCGCTTGCGCGAGAAGACGAAGCAGCTGTCGAGCGGGCACCGCATGGCCCGAAGAGAAGTGGTCGCATGGGCGTTACGTACTTCGATTGCGACCGCCGATGGGGTCTCAAGCGCAGGGCGGACTAGACGCAAAGTCAAGAACAGAAAGGTTATGGATGGTTTTGTGGCTCCGCGTAATGTGTTTTTTAATGAACCAACTGATTATGACGACACGATTTACGAATATTTTGAACATGTTTTAACGGCTGGTCGGTTAGGGGTATCGATGGTACTGGGAATCGCAACGACAAAGAGCAGGCCTTTAGTTCTCATCAAAACCATTAAGATGATTATTGATGCTACGACTTCAGAAGATGCAAGAGATACTCTTATTGTAGTGCTTGTTGAAGAGGACGATAAAGAATATGTAACTCAAGTCTCCAGCCAATTTGAGAAACTGTTTAAATTACAAATAAAGTCTGGCTTACTGGAGGTCATATCTCCCCCCATTCAATTTCACACGAAAATGCGAAAACTGGACACTGATTTCCGAGAAAATGAAGAGAAACTGAGATGGGCTCGAATGAATCTTGTTGTGGCTTATTTAATGATGTATGCACACAGCAAAGGGAAATTTTATGTTTACTTAGGACATGGTGTCGAGGCGCAGAAAGGCTTTATTTCTATCATGAAAACGTATGCAGTTAATCAGATAAATAAAAATGTACCTTGGTTTATATTGGACTTTGGTTATTCTGATTTTGTAGGAAAATTGTTCAGGTGTAACGAGTTATCGTCTCTTTTTCGATTCTTAATTGCATATCATGATCGATGGCCGGCTAAGGAGCTTTTGAATCAATTTATTAGCCTTCAGTTATGCGGATTATCGCAAAATGATTATAAATGTTCGGAACTAAAAGAGAAATTACACTTGAATTATACACATTCTCTATTTTATCAAATGAATCTTTACAAATAAAATAATATTTCAAATGTTATGAAGTTCATTAGATATTTATAATAACTCAAGTTAAAGATGATTGTGAAAGATGATTTTTAAAACATTTGCCTTCAAAAGCAACATTGTGAAATATGTGACATTGCCACAGGCATTTATGTATACGTTTATGTATTGAATACTATTGTTATTATTACCAATATTATTAAAATGATGCAAAGTTCCTTATCTTCCTTATATACTGCTTCTTACTATTTCTCTAAATAGGTACTATGTACGGGTGTTTGATAACTCACTCCCTATTTTTGGATAGTTGTAATTTCTTTATTTATGAGCCAATTTTCTGACAACTTGTTTTGTTAGAAACAGTGCTTCACGAGGTTTAGTTTAACACCTTTTTAAATATCCACCCGAGTACCAGCATTCTCGGTTCATTTTTTAAACGAATCTATGCTGCTCCCGCAGCATGGTTCGTGGAGCATTGGTTAACACATAAGATATTGTTGGTTCTTATTCGTCCATTCTTTGGTTTTCTCTTGTAAACCTCCTTCTCAGCCCCTCCTCCCGAAAAAACTAATGTTGCTACCTGCACATACTTTCTTGCATTATTAGCAAAAGATACGAAATATTGAAATGTTAATTTCTGCGCTACTAACACCTCAGCTATTACTTGAAAACGTCCAATTCAACCAATTCGAACAAAGTGTCTATGATGCATATCTGCATTCATTTCGAAAGTGAGGAAGAGTACTCATTTCTTCCTTTTAAAAATGAAGCAAATAAGAATACAATTGACTGTAACAATATTCACAGCAAATTATACAGAAGCGAACACCGCACTTGTGCCAGAGCAGCTTTGTCAAAACTATATGTAGTTCGTTTGACATATATGTTAAGAAAATATATTTTTATCAATTGTTGGCAAAAACGCATATATTTACATTTGTATTCCTTATGAATCCAAAGTTTTATCCTATAAATGGCTAGATACATTTCATCATTTATTTCCTAGCGAATAGTGAGATTGAAAATAATAAAGTAGCTTTGCCCTTGTCTCTCCCACACAAAAGTTCCTAAAGTCAAGGCAAGACGCCTCGTTATTTGCAATGGATCTCCCTACCAAAATATAAATGGTGACATGGCAGAATGTGGATAAATAAGATGAAATAAATTTATTTGAATGCAAATAGGCATAACCCGGTGGCAGCCAATTTACATAAATAAGATAATATAGCAAACATGCAAATTATATAATAATAATGATAATAAAAATAATAAATAATATAATGTATAATAAATAATAATAATAATAAATAATGATATAAAAACTAAAACATTAAATTACCTTAAGAAAAAGAAACATGTATAACCTACCTCCGCACTGAATGTTTGCTCAATTAAGACCACACTACACTTCACGTCAATTTACTTCACTTCACTTCACTATGACCCTTTAATCACTACCTTCGTTATTTCTTTGTTCTACATTGCCCGACACCTCACTTCACAATATATCACTTATGCTTCGCTCTATAACCTACTATTCTTTGTTAAGTCCCTCATTTACTACATAATATCCTAAATTAATTTCCTGAACTGTTGAATGCTACGAGGAAAGGGTTCATAGGTTTTGCAGGCAATCTAGTCCATTCTGTTATCGTTCGATTTGTGAAAAAAATTTCCCGACATCCGTCCTCGGCGGTCTTAAATTTATTTTGTGTCTAATCTCTCCCTACTGATGTATGTAGAAATAATTAGGCGCCGATTAATTTCTTTCCAAGCTTGATTACCACTATAAGCTTAATACAAAGCGCAGAGTCTTGCTACTGATCGCTTGTTTTCGAGTGAATCTCATCCTGCCATTTTCTTGTCTCTGAAAGTAAATTTTGCTGCCCTACGCCGAATCCTTTCTAACTTTTATGTTGTCCAAATGAATACATACATACATACATACATAATCCGTTTCCCTAGTGAACGGGTTGGTTATTGTTTTACAAATGATGTTCAATGAAGTTAGCTCATTAGTAGTGACATAGGAACTCAAGCTATAACAATGATAGTCATTTTGTCAGCGTCATTTATCATTAACCATTCTCTAAAAATATTTTGAAATGAGGGAGCACATTAGAACTTGGGACATTTTCGAAGTGCCCTTGGTAAATGTTTATCAAAAATCAGACTCCAATGTTTACAAATAACCTGCAATGTTGATGATATTGTTTTCGAGAGCTGACTTTAAAGAACAGATTTCATGAAGGAAAAATCTGTGTTCAATATTGTGTTTGTAGGAACTACCCCAAAAAATGAACTTATGCAGTTTTCGAAAAATCAGGGTTTACAGCAAAAAAGAGACCTGGACCTAAGCGTACTTTACACTATCCGAGGACATAATTGAATTAAAAAAATTGGAGTCATTTTTTGAGTAAATTTTGAAAACGTTGAGGTATTATATAAAGAACTCTCAAAATCAAAACATCTTATTCCAACTCAATAGGGCTTGGGTTCATTTAAATCAATTGTGAAATATCAAATTTAAAGAAAATTGGCTGAATGATTGAGGAGCTAGAAGTGCCCACAGACACACGTTTTGTCGTCGAGGGACTTTTCGGTATCAAGAACATATAGAACATGGATTCTAGCTACACCACGTATTAGAGTAAATCATTTACTATATATAGGAACGCGATTTATCCACTGTTTCATTCCCAGAGCCTGGCAACAAGTGTTTCTCTGCCGAAAATTCGCCTTTCTCCCTCGCACGTTTAAAGTACTTTCTCTTCTTACGATGCAAGGGCGAGAAAGTAATTAGAAGAGGTAATTGTTAATTACCGACGTTTATTCTTCCAATATAGACAAGAAGATCGCGTACACGTGAGAACGTGTACTTGTACGCATGGTATTTACAGTCCGAAAGAGTTTCCTAAAGAATTCACCACACTCTAATTATAATGCAAAAGAAGCCAAATACTTCCAATGTTAATGTAAGAGAATATTCTGATCTCACATCTGGCAGGGAAAATATCCTCACCTTCCCGTTAGTGTATAGGGTAGATCGAATAATCTACGTCCATTGAGAACACTTTGAAATTGAGGCTGAGGGTATTTTGTGCTTTCCATATCGACTGCAACATGAGTGAGAGGCTTCGCACAACTGACTGTATTCCAAGAATACTTGGGTGGTATGGCTTTTTTAAGCACTCAGTGTATATGTGTGCTTACTACAAGTCTTGGTGTAACAGATTAATTCTCCTCCTATTGCTTGCAAAAGTATATTTCTCTATCATTAATGAGGCTTTAGATTAGATGCAATTTATTAGATTAGATTAGATTAGATGCATTAATATTTTAGAAACATACCCATAAACCTGAAAATGTAGAAAAATGAATAATGGGAAAATATGTACAGCAAAAAAATAAGCACAGACATCTTAAACATGTTCAGTTTTTGAGTTAGAGTATTGAGAAAAAAGGAATACTCGTAATTAATTAGACTAATAATAATTATTATTAAGTACTAATACTTAATTAGTCATTAAAACAACTTATACACTTATTTTTAACATTCTGTTTCTTGAAAATGTTATAATTGAAAATTAGTAATCCTACAATTGGTCCTGTGCCTTTAATATTTGACCATGTGATCCCTTGGCACCATCTCGGTGCTTGTATGATTCTCTGGGTGTAGGGATCCAGTTCCTCAATTACACACGGATAGTGAACACCGGTTAATCCAAGAGATTGTGTTAAGGATTAGAGTATACATGCAATACAGTGGGGGTGTTTCGTTTTCACAGAAAAAAGTTTCAAGTTTCGAGAAACTTCATAAGAAATAATTGGAAGCACCTGTACTATCGTGCAATACAGTGTCAAATTCCCGTAATGTACTACATATTAACGATGTGAGAGATATTTTAAAAAATAAACACTTGAGTAACGACGTGAGAAATATTTTAAAAAATATACACGTGTAATTTTTGAAAAATCAAAAGAATACATCGAAATGACGTTTATGTAATGTAATTCAGAGATTTAGCACTAACCGAAGAAAAAACGCAAAATCAAATTTGAAGACTTTTTGTGAAAATCTTATTTTTAACTTTACTCACATTTGACTCAAAATTGCGCAAAAAGCATTAATATTTTCAAAAATGTATTGCATGTCAATTAAAGAACTGTTAAAAATGAATTTTATTTGAAGACAAAATCTAAATCTTCAATAATGTACTAGTTGTACAAGAGGGCTAAAAAAGTTTCCAATTTCGAAAAATGATTTTCCAGTTTCCAATTTCGAATTAACTTGGGCCGGCGGCATTTTTAAGCCTTTTTTCTCTATTTGAAGAAAGTATTTAATCAAACAATTTAATTTTGAACTGTTTTATGTTATAAGGCTGTGTTCGTTTCAAATTCTCAGGGTCTGGATTTTGGCGAGATAGATGACTGATAGACGTTTTGCCGTCAGCCAATATTGCAAGGTATCAGGACACACTCAACGTGAATCCTGAGTTCACAACGTGTTAGAGGAAGTAATTTACTAGGTATAGCCACAGGTTTTATCCTTTTATTGCCCCAAAGTGCACGTTTTGCCTTATGAAAATCACAGTTTTCGGCCTACGGTAATATTTTCTGCAATTTCTGCAGCATTACAATATTTTTCTTTACTTCGAATGTGGAAAAAGAAAGAAATAAACCGGGCACACTGCTTAACAAATAAAATACTCGTATAGCACTGAAAAATATAAAAATTAACGAAATGTGTGTATAAAGAGGGGGATAATTGCACGAGAGGAATGCTCAAGAAAACGAGCGACGATAGGAGCGAGTTTCCTTATATTCCACGAGTGCAATTATACTTATTTATACAGATGTTAGGTTCAATATTTTTTCGTTTTCATTTAAGAATAATTTAAATTTTAAGAAATTCAAGCATCTTTACCATCCCTGACATACATATCATGACAGTATTGCTTTTGAGAAAGATATATTTTAATGGTCTTTGCGTAGTTTTTGTTTCGTGATATATTATCAAATGGAAGGTATTGAACATATTTCGGATAAAATATTAGAAGAAGTTTAGAAAGTAATGAAAACATTACTTCCTATGAAAAATTAAAAACAGGTATGAGAAAGAATAAATGTACAAATATTTGAAGGAAAAACTAACACTACTGAAACAGTTTTGCTACAGCGTACTTTCTATTTAGAACTAGTAAACACAACTGATGATTACATTATTTTGCATTCGTAATCCGAAGGCAAAATGTTTTAAATGTAAAACATTTAATTTATTCACGTTAAATATTTTATGTTCTATAAGTCAGCTAGCTTAACGTTTACTTCCCCAATATAATTTTATTCATTCGTATATATCTACTTGTTGTAGGTACGTAATCTGCGATGTGCATTTTTGTTCATGTTTCATAGCCGACTGCAATACTTGGCTACGTTTGTGTTATATTACTTTAATTAAATTATTTGGCTATTTTTTTCAATTCTGATTGGTAGGTTTGTTGTTTTAATTGCGCGGTGTAATATTAATTGAATTGTGCTATTAACATAGAGATAATCAACGATTTTTCATGAAAATAATGAGCATATTTAGTTAACTAAACGAAAAAAACATTTTCATAAGACAGTCTTAATAAATACTGTAATAATATAGTCTAATTCACGAAGTACAACAGTTCGGTACATACCATGTTCGGTACATACATACCACAAAAACGTTGCTTTTCCACTTCGCAACAAGTGAATATTTAATGGTGGGCGGGCTCTTCCTTTGAGCCCCAGTGTCGTTAGCAATGTGCACTGAGAAAGAGAATTCAGTTGGTTCGTGCTGAATGCAAATAGGTGGAAAACGCATTGGTACTGTCATGCCTTCGTTATAGACTATAGAAAATATAATTAATATAGATGTTTTGGATTGTTTCCCGTATTATTGGGTGTCTACCTAAACCATTTCACCTTTTGAATAATCAGAGGCTGCGTGTTTTTTCGTCAACTTGTGCGGTGTATTCGAAATTAATAATATAAATTCACACAACCTACCCCAAGGAGCCGCCTCTGCCATCAACTCAAAGGAAATTCTCAATAAGTAAACAAATCATTTTTATATTTTATTTCAAAACTTGGGTGGAATTTTAATTGCAGAACGCCCTGATGTTCAGTCGCGAGTCCCTTGCCTAGGGATGGAGGGATGGTGATCGTCGCATGGATGTGATTTCCGTGCAGCGATGTATGTGGCTTGTTCGTCGCGTGCCGTCTCGCAGAGAAGCCACCCTGGGACATGACATACTACTCCGGAGCGAGGTCGGGTCTTAGGGAAACCCTCTGACATTACCAGAAGATGCACCGGGTGACCTTCGGACCTTAATTACCATTCCCGCCAATCCGATTTCTGCAAGTTACATTGCCTGTTACGAAGCCTCACCGGCGCACAGGCAATATACTTACAGGCGTAAAGGAATGGCGCGCGGAATCCTTGCTACTTTTTGTTTACTTTCTTGGAATTTTTTTCTGTAAGGTTTGGAACAATTAGTTTAACAATATTAGAGAATTTTTCAACGTGAGTTGTAATTTCTTTGGTACGAAATGAAAGTTGTTCAAAAATAAGTTTCTGACTATCATGTAAAATAACCATACTAGGTTAAACAATGATCTGATGAATTATTATATATGAGTTATTCATATTACAAACTTTGCCTCGCGGTTAGATCCCGTCAGACTTGTGTTAACCCTGGCGCTCGGTAATTCGCCTTCTGAACCGCCCGGAGTATGGGTATGGATATTCTCTT
The DNA here is from genome assembly GCA_017312745.1 of Gryllus bimaculatus. Taxonomy (NCBI): domain Eukaryota; kingdom Metazoa; phylum Arthropoda; class Insecta; order Orthoptera; family Gryllidae; genus Gryllus; species Gryllus bimaculatus. The sequence continues at coordinate 2,371,020 of BOPP01000002.1, read as the reverse complement.
TCCGTAATCCCACACTTTTGGGACTATAAGCGGGATTGTCACATTCACCATCATTGCAGAAGTCTTGAGTTAGATTTTGCTGCTACTATTCTTTTTATTATTATTTATAAAGAAACGTCAGTTACAAACTAATAATTTCATTTTTAAAGGACCCTGAAGTAAGTTGTCAAAATTTCTGATAATAGAAATTTTCAGGAATATGAATCATGATTCACTTACTATTACACAGATCAATTTATCCGTATCCGCATAAGGGTAAATAAAACTTCGACCGTGTCAATGACTCTCAAATTGAATTTTGCCTTCAAACTTTCGATGACGAATTTTTGGACACGTTCCAATACTTTTCCTCTACAATACACAAAAAAATAACATTAATGTTTCGTATGCATAGCAATGATGAATTAATTCATCTCAATGTCATAAACCAACATTCTGTGTCGGTGCAACAGTGTTCGATAGTTTATTTGGCTTTAAACAAACGCTTATGTAAGCGATGTATTACAGATTTTGTAGATTACGTATTCGGTCCCTAAAGGGTTTCGAAAATCATGTTCTTTTATGACGTCGGTAACGTATGTTGTACTGTAACGTAAGTGGCGAATGGAATACGTCATTGCCATTTGTTCGTAGCGTAACTATAATAACGCAATTTTATTGTTAATGTGTTTATAGCACCTTTAGGAAGTACGTTCTTATTAAACAGTACCACTTCAACTTATTAAGCCGAAATCAGCCACTGCCAGAAGGAAAATTCTAGTGGGCAGCAGTCGGTAGCTTTCCGTGGTTTCTCCTGTGAATACCAGACGAATACTGTAGTAGTATACCCTAACAGGCCACGGATATAGCGCCATCTTTCCTTCCTTATTTTCTCCCTCCTCTCTCACGCTTACATTCACTGCCCTATTACACATAAGATAAGATCAGTCGGACTTGGATGGGGCAGTGCTGCGCTGGAGAAGGTTCCTGGCGGAAGAAACCCAGCAAGCCGACTAGTAGGTCGACTCAGGATCTCACGTGCCATGGGAGAGGAATACCATCGTTTCTCGGGATACAACTTGAACTACACTTACGGGAATAATGACAGCAATTGAGTACACAAAACAAGCAATCAATAATTGAATACGAAAGACTTAAACATTAGACTTAGTGTTACGTTCTTGGAGAACCAAACGCGCGTTTGACAAAAAAGGAGCCTTTCCGAAGAGACCCGCGCGGCGGCGGGATGCACTTCCGAACCGGACCGCGTGCTCGGCGAGCGCCAGCGGTAGTACTACGCGCGCGTACGACGCCACCGCGTGCATCGATTGACGCCGCTGTCGCTGCCCCCCTCCGCCGCGCCCCGCCCCGCCCCGCTCCACCCCCACGAGGCACGTACGCTGCGTGCGCCAACGCCCCCCGGGAGGCAGTGCGTGCGGCCAGTCGCGCCGCGCACGTGGGATGGTTACGGCCCCGGCGCTTCTTCCTGAGCCGGGAGAGGTGGCTCAGGAACAACAACTGATGGAAACTACGTGCCTCTGACTTTTGGCATATCCTTGGTCACTCTCAACAGTGGAAGGACTTTAGACACTTACCTACTAGCTACGTCGAATCCAATCCCTGTCTGGAGGAGAATTCTAGCGGCTGTCTCCTCGATCGGAGTTTTCCGTGTTTTTCCGATCAACACCAGGCGAACTGCCGAGCCAATACCCTAACGAACGGCCAAGGGCGGGCGCGATCTTACGCTTCCGCTTCCTTGTCCTATCCTCACCAATACTTACACACTCACATTCACCAGACTACCACGTATCGGAGCTTAAAACTTGTTCAGTGGAGCGATGCCACGCTGTGGTGCCAGATCTCGCTAGCGAAGATCACCGCTACCTCCCGTGCACAAAATCACGAACTACATTACGGGACTAATGACAGCAGCTTGACGCGTCCAAAATCAATAATTAATCAAATTAACGTCATGGGGATGCGCCCGGGTATGTTGTTGTTGCGTGTGCTTAGTTAGTGAAGAGGACACATCGCTCACCTATATTATTTCAATAGTATACATACCTTTGGCGACCCTCACAATCAATCTCTTGAAATAGGTCTCAAGAAAGGGAATTTCATGGAAATGTGACAAATTGCATTTGACCTTATAAATGAAGAATTAGTGGGGGTATAAAAGAGCCTAAGTTTTTCAAATGCAACCCGCAACACTCGACAATCATGGCAAACTCTATATCGTTAAAAACTCCCCAAACACGCATTTAGCGCGACTTCAAACCTATTGTACAATTATTTTAAAATGCTTTTAAGAATTGTTGTAAATTTTTCAAGAACATATCTATATACTAAATAAAACCTTTAATCAAAATTTGTTTCAAAGCTAATTTTCAATGTTTAAATTTTATATTCTATAAATACATTGAAAGTTCTTTTTTTATTTTTTAAAAGCAAATACACACGTTTCGGTTAACAACTTTCCTCTTAATGGAAAAGGAAAATAGGGTAGAAGGGTGGAATTTAACATGCAAAAGTTCTCGCATGGAGCTAATTTAGTGCTAAAACTGTTTTATACAAATATCGGATTTACAAAGGTGCCTCCCTCTTGCCTCCAATGTTGCTTTTTAAACTCAATAGATACATTATACATCGTTGTGTCGAAAAGAAGTTTCTAGTATCGGTAATAGTGAACTTCAAAGGATATGTAAAATTACCATATTGTTCAGTAGTTAAAAGATAGGAGAGAATTGATCTTCAAGTTACTGACTTAGTTTTACTCTGCAGATGATTGCTATACCTTGGCCATTGAATGTATTCTTCATTCTTGTTTTATTTATCACTTTAGAAGTATTCATTGTATCATCGGAAACTGATGTAAGGAAAATTTATGATCGCATGTGTTAGAGTAGATTATTATTTTTCCTATGTATCTACATTTGAACAGAGATTTGGAGAGTTCAGTTCCTCGGTTTACTGTTCGCAATTCCTATGTGCGTGAGATTTCGTAGCTATTTTTGGGTGGTGTACTGAAAGGATAATACGAAAGTTTTGTAAAGTATTAGATACATTAAAGTATGTGCTAACTTTAATGAACCTCAATCCAAATTTCAACGCAGAAAAAAACTCTTGAGCTGGGAATCTTTACAGTTCAAGTACGTACTTTATGAAATTTCTTAACCTCAACTAATGGCGAAGGAAAGTATTCTGATGTATCTCCATAATTTATTTTACTGTGCTCAACCCAGATGAAATGATTGAGTTCTTTGTCAATTTTTGATTACTACACTTTTAGAAATAGTAATATTTTAATATCGTTGAGTGTTGTTATTAAGAATCCCCGAAATAGTTTAACTTGCAGGGAGGGAATTACAGTTCTCGTTGTATTTGTTTCTGTGTCTATACTAAAAAAATTAGCAATGTGATGCAAATATCAATATCTGGGTCAAGCTACTGTAATAATCCGCTTCATCTGGAAAAATTTGTTTCCCAGTGCAGTGAATATCCATAACCTACTCGACTTTCGCTTCAAAAAAACATAGACGAGATGCCTAATAGTCTTCTCGCTAGATGAACGTTGTAATATAACAACATCGTAAGCTTGAATTTGAGCGATATTCCCGGAAAAACGATATGTCTTATAAAAATAGCGCAGAGGAAGGAGCGTCTCCGTAAAGCGCTGTTGACGAGTTTATGGCCAGTCGCCGGTCGATGGCAAACAAGCCGTACGGAAAAATATCAGGCTGTTTCGGTGTCAGGACGGACGGCATGAAGTTTATGTCGGGTCGTACGCCGAGGCCAGATCCGACGAAATCACGCAGAGACAGAAATCCTTACACTTCCACACACCTTCCTTACCAGGCTCTTCTGATTGAAAATATGAAAACCAATTATTTTTGCCATAACGAAATTCAAAAATATTGCGGTTTGCTGTCAAGACGAGTTCCAGTATTAACAACGGCTTAGCGTCGGCACCGCCGATGATTATTTTGATGTTTAAAAATTGTGTATTTGTACTTTTGAGTAGATACCAGTTACTCAGCTCTTTCATCTTAGCGCATTAGAAGTTAAATTTAAAAATATCGAATTAATTTTCTTGCTCATAAATTACCAAAATAGTATTAAATCTATCGTCAGTCTGAGGAATCAAGTCGAACGATTCATTTTTTCCACAAAAAACAAAATAGTAATTCTTAGCACTTAATCAAATGTAAGTGTATAGAACTATAAAAAAGACGTGTTCGTTTAGAATTCCTTATGTATCCAGGTTAAGAATAGTGTCAACGTTCGTCTTGCCAAGCCCGGAAAAATCGAAAAATAGCCCCATTTTGATCCCCTTTAAAGGCGCCACAAGTCCTCTAAAAACGGATTTTAGTTCTTTCCGTTGAATGAAGCAGCAGTAGTAGAAGTATCCGAAATTGAAATCTCGGTTTTCGATAGAAAACATCAGACAAACTGTATATTTAATCTAAAGCTACCATCGTTCATGATATTTCGAGAGGCGCTTGTGTTAGCTTCCCTGCCGTGCATCCCCTTTATGGCTTTGGAGGAAAATCGGGAGCGGAATCAGCGGAACTGCCGTTGCCTCTCAGGGGAGCTGGCGCTTCCAGGCGGGCAAGTCGGTCATTGAGGCGCTGTTTGCATTTGGCATTTACGAACTTTCTCTCAAAGCATTATTCCTTTAATCGATATTGCAAGATATGTAGATTCTTACATTATGTTATGGGTATGTATGGTTGATACCTACTAATAGTATTAATAGCTGTTAAATCGCTACCCAACAACCCAGAAAATAATCATATAATTCCATAAATGTATTTTATAAGCATTGGACAGAATTTGCGCTGCCTTCTCGCAGCGGATGTGCGTGCCCAACCGTCGCCGCCCGCCGGCGAAAGGTTGCCTCACGTCTACCACGTCTCCGCCGGTGCAAACACCTATCTAGAGCTTTCAAACGCTTTTCATAATACTAGTTCATGCAATCTATTGCCATTCTCCTCACGCAAACGCGCAACTCTCCCGTGCGCAAAATGAACCTTCCAAAGCGCATCGCCGCCGGAACGAATTTTCAGTCTGATGAGAAATGCTAGTGTGCGGATTACTCTTCGCAAGCTGCTTAAGACACCCTTCCTTCCCGTTAAGTTTCTAGGCACTCAGTCAAAGCGATAAATAGCTTGCGTACGGAATTTCTCGCAATATAGATTTAAATTTTTGAGAAGTCATATTATTCCTTTACGTAAAGTTTTTTCTGTGCCCTTGGTCTGAGTCATAACCATTAAACGTAATTAACGCGTGTGCTTTGCCCTCGGTTTCGTAAGGTGGAAGAATTTCCCCTCGTAAGGTTTTTTTTATCTAATGTTCATACAAAAACCAAAGTTTAAGCGTGGTGTATAAAATCTGATCATAGCCATTTGAAACTGTATAAATTGTTGTGGCTAAACTCAACCTCTAGTTAAAAATGTTCAATGAAGGAACTGTAAAAACTTGTGTATTATCTGTTATACAAGCTGATAAAGAAAAATCTGTTTCCGCAAAACTTGTTCGTGTAACACCGGAAGCACACCCTAAACCCTGTAAAGATGCAAATGAAGCTATGAAAGGGATCCGAAGGACTGTTCCACATTACTTAATCCACCAATCATACTATCCACTAAATCTTAAATGTTTGTGAAGCAGTCCGACCAAGGTATTCTTCAAACGCGCGTTTACTTTCTTAAGAAGAAATGTTGAAAATAAAGAGCAGATTACATGCCAAACTATGGATAGTCACTTGTGCCCCATTCATCTTTTCCCAAGGTGCCGCGGGTGTAGGAATAAACTTCCGCTTGAGACAGAGGCTCTTTGATCTGCCCAACTAATGGGGGACTCCACTGTGAAATACATTGCTACTTGTCAATGGAATCTACTCATTATTTAGCTCCACAGAATCCATCATTATATTGCCTCTAACGGCTATTCAAAATGTCTTATTGTTGTTAAAGTGATAAAGAGTTGTTTTTTGGCACAGGTGAGGTATATTCATTAAACACATCCTGGCAACGGCGAATCCATTCATTCACGATATCCTATTTGTTAACGGTGGACAATACACTACGTCGTCAAGAAGCCGTGTAGAATAAATTATTTTATGCTGCATTATGTATTTATATTATTTTTAGTTAAATAATGGGATATTTTACATTCTGGCTGTTGAATTTGTTATTGTTTTATCGTTTGCAAGATTTATTCCCACTTTTTAAAGGTAAATTTCGACACCCCGAAGGGAGTATCAAGTAAAGTATGTCAGATATTTTCAAAATAATGCAGACCTCGGTATCTATTGATGTGAGTAATCGATTTGATGTTGAACGAACACAAATCTATTGCAGTTTTCTCATTCCTGCCACCATAATATTTTACATTTTTAGTTGAGGAGAATTACATGTCACTAGAAATACTTTCTTTCCTGATAATTGTCCATTAATTATATCTTTTTTGATGATACCTAGAGCCCAATTCTTTCTAATTGCGTATTTTTGTGTACGTGAATTTCTTAAAAATTTTGTTCTCGCAATCTTTGCAATCCTTGCACAATATTTTCGTTACATATTTTATACTTCCATTCCATATTTGTTGATAGCTTGCAAAAAATGTTTTTTTTAATTTTTTTGATATCTAATTAAAAATATTTGATAAATTTTCGAAAATTTACTTTCTTGCTACTGCTTACCATAGAGAGAAGTATGTAATGCTCCGTGAGAAAACCCGGCAAATTTTTGGAAGAGAACTTACTACAGGCCCTGGTAATGATAAAGTGCATAAATTCTGATCGTAAATTAGAAGAAACGTCCTCCAACGTGTGGCAGCCAGAATCCCTTTTGTGGATCCCTTTAACAAAAAATCCGAATCCATCTGTATAGACAACGCTAGCGGCCAAAACTGTTGAGCCGATTTTCTCCAAATTTCACATTCCCCAATCGCCTGGCTGATGTCGCGGCCCCTTTGAAATTAGAAAAGGATATTAATTTGAGAAGTACATTACATGGAGCCCCTGGACATTTCAAAATTTTCAGACAAATTTCTTCATGTTTATTAAATTTTGTAGTTGGATAGTGCAAAGGGCGTTTAATAATTAATAGGCAAATCTCATTTTTCGCTTGAAAAACTCTATTAATTTTTTTGAAAATTTGCAAAAATTCAAATTTTTTTCGCCGTTCTTCCTAGTAGCTACGAAAACGAAGATAGAGAATTTGTCTCTTAATGAAATATGTGTATTAAGATAGATTTGAAAATAAAGATGTGGGTCATGTACAATTCGAAAAAATTTGATAATTTTATGTTAATTTGACATAAAAGTGACGGGCGAAAAGTCGTGTGTGCCTGTTTAAGCATCACAGTTTATATGGCAGTCGTAATCATAAGTATATTCCTTTTAAGATTACTATAATGAATGTACTGTTGTTTGTAACATATAACTCAAAATTTTACCGATTACTTAATATTTTGGAAAGTATACACGCATTAATGCCCCCGCGGCTCATGGATATCGTGCTTAGCTTCCTTAGTGTGATCAGGGTTTCAATTACTAGTCGCGGGCAAAAATGAAGCTGTAACTTTTCTAATACAAATTGCCTCAATTTCTATAGCTATATGCTCGCCATATGTCTTCCCTGACCTTCGGAGTGCATGCACATTAAACCAGCGCTCAGACCTGCGGAGACCGCTAATGGCAAAAGCGAAATTAATGCGACCCTAAAAATGCCAAATACATTACTAACAAATATAAATGAAATGATTTTAAAATTATATTATTGCGGTATTAGATTCCTCTAAAATGTTATTCTTGAATAATGCAATTTGTAGAGGGAGTTAAACACCAATTTTCGAAATTCCTGAAGTTTGAGTGAAAAATAGGCTTGCGCCATTTAGAAAATCGCACTTCTGCTCCATTCAGAATAAAAATGAAAAATTGAGGCGCCCATTATTAGTGAAAATAAGAAAAGACATTGCCCTGGTATGTCCGTAGTAATGCGCTTGTTGAGGGAAGTGGCGAGTGAGCCCGTCGTGCGCGCGCCGGGGGCAGCGCCCAAGGGGCAGCGCCAAAGAGCCGCGGCTGCCCGGCTGGCGGTCGCGTGTCGCCGTCGCGCGCTTTGTTTGTCGGGAGCCTGGCGCGGCCAAGCGATGCGTCGGCCAACGATAGCCACGAGCCAGCGGCACGTGCGTCCGGCGCCAATGAAAGCGCTCGTCGCGCACGGCCTCGCTGCGTTTTATGCATGCACGTTACTTGGACACTATTACTCACTTACTTTCAAGAACACGTTTATTGAAATTTGTTTCAAGTTCAGGTCTTTAGGCACGAAGTGATGCTATTATTAAGCTTGATTACATTGGTAAATACACTTTATAATGTATTTCTTTCTTCGAATCCACAATGTTCCGAATTAGAGTTGCTTGAAAGATATGAATTCCTAAAAGGAAGGCGGAGCGGCAAAGAATTTTTAACACGTTTCCTTAAATGAGTGGCTGTATAAAAATGTTTTACTTAAAACAAATTATTTTCTAAAATATTTACAAAATTTCATTTTGTAAAATAAGTATTATCTGTTACGTGTTTTATGTATTTGAGTGCCACTTTAATATAAAGTATTTCGTGAATTTAACCTCTTATATTAAATTACCTGAATACTATAAAATCTTCGGATGTTAGCCGTTTTCATCTACAGTAAATGGCATATTGAAGTGCATGTGAAATATAATATTCTAAAATATATTTATATTATTATTTATTATTATTATATTATGTATTGTTAGAAAATGCGAACCACTGTATAGATATTGTCAATTCTAATAAATGACTAATTAAATCAAACTTAGAAAAAATATTACGCAACGTATGTAAAAAATTTATTAAGTATCGTGGTTGCAGGCATTTTTATTTCTTGCAAAATGTTGACGAAATCTATTTTGGTGAAGAACTTGTATGAATGGAAATAGTTTGAAAAGGGTTCAGTGTTGTTACGAGTGGATGAAAATACACACTATAAATAGAAACATGGCTATTGTTTAAAACTTGTATTTTTCCTATATGTTTTTTCCTTCTCAGTGTCCCATACCCACCAAAATATAGCCTCTTGACGTCAGCCAGCGGGTTCGCTCGGAAGAGCCGCTGGAGAGCGTGGGGCGCGCTGGCCGAGAGGAGAGCCGCAACAAAGGCTCCCTTTGCGCGTCGGGTTTTAATGCCCACTCGCATGTGTTGCGGCCGTCGAGAAAGTTATAGAAGACGAGAGCCCTGCATAATGGACGTCACTTACAAAATAGAATTCACTAGTCTCTCGATGATTTTATCATTTTGAGAACGACATGATGAACTTTTTCACCTTCTCGTATTCAGTTCACGTAGTACAGATAAAGAAAACGGACCTTTTTCTATAGAAAAAAACTGCTTTCGTGACCTGATATCGAAAAAGTGGATACTTCTGCTCCAACACGCAGCAACGTACTTCTCTAATACCGTTATGAAGTCTCAGAATCCACCATTGATACCAAAACAAGTTTGACGGCAAAATGTCTCATGTCTGTGTCTACATTAACACCTCATTCACACATTCTTCTCAAAATTGACACTCTGTCTGATGTGACGCGAGACATTCCGAATTTGAATTAGATAGATACTTCGATACTTGACGTGAAAACTTCAAAATATCCACATTTTTTATTACATTTTACTGAAAGAATTCAGAAACCTCCTATGGAATTACAAATGTTCATTAATTACCAAGGGGAATAGCCAAGCAATTGTCGTGCCCGAACCATCAACGATCGATGTGTGGATATTTTCGTTATTTGGGAACATTTTATGACTTTTCTTCTAAGCATGATTTCTTCGAGTGGACCGAGTGACACTGAACGATATTTGTATAAGTTAATATATCAGTACATAAATCTGAGAACTTTCAAAAAATTGCAAATAGCCAAAGAATTAGTAGGAAAGACTTGTCAATATTACAATACGAATGTACGTATCCTTACACGATAAAACGAGGAAATTAATTGTACTGGTTGCAGCTTGGGAAAATTAATTAGTATTAGGTAATAGCAAACGCGTCTAAGCTCATATCAGACCTCTATGGAGAACGCCGCGATAAGACCAATTTAAGAAAGTGAATCTATGGATATCATTAGTTCTAGAACGATGTTTCTCGGCGAGTAGAACGTAAACGTGCATTGTGAATTTTGTGTTTTATATTCATTTTAAAAGAATATTTTTGTATAAAAAATTTCATGACGGATATAATATATAAATGATAAAGAGACAACAGATTTGTATTTTAATGTTTTTTTTGCATTCGCCATGTCCATAAATACCCCTGTTGATTCCTAATCCGTAGTGGGAAGCTTTTTGAAGTAAATCGAGCAAAGCTTGTAAAATTCATTTATTGTCTATATAAAGTCCTACAAAAACTGTGTTCAATTATTGTTTATTTACATTGTTTGGAAATGGTATGAAAATATTAACTCTTTCTGTTGCCAATGAAATTGCTGGTTTGCACCTCATGCTTACTTTCCCGGTGTTTAGAGGTTTTGTTAAATGATGACTGAGAACATTAAAAATTCGGACAATTTTTCAATTGTAATATGACATTATCCTTACCTAAATGCGAGAAAAGTATGTTATATTGCTATTTCGTCTTTCGTCATTTTGAATTTAATACATTCTAATGAATTTCTTACACAGAAACGCTCACTTCTCCCAAAATGGCATTTGTCATGTCCAATGATGGATGCGTAATGAAATTCATTAGCGATTTATAAGAATTACAGATCGATCTGAGAAGCGTGTCAAAACTTATTTATTGTATTTGTTCGCCTAATAGGGGTTTACTTTCAACTTATTAAGTCCATTTCTATATGTTTGAGAAGCTGTTCTTAAATTTTCATGAATATGAATTAATCACTTAGCATGCATTTAGATACTAATGAGCAAGGAGGATTTTGGTTTATGTTGGCCATTAAAAGTGTTTTAACAAAAATAATATAATAATAATAATAATAATAAACTAAGGAACCCAATTCCGAGAACTCTCGGATGTTAATTGCCAAACCCTTCCCTACAATTTCCTATCCTTTCCATTTAAGAATGAAAGTTATTAAATGAAACGCGTTTTATTGTTTAAATATGCTACTAAAAGTTCGTACTCTATAGAATATCAAAAATAACAATGCCATGATATGAGAAGCAAAATTTTCAATAAAGTTTTATTCAGATCATTATATAGATATGTTGTTCGAAACAGTTCACACTTACCAAAAACAATATCTGAAGTAATTATTTAATCTTCCTGACATATAGCTTTCACTTTCCTGGTACAAAAATATTAGAAAAAGATTTTATTCTTCAAGAAGTCTGGTTAACAAGTTTTACATGCGAAAATTACAAGATCGGGCAAGTAAAACTACTACTCTTGCAATATTTACTTTAACTTCCTAGATTTGTTACCAATATGAGAACAGGGATTGGAGGGCAGGGCCCGCTTGCTGTGTGTGCCGAAAATTGAAAATTTATTTGTACACTAAAAGATTTGATTATTTTCTGCTTTCTGCCCCGTGTTTCAAGAAAGCAAAATTCTGAGCCAAAAAAATAATAAAACTAATATTTTCACTTTCAGTAATAAATAACCATTTGTTTCCATTAGCACACAATTACGATAGACTTAGACTTCGGTACGTGGAGAATGTTGCTCAAACAATGTTTACGTTTTCAATATCTTAGCGAACAGACACGTTTAATTTTAAAACCAAACGTTTTGTATTATTTACAATAAGACTTTCAAGACTGCGCATATGATGTACAGACTTCTATATTACAGCCGACATTTAAATGTTGCGTTTTATTGTGATCGTTCAGTTGTTCAAGTGCCTGTGCTATTCTTTCAATAATTTTTAAAATTTGGTGCTTTTGAAATACCATTCTCCGAAGATTGTTGACTAACGCGTTTTATTTGTTGTTCATTTAGTTCCAGCTATTTACTTTGGTTTAATTTAAAAAGTTTGTTCTTTGTGCTGCATTTTTAAGTTTCCCTACTACCTCCGCCGTACCCTTGCCGAGAAAAAACTCAAATGGTTAAATTCCACATCCTTTCATATTTTTCTATTTTAAGAGGGAAAGTTATTAAAGAAACGTATTGTATTTCTGTAAAAATGTATAAAAAGGAAACTTCCAATTGTACTTAACACAATACCAAAAAATTAAAACAATGCAATTATGTTAAAAGAAATTTCAATAAAGGTTGGCGATGAATATCGAAAGATTTTTTGAACAATCACAACACTTTCTTGAAAATATTGAATAATTATTTTAATAGACTTTGACACTTTGCTTAGCTTTTCCGTTCACAAAAAAAAATAATTTTTTTTAATTTGCTCTGAGGAAGCTACGTGCCTGAAACACCCTAACTTGAAAAGTATCACTGCTGATAACGAAAATACTAGGTACAGGTAAACACAAACCAAACACCAAGGCACGTCTTTCATTCGTTCACTGTTACACCCACATCCCTACACCCAATTGGATAACCAGCACTTGTAGACCTAGACAAAACGTAAAATGAATTTCACTACTCGTATAAGGAAACATATCGTTGCGATCGTGAGCAAGTAATTATTAATAAATTTCTAGTCGTACTGCGAGAGCGAATCTTGAATTATATAATTAATGCAGATATACCTCGCGGTCTGCGCAAAATCATGGTGTACACAGAAGCGTAATAGTATATGATGAGAATGTTCTGCCTTCTGAACGTGACGTCACAAAGATGCCCTTCACCAAGGGTAGAAAATCTAGGTGGCATTGGATATAGGGATTAGTTTGCCGAAACCAGCTAAATTAAGTAGAATGCCCAAAGAATAATCTCATCTATAAAAATGGTTGAAGTATGTTTCTTAGAGGCCTGTTGCCTCAAAATTTTAGTTTTTAAGGCCCTAGAATCGTTGTTAGAGTTATTTAACGATGTATTGACTTTGAGTGCCCTGTGGGTTGCATTTGACATGAATATTTATAATTCGTTTTTTAAACAAATCCGTCCATATTTTTAAATCAATGTGGCAATTCGTCACATTAATCTGCTGAAATTCGCTTTCTTTAGAGAACTCGTTATAAAGATCGGTTGCATGTGAAAGCTGCAAGAAGTATGTATACTATTTTAAATAAGCTACGAGGACGAAATAATAATAATATAATAATAATTAGTAATAAATAATAATAATAATTAATAATATAATAATATAATAATAATAATTAATAATAATAGGATACCAAGAGTAAAATTATATTTTATTCCCGTGCACGAAAGTTAACCACCTGAGTGCCGGTAAGAGGTGGAAGGCCTAATTGTTGCGGTAAAATAATGATATTTCCTTCCACAAACCTTTATCTATTCAGTCTAATATATATTGATAGATGTAAGAGAATCTATTCAGCATCAAGATAGTTATTAGATGACGTCTGTGAATCGATCTACCCATCTTCCACTTTCCGATCACCAAGGCAGTTCGTTTAAGTCGCAGCTGCCAATGTATTTAAAAATAAGTCAGCCGAAACAGCAGTTTACAGGAATTTGTAAAGTTAGTATAAGCGTTGAAGAGTTTTTGATTATGCAGAAACAAGAAATTCTTCACATAAAACTCCGCTATCGAGAAAACATGTTAGAAAGGCTATTGCACTGAATATTCAAAGTCTCTTCAAACATTTAATGAAACACCAAGTACTCGCTACGTAGTTTATTTGTATTAATAAAATTAATTATAAATAAACTTGACGTGTTCTTAATTCAAAAATTCCTAGTTACTAGAAAAATGAAGTTACGATTTATGCTTTTCATGAATTGCTATTTATGAAAATTCTCTCTCAGATTCTAACATACAAAAAATTCTCCTTTGATGTCTAAATAAGAAGGATATTTTAAAAATATGTATATGTTGGGATGTCTAAAGGACCATTATATGTTTATTGGTGCGCTGGAAAACTGCTTGAAATATGTAGACCCAGTCAGAGCAGTAATATACTTTCTTTTTATAGTTTCTTTTTGAACTACATTTTTGTTTTTAAAGAACCGAGATATACTAATCGTAGACTAGAGCAGCAAGTAAACTTCGTGATACATGGTATATGGACCTTCTCTTTAACGGTGGTACTTGGAGTTCGAAAAGGTCAATGCTACTAATTTAGCGGCATCAAAACTGACGTCACAGCTACAGAGAAAGGAGAACGTGCTGTTATAGAGACTATTAAGATTTGACCGCAGGTGCTAATAAAGAAGCGTTTGAAGAGTAACTTAGAGTGACACTGATGTGTGAAGTAAATTTCCCCTCAACGATTGTTTTGTCTTACAACCCAAATCAGTATCTTATGGTCTTTTTCATCGCCAAGATTTGTTTATCCATACTTTGCCTGTTTATTGTATTTTTTGAATGCGATGTGTACTATGTGTTGCGTTTTTTAAGGTTGTGTACTAAACTTAAAATACATCACCAATAATTCTATAATTCAACATGGTAAAATTCCTGAAATAATGCCAAAATAAACGAAATTTTCATTGGATTTCACCTGATTTTCCTTCTGAACTTGTGTGTAAAAAATGGCTCCAATTATGTAACCAGGAGGTACAACTTTGGGCCAAAGCGGTATGTAATAGCAACTCCCTGCGCTGTATCTGCTATCCTGCCAAATATTCCTGTAAAAGTAATCTCGGTTTAATTACACTCGTTTTGTTACCTTACGTTTCTTCGAGAAAATCCGATGAAAGTTATCATGTGCTTCTTGAAGGATGATTGATCTGATGCTTGAAATAGCCTTGGCACATTAGTTGTATCATTATACGGTTAATAAACAATGATTCTGCCAATCCCATTTATTCGTATTCGTATAATTCATCTGTTTGATTGGTTGAAAGTGAAAAATGTGATCGGTCGAGAGGAGCGGAGGTCGCACAGTGGTTGCATTCGTCGCGGGCGCGCCGGCCGGTACGGCCGGGCCGGGAGCGGGAGCAAAAGCAAGGGGGCCCTCGGGAGCACAAGGCGAAGGAGGCACATTCCAACTTCGTCGCCTCGGCGCGACGCCCGCCCACGCCGCCGCGCCGCACATGCATCTTTCAATCGACAGCCGTGCTCTTTACTCGTTAGGCGCACTGATTAATCTAGAGCACGCTGCCGGCGGCGGCGGCGGCCACGTGCATTATTCAGCTGCCGCAATAGGATTTCGCCCTGCGAAAGGCCTGACGCGAGAAGGCGACGTCCCGAAGAACGGGCGCAGCTTGCTTACTGCCGCCGCCGCCACCGCCTGCTCGAAGAAATTCGCTTATTCGCATCCGAACCTCTGTTTTGCCTAATGGAATGGCCTCCGGAGAATTTAAAAACAAAAACCCATGAAAAACTGAAGGAAGATGATGTTTCGAGCCCAGAACAGAAATTAAATTACTTTACTCTCTGCTTTGAAAATTTCATATTCTACTCCGATTTTTATTGAATATTGTTGAATTACAAATCTGTATCACCGGAACTATATCAAAAACCGATAGTTTGCTTCTGTGTCGTTAGAGGGCCTTGAAACTCAATTTTAATCTATGTTCATGGAATTAGCATGCCCTTCCTTCGGCCCTTTAGGAACTCCACTGAATGCACATTTGCTTACGAATTTGTGCTGAAAAGGATTTCGTGGTTACTAGAAGTAATAATAAAGAGAAAGAATGAAATGTGCATTTAGAATAGTTTTCTTTATGGTTCTCACTTTTACGAAATATACAATTTTTCAATACTGTAAGATAAAAAACGAAAAGTAATTTCTTTGCTTACTGCATCTGACTGAATGCGAGTATATGCAAAATTTTTATTTATTTTTGATTTTCAGATTATTCTCTCTTACCGACCACGTGACGATTCCTACGAGGAATTTTTAACAGCAAGAAGTATGAAGTTTTAATGCGCGACTACTGAGCTAACGATTATTTTGCAAATTGTTCTCCAACAAGCGTTTAAAAACAGAGAGCGCGAAATCTTACGCAAAAATTATGCGGCTCTCGCTCGAAAAGAACAAACGCCTGGGCTCCCTCAGATTCGCTTTTCTCGGAGTTGAAAACGCTTGTTGGGGATTCCTTGGGCGCCGCCCCGCCCTCCTTGGCTCTTTGTTGCCGCCGCGTGGGATTCTGCAGGGGTCGGCGTCCCACTGCGCCTTGCCAGAGGTGGCTACGCTCCCCTTTTCTCTCGGAATCCTGCACTCCTACTATACCCCAACATTACCTGCTGTAATATCTCTCTCTCTCTCTCTCTCTCTCTCTCTTCTCTCTCTCTCGCTCCTTCTCTCTCTCTGCATATCAGAAAAACCAATCCTAAAGCTTCTTCACGTCTTGAGCTAGACTCTGAGAAAATTAGATTTTTCCGTGATGCTGACGAAAAAGAAACGGGAAGAAAGAATAAAGCAAGAGATACTTCGTAATTAATTTTCCACTAATTTAAACTATGATAATGAATAGTATGAAATGTAAATACTCGCTTCTCTGGAAAACGGACACGTGTTTTATAAATGAAAGTTATTTAAAATATTTTCTTGCTATTTGCTTAAAGTTGTAAAAAGATAAGCAAGTAGTAGCTTATGATCATAATATATAAAAAAAAGTTGAAAGTCAATGCAATACTCATAAAAAATTAATTTGCGGAAATATTAAACCGCGCCTGCGTCACTGTAAACCTGTAAAATGCTAAAAGAATGCTTCTACGAGAGGATATTCTCCCCAAAAAATGCAAAGTACATTGAAGATAATGAGCGACAATTCTTGACAGAATTGAAAACATGTATATCTGAAAAATATGTGTACATAAAGTTATCTGAAGACAATGAGTTGATAACGTGCTACACATTACGCTCATCACTTCTCATCTCTTTTTTGATCATAAATCTTAGAAATAAATGTGCAACATGAATTTCACAAATGTTTGGAAAACTTATTTCATCTGAAAACAAGAAACCTTATGTGATATTTAAAGCATCTTATTCATGTAAACCACTTTATCTATTTATTTACGTCAAAAACAGTTAAAAACTGTTAGTGCCTTTGCTATGGGGAAGGTTAAATTTGAAGTTACATTTATGTCCAGAAGCAAAATAAGGGGCCATCTCAGGATTCTGCCTCAATGTGTCAGGGGGGAAGACTGGACGAAAACCGTGATCGAGACGGGTCATTACCATGAAAGCTGAAGTACAATACTTGTTTACGTTCTTGAAAAAATGTATTTTACAATTCAATGTATAATAATACACAAAGGTCATGTTTAAAAATTATATTACTTTGGCCTTTTGGATACTCGGTATAAGTTATCTTAATTTGTATAGAAACAGTTTGATGGGAACCCCAGAAAAAATATTTTACGTGCGGTGACTTAAAAAAAGTTTTTTTTCCCAATTCGGGGTTTTTTAAAAAATTCCTTCCTTTTTTCTTTTTT
>BOPP01000002.1:2339613-2353553 GCA_017312745.1 Gryllus bimaculatus | reverse complement strand
GAGCGTCGTAAAGCGCTGTTGACGAGTTTATTGGCCCAGTCGCCGGTCGATGGCAACAAGCCGTACGGAAATATCAGGCTGTTCGTGTCAGGGACGGACGGCATGAAGTTTATGTCGGTCGTACGCCGAGGCCAGATCGACGAAATCACGCAGACAGAAGTCTACACTTTCTTTCTCGCTTCACACACCTTTCCTACCAACCCTTCTGATTGAAGTATGAAAACAAATTATTTTTTAGCATAACGAATTCAAAATATTGGGTTGTGTCAAGGACGAGTCAGTATTAACAACTGGCTTAGCGTGGCACCTCCGATGATTATTTTGATGTTAAAAATTGGTTATTTGTACTTTGAGTATGATACAGTTACTCAGCTCTTTCATCTTAGCGCATAGAAAGTTAAATTAAAAAAAATATCGAATTAATTTCTTTGTCATAAATTACAAAATTAGTATTAACTATCGTCAGTATGAGGAATCATGTCGTAACGATTCATTTTTTCCACAAAAACAAAACAGTAATTCTTAGCACTTAATCAATGTAAGTGTATAGAACTATAAAAAAGACGTGTTCGTTTAGAATTCCTTGATGTATCAGGTTAAGAATAGTGTCAATCGATTCGTCTTGCCAAGCGGAATCGAATGAGCCATTGTTCCCCTTAAAGGTGCACAAGTCCTCTAAAACGGATTTTAGTTCTTTCCGTGAAATGAAGCAGCAGGTAGTAGAAGTATCCGAAATTGAAATCTCGGTTTTCGATAGAAAACATCAGACAAACTTATATTAATCTAAAGCTACCATCGTTCATGATATTTCGAGAGCGCTTTTGTTGTTAGCTTCCCTGCACGTGAATGCCCTTTTTGGCTTTGGAGGGAAAATGGGAGCGGAATCAGCGGAACGTGCCCGTGCTCTCAGGGGAGCCGGGCTTCCAGGCGGGCAAGTCGGTCATGAGGGCGCTGTTTGGCATGTTGTCATTTACGAACTTTCTCTCAAAAGCATCATTCCTTAATCGATATTGCAAGATATTGTAAGATTCTCACATTATTGTTATGGTATGTATGGTGATACCTACTAATAGTATTAATAGGTGTTAATCGTACCCAACAACAAAAATAATCATATAATTCATAAATGTATTTTATAAGCATTGGACAGAATTTGTGCGCTGCCTTCTCGCAGGCGGATGTGCGTGGGCGCCACCGTCGGCCGCCCGGCCGGCGAAAGGTTGCCTCACGTTGCTACACGTCTCGCCGTTGCAACACCTTCTAGAAGCTTTCAAACGCTTTTCAAATACTAGTTCATGATAGGCTATTGCCATTCTCCTCCACGCAAACGCGCAACTCTCCCGTGCGCAAATGAACCTTCCAGCGCATCGCCGCCGGAACGAATTTTCAGTCTGAGTGAGAAATGGCTAGTGTGCGGATGTACTCTCGCAAGCTGCTTAAGACACCCTTCCTTCCCGTTAAGTTTCTAGGGCACTCAGTCAAAGCGATAAATAGCTTGCGTACGGAAGTTCCTCGCAATATATTTTAAGATTTTGAGAAGTCATATTATTCCTTTACGTAAAGTTTTTCTGTGCCCTTGGTCTGAGTTCATAAGCCATTAAACGTAATTAACGCGTGTGCTGCCTCGGTTTCGTAAGGTGGAAGAATTTCCCTCGTAAGGGTTTTTATCTAATGTTCATACAAAACAAAGTTTAGCGTGGTGTATAAAATCTTATCATAAGCATTTGAACTGTATAAATTGTGTGGCTAAACTCAACCTCAAGTTAAAATGTTCAATTGAAGGTGAACTGTAAACTTTGTGTATTATTGTTAACAAGTGATAAAGAATAAATCTGTTCCTGCAAAAACTTGTTTCTGTACCACCGGAAGCACACCCTAAACCCTGTAAGAGATGCAATGAAGTTATGAAAGAGATCCGAAGACTGTTCCACATTACTTAATCCACCAAATCATACTATCCACTAGAATCTTAAATGTGTGAAGCAGTCCCGACCAGGTATTCGTTTCAAACGGCGCGTTTACTTCTTAAGAAGAAATGTTGAAATAAAGAGCAGATTACATGCCAAACTATGATAGTCACTTGTGCCCCATTCATCTTTCGCCAGCTGCGCGGGTGTAAGGAATAAACTTCGCTTGAGACAGAGGCTCTTTGATCTGCCAAACTAATGGGGGACTCACTGTGAAATACATTGGCTACTTGTCAATTGGAACTACTCATTATTTAGCTCGCACAGAATCCATCATATATTGCCTCTAACACTATTCGAAAATGTCTTATTGTTGTAAAGTGATAAAGAGTTGTTTTTGGCACAGGTGAGGTATATTCATTACATCTGGCAACGGCGAAGTCCATTCATTCACGATATCCTATTTGTTAACGGGCGGACCTATACACTACGTCGTCAAGAGCCGTGTAGAATAAATTATTTTATGTGCATTATGTATTTATATTATTTTTTAGTTAAATAATGGAATATTTTACAGTTCTTGGCTGTGAATTTGTTATTGTTTTATCGTTTCAAGATTTATTCACTTTTTAAAGGTAAATTTCGCACCCCGAAGGAGTATCAAGTAAAGTATGTCAGATATTTTCAAAATAATGCAGACCTCGGTATCTATTTATGTGAGTAATCGATTTGATTGTTGAACGAACACAAATCTATGTGGCAGTTTCTCATTCCTGCCACCATAGATATTTTAACATTTAGTTGAGGAGAATTACATTCTACTAGAAATTACTTTCTTCCTGATAATTGTCCATAATTATTCTTTTTTGATGATACCTAGAGCCCAGATTCTTTCGTAATTGCGTATTTTTGTGTACGTGGAATTCCTAAAATTGTGATCTTCGCAAATCTTTGCAATCCTCGCACAATATTTACGTTTTTCGTTACATATCTTATACTTCATTCCATATTTTGTTGGTAGTTGCAAAAAATGTTTTTTTTTTAATTTTTCTTGATATCTAATTAAAAATATTTGATAAATTTTCGAAAATTTACTTTCTTGCTACCGCTTACGCAGTAGAGAGAAAGTTATGTAATGCTCGGTGAGAAAACGGCAAATTTTGGAAGAGAACTTACTACAGGGCCCTGGTAATGATAAAGTGCATAAATTCTGATGCTAAATTTAGAAGAAAACGTCCTCCAACACGTGGTGGAGCCAGAATCCATGTTTTGTGGATCCTTTATACAAAAAATCGAATCCATCTGTAGACAACGCTAGCGGCCAAACTGTTGAGCCGATTTTCTCCAAATTTGACATTCCCCAATCGGCCTGGCTGATGTCGCGGCCCCTTGAATTAGAAAAGGATATTAATTTTGAGAAGGTACTTTACATGTAGCCCCTGGGACATTTTCAAAATTTTCAAACAAATTGTCTTCATTGTTTATTAAATTTTGTAGTTGGATAGTGCAAAGGGCGTTTAATATAATAGTGCAAATCTCATTTTCGTTGAAAACTCTTAATTTTTTTGAAAATTGCAAAAATTCAAATTTTTTTCGCCGTCTTCCTATAGCTACGAAAACGAAGATAGAGATTTGTCTCTTAATGAAATATGTGTATTAGAGATAGATTTTGAAATAAGGTCATGTACAATTCGAAAATTTGAGTAATTTGTATGTAATTTGGCATAAAAGTACGGGCGAAAAAGTGTGTGCTGTTTAAGCATCACTAGTTTATATGCAGTCGTAATTCATAAGTATATTCCTTTTAAAATACTATAATGAATGTAGTGTGTTTGTAACATATATCTCAAATTGACGATTACTTAATATTTGGAAAAGTATACACGCAATAATGCCCCTCGGGCTCATGGATATCGTGCTAGCTTTCCGTAGTGTGATCCAGGGTTCAATTACTAGTCGGGGCAAAAATGAAGCTGTAACTTTCTAATACAAATTGCCTCAATTTCTATAGCTATTATGCTCGCCATATGTCTCCCTTACCTTCGGATGTGCATGGCACATTATAACAGGGCTCAGACCTGGGGAGACCGCTAACTGGCAAAAGCGGAATTAATGCGACCCTAAAATGCCAAATACATACTAACAAATATAAATGAAATGATTTAAATGTATATTATTGCGGATTAGATTCCTCTAAAAATGTTGTATCTTGAATAATGTAATTTGTAGGAGGGAGTTAAACACAATTTTCAAAATTCCTGAAGTTTGAGTGAAAATAGGACCTGCGCCATTTTTAGAAATGCACTTTGCTCCTTTCGTGAATAAAAAATGAAAAATTGAGAGCCATTTATTAGAAAATAAGAATACATTGCCCCAGTATGTCCGTAGTAATGCGCTTGTTGAGGGAGTGGCGAGTGAGCCCTGTCGTGCGCCGCGCGCGGGGGCAGCGCCAAGGGGCAGCGCCAAAGGAGCCGGCGGCTGGCGGCTGGCGGTCGCGTGTCGCGCGTCGCGCGCTTTGTTTGTCGGGAGCCTGCGCGGCCAGCGATAGCGTCGGCCAACGATAGCCACTTGCCAGGCGGCACGTGCGCCCGGCGCCAATGAAAGCGCTCGTGCTCGCACGCGCCTCGCTGCTGTTTTATGCACATGCCGTTACCTGTACACGTATTACTCACTTACTTCAAGAACACGGTTTATTTGAAATTTGTATTCAAGTTTAGAACTTGTAGGCGACTTGAGTGATGCTATTATTAGCTTGATACATTGGTGAAATACACTTATAATATAATGTATTTTTATCTTCGGAATCCACAATGTCGAATTAGAGTTGCTTGAAAGAATATGAATTCGAAAAGGAAGGCGAGCGCAAAGGAATTTTTAACACGTTTCCTTAATTGAGTGGCTGTATAAAAATGTTTACTTAAAACAAATATGTTTCTAAAATATTTACAAAATTCATTTGTAAAATAAGTATTATTGTACGGTGTTTTATGTATTGAGTGCACTTTAATATAAAGTATTTCGTGAATTTAAACGTCTCTTATATTAAATTACCTGAATACGTATAAATCTTCTGATGTAGCCTTTTCATCTACAGTAAATGGATATTGACAAGTGATGTTGAAATATAATATTCTAAAAATATTTATTATTATTATTATTATTATTATTATTATTATGTTAGAAAATGCTAAGGCACTGTATAGATATTGTCAATTCTAATAAATGACTATAAATCAATACCTTTAGAAAAATATTACGCAACTATGTAAAAATTTATTTAAGGTATCGTGAGTTGCAGCATTTTTATTTCTTTGCAAAATGTTGACGAAATCTATTTTGGTGAAGGAACTTGTATGAATGGAAATAGTTTTAGAAAAGGGGTTCAGTGTTGTTACGAGTGGGATGAAAATACACACTATAAATAGAACATGCGTATTTTTAAACTTGTATTTTTACCTATATGGTTTTCTTCTCAGTGTCCCATACCCACAAAATATAGCCTCTGACGTCAGCCAGCGGGGCTCGCTCGGAGAGGAGGTCGCGGAGAGCGTGGGGCGCGCTGGCCGGAGTGGAGAGCCGCAACAAAGGCTCCCTCGCGGCCGGAGTTTAATGCCCACTCGCTGTGTTGGGCCGTCGAGAAGTTATAGAAGACGAGAGCCCTGGAGTAATGACCTGCTCACTTTCTTTCTCTCTATTACTTCCAGAATTCAAATCGTAACATTCTCACGGCTTTGCAAAAATAGAGGTTTGCGCAAACTGGCCATCGTTTCATTTATTTTCTGTCCGTTTGTTATGAAATTTTTAACTCATGTTTCTGAGTAAATTTAGGTATGAGATTTAGAGATTCACTTACAAAATAAAATTCACTAGTCTTCACGATGATTTTATAATTTTGATGAATGAATGATAATGATGATGAACTTTTTCACCTTCTCGTATTCAGTTCACGTAGTACAGATAAAGAAAACGACTTTTTTCTTAGAAAAACTCGTTTCGTGAACCTGATATCGAAAAAGTGGATACTTCTGGCTCCTACACGCAGCAACTTACTTCCTCTAATACGTTATGAAGTCAGAATCCACATTTGATACCAAACAATTGTTTGACGGCAAAATGTCTTCATGTCTGTTTGTCTACATTAACACCTCATTCACACGATTCTCTCAAAAATTGACACTCTGTCTGATGTGACCGAGGCATTCCGAATTTGAATAAGATAGGTACTTCGATACTTTACGTGAAACTTCAAAATATCCACATTTTTTATTACATTTTACTGAAGAATTCAGAGACCTCCCGGAATACAATGTTCATTACCAAGGGGAATACCAAGGCAATTGTCGTGCCCGGAAACAATCAACCGATCGATGTGTGGATAGTTTTCGTTATTTGGGGAACATTTTATGACTTTTCTTCTAAGCATGATTTCTTCGAGTGGACCGAAGTACACTAACGAATATTGTATAAGTTAATATATCAGTACATCAAATCTGAGAACTTTCAAAAATTGCAAGATAGCCAAAGAATTAGTAGGAAAGACTTTTCAATATTACAATACGAATGTTACGTATCCTTACACGATAAAACGAGAAATTATGTACTGTTGCAGCTTTGGGGGAAATATTAGTATTAGGTAATAGCAAACGCGTCTAAGCTCATATCAGGCCTCTATGGGAGAACGCCGCGATAAGACAATTTAAGAAGTGAATCTATGGATATCATTGTTTAGGAACGATGTTTCTCGGCGAGTAGAACGTAAACGTGCATTGTTGAATTTGTGTTTTTATATTCATTTTAAAAGAATATTTTTTGTATAAAAATTTCATGAGGGATATAATATATAAATGATAAAAGACAACAGATTTGTAATTTTAATGTTTATGCATTCGCATGTCCATAATACCCTGTTGATTCGTAATCCTGTAGTTGGGAGCCGTTTTTGAAGTAATCGAGGCAAGCTTGTAAAATTCATTATTGTCTATATAAAGTCCTACAAAAACTGTTTCAATTATTGTTTATTTACATTTGTTTGGAAATGGGTATGAAATATTAACTCTTTCTGGTTGCCAATGAAATTGCTGGTTTGCACCTCATGCGTTACTTTCGGTGTTTAGAGGTTTTAAGTGATGACTGAGACATTAAATTCGGGACAGATTTTTCAGATTGTAATATGACATTATCCTTACTAATGCGAGAAAGTATGTGATATTGTATTTCTCTTTCGTCACTTGAATTTAATACATTCTAAATGAATTTCTTACACAGCGCTCACGTTCTCCCAAAATGGCATTTGTCATGTCAAGTGATGGATGCGTAATGAAATTCATTAGCGATTTAAAGAATACAGATCGATCCTGAGGAAAGCGTGTCAAAACTTATTTATTGTATTTGTTCGCCTAATAGGGGTTTGACTTTCAAACTTATTAAGTCCATTTCTATATTTTTGGAAGCTGTTCTTAAATTTTCATGAATTATGAATTAATACTTAGCATGCATTTAGATACTAATGAGCACAGGAGGGATTGTGGTTATGTTTGGCCATTAAAAGTGTTTAACAAATAATAATAATAATAATAATAATAATAATAAACTAGGGAACCCATTCGAGAACTCTCGGATGTTAATGCCAAACCCTTCCCTATCAATTTCCTTATCCTTTCCATTAAGAATGAAAGTTATTAATGAAACGCGTTTATTTGTTTAAAATATGTATAAAAGTTCGTACTTATAGAATATCAAAAATAACAATGCCATTGATATTGAGAACAAATTTTCAATAAAGGTTTATTCAGTATTATATAGATATGTTGTTCGAACAGTTCACACTTACTCAAAAACAATATCTGAAGTAATTATTTAATCTTCCTTGACATATAGCTTTTCACTTTCCTTGGTACAAAAATATTAGAAAAGATTTTTATTCTTCAAGAAGTCTGGTAAAGTTTTACATGCGAAAATACAAGATCGGGCAAGTAAAACTCTACTCTCTGCAATATTATTTAACTTTCCTGGATTTGTTACAATATGAGGAACAGGGGGATTGGAGGGGCAGGGCGCCAGCTTGCTGTGGTGCGAAAATTGAAAAATTATTTGTACACTAAAAAGTATTTGATTATTTTCTGCGTTCTTGCGTGTTTCAAGAAAAGCAAATTCTGAGCCAAAAAAATAATAAAACTAATATTTTCACTTTTCAGTAATAAATACCATTTGTTTCCATTAGACACAATTCCGTAGACTTAGACTTCGGTACGTGGGAATGTTGCTCAAACAATGTTTACGTTTTCAATATCTTAGCGAACAGACACGTTAATTTTAAAACCAAACGGTGTATTATTTACAATAAGACTTTCAGACTGGGCATTGATGTACAGACTTCTATATACAGCCGACATTTAAATGGTTCGTTTTGATTGTGATCGTTGGCAGTTGTCAAGTGCCTTGTGCTATTCTTTCAATAATTTTAAAATTGGTTGCTTTTTGAAATACATTCTCGAAGTATTGTTGGCTAACGCGTTTTGATTTGTTGTTCATTTATTTCAAGCTATTTTACTTTGGTTAATTTAAAAAGTTTGTTCTTTGTGCTGTGCCATTTAAGTTTTCCCCTACTACCTCCGCGTACCCTTGCGAGAAAACTCAAATGTTAAATTCCACATCCTTCCATATTTTTTCTATTTTAAGAGGGAAAGTTATTAAAGAAACGTATTTATTTCTGTAAAAATGTATAAAGGAAACTTCCAATGTACTAACACAATACCAAAAATTAAAAACAATGCAATTGATGTTAAAAGAAATTTTCAATAAAGGTTGGCTGAGTAATATCGAAAGATTTTTTTGAACAATTCACAACACTTTCTTGAAAATATTTGAAGTAATTATTTAATATACTTTGACACTTTGCTTTATGCTTTTCGCGTGTCACAAAAATATTTTTTTTAAATTTGCTCTTGAGAAAGCTACGTGCCTGAACACGCTAACTTGAAAGTATCACTGCTGATAACGAAAATACTGGTACAGATAAAACACAAACCAAACCACCAAGGCACGTCTTCATTCGTCACTGTACACCCACATCCCTACACAATTGGATACACAGCACTTGTAGACCTAGACAAAACGTAAAATGAAATTTCACTACTCGTATAAGAAACAAACATCATCAGTATCAAGTAATTATTAATAGAACTTCTAGTCGTTGCTACGAGAGCGAATCTTGAATTAATAATTATGGAAATATACCTCGTCGGTCTGCGCAAATCATGGTGTACATAGGAGGCGTAATAGTATATGATGGAGGAATGTTTGCCTTCTGAACGTGACGTCACAAAGATGGCCTTCACCAAGTGTAGCAATCTAGGTGGCATTGATAATATGGATAAGTGCCGAACCAGCTAAAATTTAATAGAATGCCCAAGAATATCTCATCCTATAGAAAATGGTGTGAAGTACGTTTCTTAGAGGCCTGTTGCCTAAAAATTTTAGTTTTTAAGGCCCTAGAATGCGTTGTTTAGGAGTTATTTAACGATGTATCTGACTTGCGTGCTGCGGGTTGCATTTAACATGAATATTTATATTAGTTTTTTAAACAAATCCGTCATATTTTTAAAGTCAATGTGCAATTCGTCACATATCTGTGAAATTCGCTTTCTTTAGAGACTTCGTTTATAAAGATCGGTTGCATGTGAAAGCTGCAAGAAGGTATGTATACTATTTAAATAATCTACGAGACGATGATAATAATAATAATAATAGTAATAATAATAATAATAATAGTAATAATAATAATAATAGTAATAATAATAATAATAATAGTAATAATAATAATAATAATAATAATAATAATAATAATAATAATAATAATAATAATAATTAGTGATACAAGAGTAAAATTATATTTTATTCCCGTGCACGAAAGTTAAGCCACTTGAGTTGCCGGTAAGAGGTGGAGGGCCTAATTGTTGCGGAAGAATAATGATATTTCTTGCCACAAACTTTATCTATTCAGTCTAATATATATGATAAGATGTAAGAGATCTATTCAGCATCAAGATAGGTTATAGATGACGTCTGGAATCGATCCTACCCATCTTCACTTTCGATCACAAGGCATTTCGTTTAAGGTCGCAGCTGCCAATGCTGATTTAAAATAAGTCAGGCCGAAACAGCATTTTACAGGATTGTAAAGTTAGTATAAGCGTTGAAGAGTTTTTGATTGATGCAGAAACAAGAAATTCTTCACATAAAACTCGCTATCGAGAAACATTTAGAAAGGCTATTGCTGAATATTCAAAGTCTCTTTCAAAACATTTATGAACACCAAGTACTCGTACGTAGTTTATTTGTATTAATAAAATTAATTATAAATATAACTGACGTGTTCTTAATTCAAAAATTCCTAGTTACTAGAAAATAAGTTACTGATTTATGCTTTTCATGAATTGCTTATTTATGAAAATTCTCTCTCATAGTTCTATACATTACAAAATTCTCTTTGATGTCTAAGATAAGAAGGATATTTTAAAAATAATGTATATGTTGGATGTATAAAGGACCATATATGTTTATTTTTGCGCTGGAAAACTGCTTGAAATATGTAGACCAGTTGTATAGCTGTAATATACTTTCTTTTTATATTTTCTTTTGAACTACATTTTTGTTTTTTAAAGAACGAGATACACTAATCGTAGACTAGAGCACAAGTTTAACTTCGTGATGACATTGTTTATAGTGCGACCTTCTCTTTTAAGCGGTGGGTACTTGGAGTTCGAAAAGGTCAATGCTATCTTAATTTAGGCGGCATCAATAACTGACGTCACAGGCTACAGAGAAAGGAGAACGGCTGTATAGAGACTATTAAGGGATTTGACCGGAGGGGTAAATAAAGAAGCGTTTGAGAGTAACGTAGAGGTGACACTGATGTGATTGAGTAAATTCCCTCAACGATGTGTTTGTCTACAACCAAATCAGTATCTTATGGTCTTTCATCGCCAAGATTTGTATCCATACTTTGCCTGTTTATTGTATTTTTTGAATGCGATGTGTACTATGTGTTGGTTTTTTAAGGGTTTGTGTACTAAAACGTTAAAGATACATCGACCAGATAATCTATAATTCAACATGGTAAAATTCCTTGAAATAATGCAAAATAACGAAATTTTCATTTGGATTTCACTGATTTTCTTTCTGAACTTGTGGTGTAAAATGGCTCAATTATGTACCAGGAGGTACAACTTTGGGCCAAGCGTATGTAAGAGGCAACTCCCTGCGCTGTATCTGCTATCCTCCAATATTCCTGTAAAAGTAATCTCGTTTAATACACTCGTTTGTACCTTACGTTTCTTCGAGAATCCGATTGAAAGTATCATTGTCTCTTGAAGATGATTGATCTGATGCTGAATAGCCTGGTACATAGTTGTATCATTATACGGTAATAAACAATGATTCTGCCAATCCCATTTATTCGTATTCTATAATTGCATCTGTTGATTGGTGAAAGTTGAAAAATGTGTCGGTCGGTAGAGGAGCGGAGGTCGCACAGTGTTGCATCTCGTCGCAGGCGCGCGGCGCGGCGGCCGGGCCGGGAGCGGGAGCAAAAGCAAGGGGCCCTCGGGAGCACAGGCGAAGGAGGCACATTCCAACTTCGTCGCCTCCGAGCGGCGACGCCCGCCACGCCGCGCCGCACATGCATCTTTCATCCGACAGCCGTGCTTTTTAACCTCATTAGGCGCACGGATTAATCTAGAGCACGCTGCGGCGGCGGCGGCCACGTGCATTATTCAGCTGCCGCAATAGATTTCGCCCTGCGAAGGCCTGACGCGAGAGGCGGCGTCCCCGAAGACGGGCGCAGCTGCTACTGCCGCCGCCGCCACCGCTGCCTCGGGAAGAATTCGCTATTCGCATCCGAACCTCGGTTTGCCTAATGGAATGGCCTCCGGAGAATTTAAAACAAACCCATGAAAACTGAAGAAGATGATGGTTTCGAGCCCAGAACAGAAATTAAATTACTTTACCTCTCTGCTTTGAAAATTTTAATATTCTACTCGATTTTTTATTGACTATTTTTGAATACAAATCTGTATCACGGAACTATAATCAAAATCTATAGTTTGCTTCTGTGTCGTTAGAGGGCCTAGAATTCAATTTAATCTATGTTCATGGAGACAGAATGCCCTTCCTTCGGCCCTTTAGGGACTCCACTGAATGCACATTTGTTACGAATTTGTGCTGAAAAGGGATTTCGTGGTTACCTAGAAGTAATAATTAAAGAGAAAATGGAATGTGCATTTAGCAATAGTTTTCTTTATGGTTCGCACTTTTACGAAGTATACAATTTTTCAATACTGTAGATAAACGAAAGTAATTTTCTTTGCTTACTGCGTCTGACTGAAGTGCGAGTATATGCAAAATTTTATTTATTATTGATTTTCAGATTATTCTCTCTTACCGACCACGTACGATTCCTACGAGGTATTTTAACAGCAAAGGTATGAAGTTTTAATTGCGCGACTACTGAGCTAAGGCTTATTTTTGCAAGATTGATTCTCCACAAGCGTTAAAAACAGAGAGCGCGAAATCTTACGCAAAATTATGCGGCTCTCGCTCGAAAGAACAAACGCCTTGCGGCTCCCTCAGATCGCTTTTCTCGGAGGTTGAAAAGCGCTTTGTTTGGGATTCCTTGGGCGCCGCCCCGCCTCCTTGCTCTTGTTGCCGCCGCCGTGGGATCTGCGAGGGGTCGGCGGCCACTGCGCTGCCAGAGGTGGGCTACGCTCCCGCTTTTCTCTCGGAATCCTGCACTCCTACTATACCCCAACATTACCTGCTGTAATATCTCTCTCTCTCTCTCTCTTCATCTTCTTCTCGTCTCTCCGCTCTCTCTCTCTCTCTCTGAATCAGAAGAACCAATCCTAAAGCTTCTTCACGTCTTGAGCTAGACTCTCGAGAAAATTATGATTTTTCCGTGTATGCTGACGAAAGAAGACGGGAAGGGAAAGAATAGAAGCGAAGAGATAATGAATCGTTTAATTAATTTTTCCACTAATTTAAACTGATGATAATGATATAGTATGAAATGCCTAAATATCGCTTCTCTGGAAAACGAGACACGTGTTTTATAAATGAAAGTTATTTAAAATATTTTCTTGCTATTTGCTTAAGTATTAAAAAATAAGCAAGTAGTAGCTTAGTGAGTCATAATATATAAAAAAACTTAAAGTCAATGCAATACTAAAAAAATTAATTTGGAAATATTAAACGCGCCTGCGTCACTTGTAACCTGTAAAAAGCTAAAAGAAATGCTTCTACGAGAGGATATTCTCCCCAAAAAATGCAAAGTACATTGAAGATAATGAGTCGACAATTCTTGAACAGAATTGAAAACATGTATATCTGAAAATATGTGTACATAAATTATCTTGAAGACAATGAGTTGATAACGTGCTTCACACATTACGCTCACACTCTCATCTCTTTTTTGATCATAATCGTTAGAAGATAAATGTGCAACATGGAATTTCACAAATGTTTTGGAAACTTATTTCTATCTGAAAACAGATAACCTTATGTGATATTTTAAAGCATCTTATTCATGTAACCACTTTATCTATTTATTACGTCAAAAACAGTTAAAACACTGTTAGATGCCTGTGCTATGGGGAGAGGTTAAATGTTGAAGTTACATGTTATGTCCAAAGCGAAAATAAGGGGCCATCTCAGGGATTTGCCTCAATGTGTCAGGGGGGAAGACTGGACGAAAACCTGATCGAGACGGGGCTCACTTACCATGAAAGCTTGCAAGTACAATAACTTGTTTCCGGTTCTTGAAAATATTTTACAAATTCAATGTTAATAATACACAAAGGTCATGGTTTAAAATTAATATTACTATTGCCTTTTGGATACTCGGTATAAGTTATCTTAATTTGTATAGAAACAGTTTGATGGGAACCCCAGAAAAAATATTTTACGTGCGGTGACTTAAAAAAAGTTTTTTTTCCCAATTCGGGGTTTTTTAAAAAATTCCTTCCTTTTTTCTTTTTT
>BOPP01000002.1:2314590-2339588 GCA_017312745.1 Gryllus bimaculatus | reverse complement strand
TGAGAAAATTATGATTTTCCGTTATGCTGACCGAAAGAAACGGGAGAAAGAATAAAGAAGGAGATACTTCGTTAATAATTTTCCACTAATTTAAACTGATATAATGAATAGTATGAAATGCCTAATACTCGCTTCTCTGGAAAACGGGACACGTGTTTTATAAATGAAAGTTATTTAAAATATTTTCTTGCTATTTGCTTAAGTTGTAAAAAATAAGCAAGTAGTAGCTTATGAGTCATAATATATAAAAAAGTTGAAAGTCAATGGCAATATGTCATAAAAAATTAATTTGGGAAATTTAAACGCGCCTGCGTCACTGTAACCCTGTAAAATGCTAAAAGAATGCTTCGTACGAGAGGATATTCTCCCCAAAAAATGCAAAGTACATTGAAGATAATGAGCGACAATTCTGAACAGAATTGAAAACATGTATATTCCTGAAAATATTGTGTACATAAATTATCTTGAAGACAATGAGTTGGATAACGTGCTACACATTACGCTCATCACTCTCATCTCTTTTTGGATCATAAATCGTTAGAAGATAAATGTGCAACATGAATTTTCACAAATGTTTGGAAAACTATTTCATCTGAAAACAAGAAACCTTATGTGATATTTAAAGCATCTATTCATGTAACCACTTTATCTATTTATTTCGTCAAAAACAGTTAAAACACTGTTAGTATGCTGTGCTATGGGGAGAGGTTAAATGTTGAAGTTACATTATGTCCAGAAGCGAAAATAAGGGGCCATCTCCAGGGATTCTGCTCAATGTGTCAGGAAGACTGGACGAAAACCTGATCGAGACGGGGGCTCATTACATGAAAGCTGCAAGTACACACATAACTTGTTTCGGTTCTTGAAATATTTACAATCTCAAATGGTACTAATAATACACAAAGGTCATGTTTAAAAATTAATATTACTTGCCTTTTGGATACTCGGTATAGTATCTAATTGTATAGAAACAGTTGTGGAACAGAAAATATTTTACGTGGGACTTAAAGTTTTGCATCGGGTTTAAGCATTTAATGTCATTCGGCAGGGTGTAAAATAATGTACATGTATTATATGTGATTTTTTTGTAGTGATCTGTTGATACTCTCACCTAATGAATATGATTACTACGTCGAGTGTTGTAGTTATAGACAACGGCGTTTGCTGAAAATATATTCTCGCCCTTAAGTAAGTCATTTTTGACAAAACCACTGATTCATATATGAAGAGACAAGGTAATGGTAAGATATCTAGATTAATAGAGGCTTACAAGAATCACATGAATAGGATTTGCTTATTATTCGTACAATTTTTTTTGTAATCTAAAAGTCTGGAAGCTATAAGATGTATTTCCCCAGAATATTTTGCCATAGCTAAGGCAGGAATGTACATTCACGATGTTACACAACGAGCAGTGAGGAAGCTGACTGAATTTGAAAGAATTCTTAAAGCGTAACATAAAGAATTTAATTTAGTGTTCAATTCATTTAAATGGACGTTCCATTTAAAGTTTGACCGAAACCTAAAAATGTTATCATAATCTCAGTCAATGTCCCCCGTTCATTTTCAATGGAGTACATTGCTGTTTATTGGAAATGGAAAACTGTATTGATACCGTTTTCTTTTAATTTTCTATTAATTTGTTATTACGGAACCAGTTTAAAATATCTGATATTGTACTATTTACGGTTTCTTTATTGCAAAGAATTTTCGTATCCTCCGCCAAGAGAATTGTTCTTCCGTTGCTAATTGTCGAGAGCATACCGTTTACATATAGTAGGAAGAGAAAAGGGCTTAAAATCGATCCCTTCGGGACTCCACATGCAATTGGCAAAGAATTGGAAAAGTCTGTAAATAATGTTCCATTACTCCAGTAAAGTATTTCTACTCTCTGAGATCATTGTTTAAGGTTCGAAAATAACCTGTCTAGAGCAATATCACGAATTCCATACGAAGGTAATTTTGAAAGTAAAATGTTACAATCAATGACGTCAAAAGCATTTGAAAGATCTAGAAATATTCCAATAGGAGCTCCCAAGAAAATGAAAACACGGAAATATCACCGAGACAGAGTTGTAAGTTGTGGAAAGCCTAATTATTTTCAAACACACAGATAAAAATCAAGCATTCTTTTAAACAGCTAGTGTTGCACCAAAAATTCTAAAAATGTTTTGAACATAATTCAGTATGAAGTACTCCCACACCGCGCAACTACAAATTCTGTTGATCTACCTTCCGGCTATAATATTTAGATAAGTATTCTAAAATAATTAGATTAGTATTCTAAAGAATTTACTGAGACACTCATTGTACTCATAAAATCCGCTGTAATCGATACTACAAATACATCCTTAATGTGATTAACAATAATATGTGCACATATCATCGAATACGTCATGTATCATGATTCAGGTCAAGAATCTGATTTCGGAAGAATACTTAAAGAGGCGCG
This sequence comes from Gryllus bimaculatus, assembly GCA_017312745.1. Classification (NCBI taxonomy): domain Eukaryota; kingdom Metazoa; phylum Arthropoda; class Insecta; order Orthoptera; family Gryllidae; genus Gryllus; species Gryllus bimaculatus. The sequence goes on along the minus strand of BOPP01000002.1, from coordinate 2,337,136 downwards.
ACTCTCCAGAATTGTGGGTAAAATAGTATTGCTGAAAATTTATTTCAATATATGCTATGCATTTATTTCGTCAAATTAAGAAACTACATAACTACTTAAGATTCTGCATTCTTAAAGAGATTTTTAATTTAGCATTGGTTTCATTTCTCAGACCGTGAAAACTCAATAATTATTTTTTGATGATTTAACATTGTCGAGAAATAAAAAAATTCTGAGTCAGTGTACGTATTGATATTCTGCTCTCCATTAAAATATGTTCAATGAAAATGAAACTTCCCAATTATATATTAATAGGTGCGTGAAAAAGATGGTTTAATGTAGCTAAATGAAATGTAACGAGCTGGACTCGTGTGAAAAATCCGCACTTTGTAAATAATAGCTTTCAAAATAAACAAATTGCTTCATAATAGAATCCGAGTTGGAATGGTCAATTCCTAAACTGTGCGATGCAGCATTATACGCCCGTTAGTGTGTGAGAGTAATCATACTAATATTGCTAATTGTTGAGATTAAATGCCACAGAATATCAAATTGGCCCTTCAATTTGATCGTGAAAGATTGTTTATGTTTTTTTCTTTCAATTTAATTTGACATAATTTGTGGTTTTTGCACGTCTTTGACAGCCGCACTACACTTTACGGAAAGTGTTTCAAGCTTTTAGGAAATCTAAATTGGTAAAAAATGATACTTTTTTTCCAATGAAGATATAGTGGAAATGTGCTTATACGAGTAATGGTTATATGCATTTTATGCACGCGATATTTACCCTTGATTTTTAAGCAACTCCGCGTATATGAATGTTCTGCGGGAACATGAAATCTCCTTGGATGGGTCAGATCCAGATCTGACGAACATTCTGCACAAGGAGTGGTGTAAAAATCATCACTACTAAGAACTAATTGTGAATATACAACAAATCTGAAGATAAGTATTTCGCGTGTTTACATAATTATATTGTATATAAGTAATAATATGTCAAATCGACATAAAAATATTTACTGGTTAATTAGATTTTGCGTTGATAGGATGAATTGACAGTGTTAAATGATTTGAGTATTAGCCAAATTGCTGTTACTTTCATTTGTGTACTACGTTCAGTGTCAGCAGTTAGTAAATATAGTGAGTTAAAACAAAGGTTGCACGTTCAAGTTCTACAATGAGAAAATATATCATTTAGGAAATTGTGATTACTGATTCAAATGTTATTTGATTTAATGATATAAATAATATATTATTTGAATCTTTCGTAAAATATGAACATGCCATTGATAGGAACAGTTAACCGCATATATGAATTTGACAATGAAAAAAGAATTAGTAAATTTATTTCATCAGTAACTAGCTAGAAAGATTCTTTACTTATTGTAATACCTTTGTACACCTAATCTCCGTAGAGCCACTGAAGATGGGATAAAATAGGTTTATTTCAAATCACATATCTTTCATGGGCTGCTGTCACAATTGGAAAATAAAATTGAGAAATAAATGTACTTAAGTAATTCGATGGCGATTGAAAGGCAGGAATTACACGTTTAATACTGGATAGATTAAGAAATAAAAATTATCAAAACCCTACTCAGGAATTATATACCATAATAATAATAATAATAATAATAATAATAATAATAATAATACAATACTAATATCAGGAATAATAATAGTATTAATAAATAATAATTACATAATAATAGGAATGATAATAACAATATTATTAATAAAAATTACAATAAGCATTATGAAATGTAATGAAATAACGGTCATAACTCAAAGTCCTATTTGCATGCTCGTGTTGCATGACATGAACAGTGTATCTCTAAAAATTATGACAGGTCTCCTAATAAATAAGATCGTAGTGAACGTTTTGCAGAGGGAATACCTCATCGCAAGAGAAATATCGCCCTAGTCTTTATGTTCATCAATAATTCTGCTCAGTAAAAAAGTGCCTAAGCTGGTGAACGTGTCGTGAAAACGCGTCATAAACGTCCTGGGCGATGCGACGCCAGTGGACTCGAGTCGGCACTCGAGCGGCGACGAGTGCTGGAGCGCGCCGCGTCCGCGCGTCACGAAACGTCACGGAACGTGACGAGCGAGCACGAGGAGTGCGCGCGCGCAGCGAGCGGCTCGACGCTCCCGCCCGCGCGGGACGCGTATCGACTTACGTTCCGCGCGCTGCGAAGGTGAAAGGGCGCCGCGTCCGCCTCTGCCTCCGCCTGTGTGTGTGTGTTCACCGCCGCTGCTACAGCAGCGTGCCCCAGCCGGCGCCAACGCGCGCCCGCGTGCGTCACAAAGCGCCGCACTTCGCGGCGCACCGCCGCCGCCGGCCGCTGCCGCCGCCTCCGCTCCGCCGCCACCGCTCCGCTGCCTGGCGCGCCGCCGCCCACCCATGGAGACGCGTTCCGGCAACAGGCGCCGCCGAGCGGGATCGGACCGGGCCTGGCCGGCCGGGCCGGCAGGGCCACGCGCTCGCCCGCCGCTGCCCGCCGCCGCTCCGCCGGCTATTCTCGTCGCGCGCAGCGGCAAAATACGCCTCCCGCGGTGCGCGCCCGACGACGGACGGCCTCCTCGTTCGCGAGCACTTTCTCTCTGCTCCGACGCGGCGCCGGCAACGGCGTGGACCGCGCGCACGGAACCGCACGATCGGCGCGAAACTCGCGGGAAGCGGTCGCACGTTGGGAAGGCGGTCCGACGCCGCGCGCTGTGCCGCTGCACGCTGCGCTCCTCGTTGCTCCGCCGCGCGCACCCCATCCTCCAGAAATAGCGTTGCCCCGGGCGACGGTGGCAGCGGCAGCGCAGTCTGGCGGCCTCGCGCCGAGACGAGCGAGCGCGCGCGATCCATACCGCGCGGGGGCGGGGGCGGGGGCGCACGCCAAAGGCCAGGGGTTGCACGGTTTATCCGCGCGATCGAACCTCGTCTGCCGCCCGCGCCCTTCGAGGACGAGATGCTCGCACAAACGGCCTCCTTCCGTCATAACATTAGCATCCTCGCCTCCGGGGATCGGTCTAACGCGTGCGCGCCGGCGCCCTGCAAAGCCCTCCGAGCGGGCGCTAGCAGCGATGTCATTTGGGCTCGTCCGACCTGCGCTGCCGCCCGCTGCTGCCGCCCGCTGCTGCCGCCGGCGCGGAAGTATTCCGTGCAGATTAGGAAGCGCCGGCGCCGGCGCCGGCCTCTCGGCGCGGGGCGATTGCGGGGGAAGTTGGACCTTCGCGCTAGTGGGCTGTTTGCCTAATTGAGACCGAACGAGAACTTTAGCTGGGTCATATTACTCATGGGGGGAGAATTGCTGGTATAAAGTAGTTAGGTGTTGCAATTTTCTTTATTTTCTGGCAAACAAATATATCAACAAACTTTTGTTTTTCAAATCTGATGCCTTTTGTCATATTTCCCAAACAATTTTTTAGTACGTTTTAAAAGTATCAACGGCGTTGCTTACTGCCTCATCAGCAATCACGTGAAAGATTTTTAATTTTATAAACAGTTTTCTGAGTTTTTGTACACCATTAATTGATTATAGGTTGTTTTGTAATATTCATTGTCTCTTCTAGTTGCTTCTATAAGTTGATATTTTTTATTCAATATGTTGAATATTTATATAGGGACCAATCTTATACCGTAACATTAACGTACGGTATCAGACGATATTCCGAAGAAATCCAATTTTGTTTCTTCAATATTTTTTACCTTTTAAGTAATTTGATTTAGCATTTGAAGATCTTAATGTTAAAACGGTGAATCTCAATTTCAGTTTGCTTCCTAGTTTTACTACCAATATATTTTTAATAGATTTCTCCATCATGCTGTCAAACTTCAAACATTGCGCTTCTACTATCTTCAATTCAGAATTTTCATTCTTCTTACTCGATCTAGTATACATCTTATTTCACAATATTCCTGTTTATTCGAAAACATCTCGGCAGTGACGTTAAAAATTGCCAAACAGGCGAGGAGAAAAAAATATTTCACCATGTTTTTTTTATTTAAAATGAAACTATTTAGCTGGGGTTATTCTTCTTTAAACTCACTCGACATTTCCATAATGAAACTTCAATTTTTCGTTACAATATAGCACAATTGAATGGCAGAAAGCCAAAATTTAAGAAAAATGGAAGATATGTATTTTTTTAAATACCTTGCGATCCATTTAGTCAGTTTTTGCAAGTGATAGCTGAATTGTTAGCATGATAGAAGTGCAATAATTTAATATTAACACTAGAAGCACCGAGGGTGGGTCATTTTTGCCCACCTTTTTACTTTCTCGCAGATCCCGTTCCGACGCAGTCAAGGAGATTCTATGTACCCCTCGAACATCTGTGCATATGGGGTTGCCTAACAATCGACAATTTCCCAATGTACGTTCATTGGCAAAAGGTGAACATTTTTTAGCCATATTTGGAAGAAGTTTGTATAATTGGTTTCGAGACATCTGCAGAATCCTATAATATCTCTTTCGTTACGTCCTGTCTCCCAGCGGCAATATAAGCAACTTCAGAACGGTCTCAGAGTGCCCCTTAATACGTGACTTTATCCTCCGTCATAGGGCGTTTTGTGTAAATTAAGGTTTGCTTTTCTATCTTGGAAAATGGCAAGAACTAAGCTTTCAATACTGTTTATACATCATCGTAAGTGATCTTTCTGCATTGCAATTAAGCACCCTAATGCACACCACCAAGAAAATGCCCAGTTTTGTCCTGTCTATGCTGTTTTTTTGTCTTCTTGTTTACGCACGTATATTCGGAGTATAAATCAATGTATGTAACGCGGAACCTCGATTTCGAGATTTAACGAAAATACACGTTTTCGGGTCCCTTGATACAATTGTTATTGTTGTAGGTGGTGGGATTAGGATTTTTTTTAAACCGTTCATGCATTGTTCGCCTGTGAACAACAATAGTTCAACTATTCCTAAGAATTTTCACTGTCAAAGTGTGACTTTTTTGGCGTCTTCCAACAGCAATAACAATAAAGATAGAGATATTTTCTTCAAATGAAATTTGTTCTTCACAATTAGTTCTTTAATTAATGACATGTACATTTTTAAAAATATTTTAGTAGTTGTGATTTAAATTTGAGTGATGAATGAGCAATTTTATTTACACGATTTTCTCAAAAACCGCTCCAAATATTTTCTTTAAATTTGTTTATTGATTATGTTAAATGCACTGAATAACGAGATGTTAATTCCATTTTCATGTATTTTGTTTTTAAAAAGTTCCAATTTTTTATACATTTAAAACGTTAACATTCACATTACTTTGATAATATTCACATCTTTACACATTACTGCTTTGATGTGCACAACTACTTCAACTAACGGCTGGTAAAGTTTGTTGAAACTCAAAACTTTTCTGTGCACATTTTCGTAAACGTTCAAGCATTGTCGGAAAAAACGGTCCCAATTTTTCTTTAAACATTTGGTACGGATATAACTAAATGCACTTGCATCAATGCCATTTTCATGAATTTTGTTTTTTTTTAAATCACACAAATTTAATTTTTATATATCTCTCGTCAACATTTTCACTACGGAAGTTTTGAAAAATGATTGCAATTGTGAGTAAAAGTGTCTCCAAAGCCCAAATGTTTTCTGTTAACATAACCTCAAAATTGTGCGTTTTCAGAAAAGCTCAAACAGTATTTCCAAAAATTGGCTACAACATTTTCAATAAAAATATTTATAGAAGTACAGGCTTTACCATTCGATAATATTTTTTAATTTATATTTAAATTCAACTACAAGGGAACGAAAAACTGAGAAAATGTTAATAATGTATTTTAGGCGCCAGTATATGGCAGCTGGGAAGAGTGTGAAACAACGCCGAAAAGGTATCCGAGACGGGATGGAATAGGAAACTAACAAGTACGAGACTTTCTGTGCTTTTACTGGACTTAGAATAGTACTGTATCATTCTGTGGTACCACTAGTTGCGTTTGTAACTCATCGTAATAAATTTAAAAAAATATTTTTTTTCTTTCTCGCCTTACCACCTTGATATCTTTGACCTTGGCGGTGGACGCACCCGGTAACTGATCAGCGACTCAATGGCATTCCTGTTAGGAAAATATTTTGGGACTCTGTTTATCAACGAACTCGTTTCAAACAGGATTTACAACCAAGCTAAGTTTTTTTAAAGTAATAAATTACTAACAGACATTAAATGACTGGCTTTACGCATATATTGTAGCTTCGAAAAAGTTACTTTATTTTATTGTAACGTTCTGTCTGGTTACTACGAGAGCTGAAGTATAATTGAACAGTCAATACCGTCAGATTGAAGTTCTGAGCTACAGTAAATTTCGTAGAAAAAACACATTTGAAAGCACTGGCATCGTCATATTTATTTCCGAGAAGATAGTTGATGACCTGAGATGATCGATTATTTTCGAGTGTGTCGAAAATTGCTAGTTTGGGTTTGCGCTGTGCAGTCGCTTCGCTGGCACAAGGCAGCGTCTCCGCGTGCGCGTGTTCCCTTGCGTCACAGGTCAAATGCGATAAAGTTGCCCTTGCCCTTTGACCGAAACCGTGGGAAAGGTTATGGGTGAAGCGCTGGCAGCTAGTTCCGTGCAGTGGTGGAAAATCAATGAGGGAACGTTTTGTACAGCTCTGGTAATATAAATTAACCGCTCCATCTCCGGCTCCGTCCAGCTTTTCCACAGCTTGGGCAGCCCTTATCAAGCCGAAACGGTGCAGGTGGAGCCTCACAAACAGCCATAGCCAATCTCAAAAGGGAGAGAAGTGGCCTAGCGAAATTTCGTTGTAGAAAATGATGCACGTCACTTGTTCAGATGTGGAAATATTTCCAGATAAAATACATAGAATAAAACACTTTTTTGAACATGAAAGTAAATACATTGAAATTATATATATATATATATACACATATATATACACACACGTTTGACCACTGTTAACACAATGCTTTTTGAAGAAATTACGTTGATTCAAGATAAAATATCACTAATTTTAGAACATTTACATTCTCATACAAGTTAACATTCAATATTATTGTTTATAAATAATCCACAACCATTATCAAATATCCAGTTTACTATAGATTTATCGATAAGAAAACGATTTTCATTGCAAGTTTGCAATTGTTCATATGTTTGTGATGGGAGAACAATTTACCTTTCGTGATCTATAAAAAAACGTTATAGCGTAACCACACCCTCCGTGTGGCTGCTCCGACTCACCTGATTACCTGTATTTCGTGCAATTTATCGTTGCCCCGGCTGCTCAGTCTGGAGGCTCCCTAGAGAGAGGCATGCGTGATAGGGCTAACTCTAATACTACCACTACATTTTAATACATTGTTTCATTTCTTGAAAAGTGATTTTAATGCTCCTTTTATGAACGAGGCGAAGTCTCATGCTAAAATTAATCCTTAGAACTACCTTACATCGAATCTTTTCCTAAATGGTCGTATGCGCCAGAGTTTATCATCGGCTGCCGGGCGGTCATGACCTTTCCCGCGGGAGCGGCGGTCCCGCGCCCCGGCGTTTGGCGTGTTGCGGTCGGCGGCAGGTTATGCCTCACCTCACCTCTTTTGCCCCTCAGCACGGCGGTCGAGCAGCAGGCGGCGTCCTTTCAGTGGTCACGACCCCGGTTACGTGAGCGGCGGTCGTCGGCCGGCTGCGTCTAGCCTCACCCCTCTTTGCCATTCAGCAAGGCGGTCGGGAGATGGCTGCGGCGTCTATGCGGCGTGGCAGCGTTGACTGACGCCAACAGCGCTGATCCGGGCATTGGCGGCACGATTCGCGGTTGCGTTGATCGCGCCCCGACCCGTCGTCACTCTGGGCTCGCGGAGGGGCAGTTAGTCATGGCCCACTGCGATTGTATCGAGCCAGCATCCCCAGAGTCGACAAGAGATGTGGCGATGAGGCAAGGCATTCGCGCGGTGGCGCGGCGGCAGTGCATCCGCTGGCGTCCCCCTGTGAGTTGAAACAACTCGCCCTCGCTTCCACCTCGGCAAGGTCCACATACTCCTCGTTGTGTCCCTGGTCGGAATGCATGAGCTAGCGCCTCTCAATCGCCTCGTAGACTTCGCGCGTCACGTGACCCTACTCCGCTCCATTACCCGCGATTGGCGGGCGCGCGTCACGCGGTTTCTTCCGTCCTAACGCGGCGTCGTTGACGGACGCTCGCGTCTTGCCAAATTCTGCGAAACTCGAATGTCATCCAAATTTTGAGAATAGGGCGCAGCGGCGATTCGTCGCTCGAATGGAACGGCGTCCGAATTTTCCAATGAGTCACCGGATACGGCATGGCGTGGGTCGGACCGACACAAAAGGGCTGCATGCCTCGGCACCCCTGACACTGAGAACACGCTTGAAGATAGAGGAAAACTGCGCGTTTCCTGGCATCTTTCGCAGCAACGTTGTACTCATTATAATTTGATGAAAAACGCGTCGCCACCTGACGCGTGCGACCGTCCCATTACAAGAGACATCATTTAAGTATATTCAGCACCGTAACCAATACTACCGTTAATTTATTCGGCGATGTAAATCTGCGCCGTCGCCACTTTCCTGTGTGACGCTGTCGATAAAAATCATAACACAAAACGAGAAATACCCTTTAACACAATAACAATGAATCTAACTTCACATTCACACTTAATATAAAATATATGTACACTATTCCCTTTCTTACTGTTCACGTTGTTAGTTCCATGACCACGTTATTTCAAGGCATTATTTAAGAATATTATATTACGAAATATATATGAGAAAGTCAAGCACTTTAATAAATTTGGTAAATGCCTTGAAATAACGTGAATGGTCATGGAACTAACAACGTTAATAAATCTTCAATGAAGCGATCTCCGACTTCGAGTGAACGGAAATGCATCTTTTGAAAGTCCTGCGCTGCGTCCATACACACGGTGCGCGGGACAATGTGCTAGCATAACTCGCTGGGCTGAAGAGGACAATATTACCGAGTCGTGCGAAAATGTCACAAAAAATTGTTGTTCAAACATATTAGTAAAATCTACCCGCTATCTCTCCGCAATGAATTTGAAAGGATGCGAGTAGTGTTGAAGTCATTTCGTGAAAAATGTAATTTCACTATAGAATTTAAAATTGTTTTTTCGCACGTTACCGTTTACGATCACTTTTTACTGCGAAATAGAGCACAACTCCGAAAATAACTGTAATGTATACTTAGTTGTAAAAATACGAAATACAGATGTTTCTGGAATTATCCCCAATAGAAACAAGACGCGAACTGTAAATGAATGAACATGAAAGTGACTAATTCTCCGATTGCAAGTGTCGAGACAGTGCATATTTGGAACTATTCACTAGAACAGCTTGCACATCAAATTATAAATATGAACCCTAAAACGGTACAAAGTTCGTTCTAAGCACTTCCAGCGGTGATCGGTGTTGTGCGGCACGGTGCGGGTAGTATTGAACAGCCCAGAGTTGTTTTTGTGTTGAGTGCGCCAGCAGCTAGCCTCTCAGCTCGTTTCGCACCCTTCGGGGCTGCTTTGACCCCGTCTCGCTCCGGACGCAGAGGCCGAACGGGTTATTACAGAGATTCTGCTTTCGTTTACTTACGGATACGCCCCCGCACACCGACATCAAAGCGGCCGCGCTCGCGCCCCCGGCTGTCTCCGACTTGTGCCTACGAGATCAGGGCGGCGCGGAGGGACTTTCAAAACGTGCATTTGCGCCCCTTCAAAGTCGGAGAGCGTTTTCTTGAAGATTTATTATTTACGAAGACTGTTAAACCTAGGCATGTACAAGGACTTTGGTTATTAATTATCGCTAGAGACTAGATGTAAAGCACCAAAATGTTCCAACATCGGTAGTCAAAATTTCACTAAAATATATAAAATAGTCAATCAAAATTGTTATTGTCAAAATAAGTAATGGCGCGGCGGTAATAAACATACTACTAATTGTCACTTTAGGTTGCTACCAAACCGTTACAAATATTCTGAAGAAGTATGTGCTATTTTAGCGTTAATAGTTCTTTAAACGTTTTGAAAGGAATAAATAATACATTATATTCAATGGCAGAAAGTCATTTTAATTGGAACTTTAAACATTGAAAAGAAAAAAGTGTTAAGATTTTTGGTTTGCTTTGCCGCTCCGTTCGGTCTTATGTTTAAGCAAAATTTTAACCCAACTCCCAGCTATATGATGGAGGTATGTAAGATGCCCGTATGTGTGGGCTGCGACCATGTATGTGCACTTTTTGTGAACACATTGGACCTAATTTTTAATACACATGCTGATGAATTCCGATGACGCAGTGTGCCGAATATACAAATATTAAAGCAACTAAATTTGATACTTTCGTGGAACTTGTCAACCAGTGACAACAACCGAAAATATTCGGTCAAAATTTCATATGATTTTGTGAACCTGATGATTAAAAGAAATTTTCAAATCGATACAACCCTTAATTTTAATATTAAAGAAATTAACTTGTGATCTATTCATTATAATGAATTATTAAAATAGGAGTTTTATTTCGTCCCGTCATTTTTAATGGGTTAGAGTGAGTATTATTGGTATGAAGCCCTTAACCAATAATACGGTAAATTATTTTTTTAAGGGATCTTCAGTAGTTTGTCAAAAACGTTGGAAGAAGGGTTCCTGTGTGAAGCTATTTCCAGTTTTAAAATAATTATGTAAAATGTCCGAGCTTCAGCGATTGACATATGAATTATTTCATGAGATTTTTTAACGTTGCCTACTGCATTTTTGGGGCGGTGCTATTCTGAGAACCCTAGCAATTCAGAGTTTCCTGTTAGGGTAGTTACGTCATTGTTCCTTGCCGTGCTTGGAAATAATGCTATATTCTTTTATTTTTATTATTATACTTTTATTTGATTTTTTTCCTTTTGTCAGATTCTGCAAAAAATTGACCAAAACAGATCCAATTAATTTTGAAATATATTCTGTACACACAATTGAAGTTGTGTATTGAAGTATTAATGAATTACATTGTAAGATCATAGTTTATTATTTTGGGGACATACTTAACAAATTTTAAGGTTTATTTGTTTATTTATTATTGCCTTATTTAAGGCGTAAACATTTGGTACCTTTTAAAAATACCAGTTGCTCAGAGCAAATCGCTATTTTGCTTGAAATTCTTCTTATGGCTTTTCAAAAAATATTTGCTTCCATTCAAATAACTATTAAGCCAACATTGCCGAAAATTAGTTTCTCCCAAAAATTATCTTTAGTGCGTTGCAACATCGGAATTAAAACAAGGGTCAATTGAGCAAATATGAACGCTGTGCTTACTTTTCAAAAGGATAATTAAAATAAAATTTTATGAATATGCATAATGACATTTGTTCACTTATCTTCTTTGCTTCGGTTATATCTTCTAATTAGCTATCTGCGGATTCAAGAGCCGTTGGAAACACCATTAATCTGAAGCTTGTGAAAAAATTGAAAGTGAAAAAAATAGGCGTCTCTCCATCATATTTTTGGAGAACCGAGTTTACATTGCAAATATACAATGAGTTCGAAGGAAAGTGGAAGATCAAACCTTCGGCGCTCGTCGCAAATGAACGAAGGTTCAGTTTTAAGCTACACAATGAATGCCACAGGCGGCCTACAAAATGAAGACGGGAATAGCTCGAAGCGCAAGTTGATTGGTTCCAATTTACTCGTCTCCTGTATTTCACTTCTTCAGAACAAAGAAGTCATCCATCTCGAGAACGACCACAAGTAGCAGTGGCTGAGATACATAGCTTTCGTTTTGAATTGGAACGAGTCAATCTCGATTGTTGACGACTGATGGAGAATTTCATTCTAATATTATTCAGCATACGGTCTTGGAAGTAACGTTTCTAGTGACACTTACTGCTCCACTAGTATTATTACAGAGGACTGTTTACTTTACTACTCCACTAGAATGATTATACTACTACATATCACCTCAGTTGGTGTAATGCAAAGAGTTCTTACGTCAACACGACAAGTCACATAACGCACTGAACTTCTCGAGCGTAATTTTTGCGTTCAATAAGGATACTTCAAACATAGTGTGTTACATAATATACCTTATTTAGAGAAATTTCATGATTAGTTATCGAGAAGAGAAAAATATTTCTCAAAGTTATTCTTTAATTCATTTTTCAAAGTTTGCTTCCTTGTCTTAAGACTTTCCAGTCCTTTCGTAATTACCATGCAAGTCAAAAATATTTCGTAAATGATCAAAATGCTTTTGTCTGTCCATTCACAACACAAGCAGCAATTACGTAAAACCATGAAGTTTGAAAACCGACCCACAGAAGAAAAGTAGCAAATTCGCAACTATTTTCCACTACGTATACGACAAAGCGAAAACCATTTTATATTTTCTTGCCCTACTACGTAAGCAGTAAAGAGAAAATATTGTAATCGTGCGACGGAAATTGACGATTTCCGACACACACATTTACTATGGGGCAGTGGTAACGACAAAAGGGAATTTATCTCGTTCCTTTGCATAGTAAATTAATCTAACACGTGTAATCAGAAAACATGTTTTGCGAATCCTTGGATATGATAAATCGATTGGCGGCAAAACATCTTCGTCCGTCTGTCTGTGATCAAGTGGTAGTGCCTTAACTGTTCTGTTTTTTCCAAAATTGATATTCCATGATTTATCTGAACGGCTTTGAAACCGTGAGAGTTTAAAACGAATATTTGAATTTTTGGGGGTACTTTACACGAAGTTTCAACAATATTTTCAATTTTTTCTAAAAAAAATACTGCAATTTTTTTGTTAAACTTTATCTTAACATAGGGTAAAGCACGCTAAAGAAACCCAGGTCTAATTTTTGTTGAAATCTCTCAATTGTCAAAAATTTGGAAGTTTAAAATTTATTCGGCGCCTTCCTACATTATTGAAGATTGAGATTTTTTCTTTAATGAAATCTGTGGCTCAAAGTCAGATCTTGATCTAATTGCATTACATATTTTTAATATATGATATTTTGCGTAATGTTTCGTGAATTGTAGACAATTTTTAGACAATTATTTTTTCAAAAATTGCTCCAAATATTTTCTTTATATTTTTCATCGTATGTAACAAAGGACGACAAAGATATGGTGATAGTCCCATTTTCGGCGAACTCTCTATAATTTCTAAAATTTCATTAAATAAAATAATATTCAATTGTTTTAATGCAATATAAAAAATATCAAAACGCCATACTTCGACAGAAGGTATAGTATTGTAATTGTGGACGGGAAAATCGGCTATTTTATGACAGTCTCCCTTCTTGCCGGGCTCTCTCTGTCTAATGGGATAAATCTGTTTCATATATATGTAGTATATTGATTCCTCTAACAGGTTTTGTAATCAGAATCAATGTTTTGTGGGTTCTTGAAATCGAAAAATTGATGAACAGACGGAGGAGCGGACAGACGTTTTGCCTCACCTCGTTATTGCCTGTCTGATGCCTGCCAGCGCCTAAACTGTGCAGCCGAATTTCTCCAAAATAATTTTCCCCAATCAATCAACTCAAGGTCCTGCAAGTTTGAAACAAATGTTGAGTTTGAGGCTACTTTACATAATTCTTCAACATTTTCTAAATTTTCTCGAAAATAGCTCCAATTTTTATGTAACTTAATACTTGGAGAGCATAAAAACGCTTCACAGAATGGCGTAGGCCTCATTGTTTAAATCCCTGATTGTATGGAAATTGCAAAAGTTCAAATTTTTTGGCGACTTCCTACAACTACAATACTGAAGATATTGATTTCTTTCCCTAATGAAATCTGTTCTTTAAAGACATATTGAAATAAGAACATGTACAATTTTTACACTGACCAAATTTGGAAAACATAGAAGTAAAATAGCCCTTTAGGTTACATGAAAAGGATATTGTGGGGAATGATTTAATAATTCAAGAGCAGAAAATTTGGTGGGAGTTTGATAATACAATTAAAATTTTGGAGAATCATAATTTCGACAAATATCAATAAGTTCATGAAAATGTACGTGTTTTGATTTCACAGATAATTGTTTTGTAATCCATATTGTATTAACACGAAAGGTAGAAGAATAAAGTATTAATGCTTTTTGAAAAACGATGTGTTGGCAGCGATGGCATGTGTGCATGCATTGATTGCATCAAGAACCGGGGGGAAAGAAGAAATCATTACGACGCTACCAGCATTCGGTCGTTGTGAACGGAGCGCTCTTCAGCTGGACTGGCAGAAAATGCGTCGAGTAGCGAGCTGATAGAACTTTGAAAGAGATTACAGCGAAGTATATTTCCCCGTATCGCGTCACAACTTGAAGGGACTGTCATCACGGGACGCCGCGCCGTGCACAAAGAGCAAGAGTCGTCGATTCGTCTCCGCGCGACAGCAAAGGCGATATTTTGGCCGTCAGCGACCGCGCGGCTCAGGGTGGTGTGGTGTGGCGGGGCGGTCGCGGAGCGGCGCGGAACGTTGGTGGGTGCGGGCCCAGGGGCCGGGGGGGGCGGGGGTGGAGGCGGCGCGCTGCCGCATGTCGCCCGAGCAAGCGCTGTGCCTTCGCGGACGTCGCTCCTCCCTCGCTTGTAAAGACTCGCACGTTCTCGCACTTGCTCTTGCGCGAGTCAATCTTTCCGGAGACATTACTGCGCGCTCGGTGTGCGCTGCGGCGGCCCTCCCGGGTCCGCCCCCCTGCACCGATCCGCCACAGTTCATCCCCTTTGCTGCGCCCCTTTCTAGAGCAGGCGACCGGTCGTTCTGAGTTTAGCGGCCAGTTTCGGTTCCGTTTTCGTGCTTCTCCCGCCTGATGTCATCGTGATTCATCGTTTTTATCCGGTGGCATAGGTGGGTTTTCACTCGAGACCAGAGAGACATGAGATTCGTTACTTGTGTAGTTTTAGTTTGGATTCTGACTAGGGGTATCATTTGCGGGGGATTTCCGTTCTTTTTTAATTTATGTTCGCGGACTTTATTCTCTGCAATCTAATCCATTATTTTTTCTGGAAACGCTCAAAGTTTTTTATTTTTTCCAAATCTAAATAATGGAATTTAGTTTTGGTAAAGGGCTTGTGTTTTTGTGTCCGTTCCCTTAGACGTGTGTTTGTGACGTACAATTGTCAGTACATTCAATGCAATTTACATTTTTAAACGGGTTTTTATAGTAATTGACTTTCTTTTATACATGCCAAGGCGGATTGCCATGGTACTACTTCTTTCGTCTTGTGTACTCTTTATATGTCACAATGGTATTCTTCTTCCAATTCTTTTCTGCTAGCGTAAGTTTTCTTTTCCCTTCCTTGGCTCTGAATACATTTCTGTGTAATCTTTCTGTCGTCTTTTTCCCGCTAATTCGTCGCCTGTATCCCTTCGCGCACCGATGGAATCGCTCATGTCATCAGGCGTGCCGCGCCGATCTAAAGAGGGGTTTGTAAATGGTCTATCTTACTCGAGAAACATTGACCTGCGCGAGATTTCATTCAGGCGCCTCAGGACGACGCCTACATTCCTGTGGACTACGAACATGGCGACAATCGTGCACAACCACTTCAGAATATCATTTCTCATTTATCATCTGTTCATGCTAAGGAAGGTAGCCATTTTTTTGGGCACTTAAAGAATAAACAAGATTTGGGCAGCAACCTTCCAGGGAATGGGTGCTACTGGTTTTAGGGAATTACTCTCTACATTCCCGTATAAAGAGATTTGAGACGAAATGGTTGGTGATAACAAGGACTCATATTTCTTTTTTTGCCATCAAAATTTTGGTTCCGCCTTAAAATTTTTGCCCTGGTTTTCCCAAAATTCTTTGAGTTAGGAACAATCTTTCAAAAATTCAAGAAATTTAGACGCCGCTTTTTTAAGCATCACTACTTATTTCCGAGGACAGAAATTTAAAGAAACAATTTGGAGATGTTTTTGGGAAACAATTGATTCTTATAATAACTTTATTTCAAGCAAGTTTTGGTGAAAAAGAGTTTTTTTAACAATAAAATGGTACTTGGACGTTTTAAAGATTTAATTTTCTAAATTATTCATATAAATAATTATGATGTCGTCATTGCAAAATTTTGCAAATACAGACGCGTTACCGAAAACGAGAATTTGGAGCCTTTTTTATAAGCGTACTTGTGCTCGATCTGATGAAAAACTATATAAGAAATAAAGTCTGAAGCTGTTTTGAGAATGTTAACTGTTAAAAGTGGCTCTATTTCAACATGAAAGTAAGCGTAACACAACTCATAAATTTCCTGTAAAAGATTGGTTTCTTACATATTGTAAAGATGTCGTTGGAAACAGATATTTTCAAGAATAATGTGTATCTTTAAATATTGTCATGGTTGGAAGATGCGACAGAACTATTTTCAAAGTGTGGGTTGGCCTACAAAACGATTTGTTTTTGACAGAACTGCTTTCTTGCATTCTTGTTCTATAATTGACATTATGGCAGACTACATATTTATGTAGTAAAAAGATAAAATTGCAATATACGCAGCGGTGATAGTTAATTTCCGAAAAAACTTCGATCTTGCGGAGGTTCGCTGACATTCGAACGACTAGGTGCTACAATAGACGTAACTTCCGTCGAATTGTATGTAGTGAACATGCATATTATTCTAGCGAGTACATAAGAACCTGTAAAGTAATTCCAAATCAGCATAATTTTTTTCCGCAAACTGAGAATTCCGAACAGATAGGGTTTACAACTTCAATCAGGTTCGGCCAGGCACATTACGGCTACAGGACTACCATAAATGACCGTGTTAAAGCGTTGTTCTTATAAAGTAATGGGATTTCTCTCATTATTCTCAATTTTACATTTTTCAAAAGCTCAAATGATTTCAAAACGTCAACATTTTAAAATTTTTCTAAGACCTAAACGCATCACTCCGATTTTCTGCAACGTTCGATATTTCCATCTGATCTCGTAATGACTGTGTAGGTGTTGAGAGTTTTCAAAGGCATATATTTTAATTTTGAGGGTTTTTAACATGAAGGCTCAAAACATTTTCCAAAATTGTCTTAAAAATAACAGAACTAATAATAATATATGAATTTGGTGATTAAAACATTGTCCTTGAATGGGTAAAGGACGCATTAATGAGAACGGGTTGAAAGGATCATTCCTTCGCCTAGTTGGTTTTGGAATAGCTGCTTGAAGGAGCGGAAGCCCTCGACTCTGTGAAGTTTGTTTGATAGTCTTGGAAACTTGAGACGCTCGCGAACAGGCGCACCATTCTGTAAGTACAATGGACCGAGACGCCATAAAACTGTGACTACACCCGCATTTTGTGTAAATTACAGGTCTAATGATTAAACTTGGATTGGAATATTTGATTTGAAGAGAAGCTCGGTGGGCTCTTTCATCAATTACGCGATTCAATTAATTTTTGGTGAAATGCCTAGGCGAGTTTAATATATTCCTTGCAATATGAAGTAGTAAGGATTACAACTTTGGCTTCCGTGCCGTTTTTTTCCTAAAGAAATATGACCCTTTATTTGAACAAAATGTTAGCACAGATATTTTCAAGTATGTCTATCGTGGCCACAATTTTCCCATCTTTACGGCATGTGCGAATGCCAGCGTCGAAAAATTTTCATCTTTGGAGGCGATCCACGAATCACGATCCATTTTGACATCTTTCAAATGATAGGGAAGTGTTGCTTGGCAGGTCGTGGGCCGGATTGATGCGGAAAAGTGATAATCAGACAGGAGCAACGTCCTGGAGAATACGGCGGGGCTGGGGTAGGAATTGTCGCCATTTCATACGTTTCCGAGGTACGTTTGAACCACTGTCTTGCAACGGTGGGGCTGAGATTGCAGTGCAGCAAAATCACCCTTATCGTGCCTCTCGCGATGTATGCGGGCGTTTTGTCTTTCAATAGCTCGGCAAACGATCAATTGCGTTCGGAGTATCGGACACCTGTGAATTGTTCAACTTTTGTTTTACAAGCTCATGGTATAGGACGCCGAGCTGGGTCCCAAGGAATTGCAGGCATGATCATCGGACCCATGAATGTTTCGTGTTGGGCCGTCGACAGTGGAAGCATGGCCGGGATACCCATGTTTAATTTCGTTAGGGTTATCGTAATGAACCATTTTTTGTTCCCCTGCAACACGGTGCGAAAACCCTTCCGGTTTTTGCCTCTGAACACACAAACAGCAAACGCTTTCAATGTCTCTCGGTTTCAACTCATATGGGACCAAGTTCCTTCCTTCTGAATCATACCGATGGCATTTGAGGACGTTTTGAAATGGCTTTGCTGTGATACGCCGCAATGATCTGGCAGTTCATTCTTTGAGTTTTGACGCGAGTCTTCACTCAGCAATGCTCAATTCTTGCATCCTAAAAACTTGTCACATCTTTGCGCACTATGTCGTCTTCCCATGTACAAGTCACGCATTCTGAAGCGTTGAAACCACTCGTGACACGTTTCGTGCACTAATACAACCTCACCATAAGTACTGGAAGAGCATTCGATTGAGACAGCGCAGTTTTCTTTCAATATTGAAAAAAAAAGCAGAGCTCCCGCAAATGACGAGAATTCGGCTCGTATCACTGACATTTTCAATTAAGAAACGTTAGGTGCAACACACAATCCACTAATGTTTGAATAGGGTGTAATGTGCGCGAAGCTTAAGCTAACTGCCTGACGTCTGCCGATCTGTTTATCGGACCGTTACTTACCACTGGTAGCCCACTATTGAAAAACGGGCGGGAAGCAAAGTTGTAGCAGCTTTGTAGTAAGTAGTAGTAATTTAGGTAGCTGGTATTGAACATTATAACAAATAAATCAATGATATTTTTGCATCAGGAAGGTTATAACTTTCCTTTGAGTGAAATATTTTTTAAATGGTTATTTGGTAAACACATAATACAGTTTGACAGCGAGTGCACAGTTGTGCTCAACTTGAATTTTCAATTGCATATTGCTTGTACGTATATTTTCCGCATCTAGATTTTTGGACATAACAGAATTAATGTTTAGTAATTTGGAGTTTGTTTTACCTTTCGGACTTTCTTGGTCATAATTCAGTTTTTCTGTTGTCCACAAAGCACATCCCTGTATGCAGGAGCAATTACGACACCATGATTTGGTGGAGTGGGATTCTGAGTGTAGGGTCATTTCTTTCGCTGAAGACGATTTCTCTTGCCACACGCAGTCGGACGCGCTCGGGTCAACTGGCTATGACATAATGAACAGTTAATGCATCTCCGCAGAAGATGAATATAATGATTTTGCTCATCCTGGTGATAATAAATTTCGCTACATGAAGCGGAGTAGACTGGAGAACAGCTCGTTGCCTGGAACATACAGGTGGGCAATCGTGCTGCCACCGCGCCGGTTGCGGCGCAGCAGGGAATTTAATTTCCTAAAGTTTAAAATCGAATTACTGCGATGGTAGTAAGTAAGGCCTGTAAATTTGGCAGATTCTTGTGGCGATTTTTAAATCTGAATTAGCGCAACGAGGACTTCTTGGGCGTGTATCAATGTTTATAATTAGTATTTTGGCAGTTACCACGTGCTACCTGGGCTATGGGTTTTCCTGATTTTTTCCTTTCGATTCATTATGTGCGACGGAAAATGACTTTTTGACAGAAAACGTATTGCCGGCCCTATGTACGTGAAAAAGTGATTAAATCCTAGTTGTGTATATTATTTTAATTAAGCTTTCTTGTATAAGCATTGTTGGGGCTAGAATTTCATGTGTTGTGTGGGTCTTTGGGATACCGGGTTAAAAAGTACGTCTGTCCCGGCTGTCCGTCTGCAGTCAACGGTAGGCCTAAACCGTTTGCCGAGTTTCTCTCTGAAAAGTGATCATGATATAAGGGCCATGTTATTTTTTCGACAATACGAGTAGTTTTTCGCAAAATATACACATTTTTAAGCATTTTTTTAAAAACACTCAAGTTTCACTCAACCAGTTTTTCTCATGCATCAACGGACTGCGAAAATATTTGACAAGCCTTAGTTTCAATGAAGTCCGTTTTTTCTAAAATTGCAAAAAAGTTACATTTCAACTCTACAAAATTGAAGATCGAGATTTTGGCCTTGACAAGTTTGATGTAAAGAATCAACTTTTATAAAAGGGCAAATACAACTTTTTGAAAACACTAGTAGCATTTCGCGTAATTTGGTGTCTAAATTCCAGAAAATTTTCAAACAAAAAAATTCTCAAAACAGGCTTTAAATTGCCATTTATAGTTTTACCATTGATGGGACACTTAGGAACAATGGCGCAGGTCGCATTTTTTGTCAAACTATGAATTTTCGTAAACTGGAATTTAGAAACAATGTGAGAAAGATGTGTTATTGCAGTCCCACACATTTAAGATTTATAGTAATATGCTGTCCGATCTTGTCCTTCCACTGTAATTATTTGCTTTCTCAGCAATACTATTTTAAAAGCAATTTTTGTTTTGTTTTCACCCAATGCCATTTAACATTTACTTGAGTTCTATTTGGCATTTGTAAAATACGTTTTCATGACTGGCCAGCGTTCCGTATTTTACATTTGCTGTGTTGCAGTGCTATATTTAGGTGGAATTGCTTCTCGAATTGCAGGTTGCCCGTAGCTCATCTTTGGTGAAAAGACTGATTTAGAATGCATTGATTACCCACGTGAGACAGGTGAAGGAGTGTTTTCTGTATGGAGAAATGGTCGTGAACTCGTCCTACCTTTTGTTTCTCGAATATACTTCATTTCACAAGAAAGTAACGAGGAGGAAGCCAGGTAGCAAAGAAAGCGTGAAGAACATTTATTTCACCTGCAAGCGACGAATCAGCCCCGTGGGGAGGAACAGGTTGCTTCAGGTGTGATTACGAATCTTAACTACTATACTTCACCAATGAAAAACTAAAAATCAGAGAATATAATAGTGGAACATTTCCTTTGTTGTCGGAGCAGGAATTTCAAAATATTTTTTTTTATAAATTGATGTTACGTAGATCTGGAACGTGAACCATAGATGAAAGTTAAAGTGTTGTAATACCGAGGAACAGTCCGAAATATTGATAGGAGAAAGGCCGGAAGAGTTGGTTGCCTATGATCGCACGTATGTGGAAAATATTGCTGGTTGACTTTTCAAAGTGTCAAGTTTTTATTCACATCAGAATACGGATTTTCGTTGTCCTTTTTCTGGGTGGAGCAGAGCCTCGACATTAGGTGAAAAGTAGTGGGCAGAATCGAATCAACAATAGTGTACATTGGTGGAGAGAAGAGTTATCAGGGAAATTGTTAAGTAAAAGCTGATGAGGATAGTTCAGGGACAGCACTTTGGCTGAATTTCGTGCTTCTTGGTTGTTACAGAAAAGGTTGAAGAGGAAATTAATTTTATAAATTGTAAATTGTGTAGAATTCAGATGTATTTGCAACGTTGGTTTTGAACAAGAAAACAAACAGAGTTGGCGGAGAAGAATAAATGATACCATTTCAAGAAACAGAAACAACAAAAAAATTGGTTCAAATTCTCAAAGCGTGCGAGAAACAAAAGTGACGCGAACGATATAGTAAGTTTTTCAATCACATAGTCGGTGAATGGCGAAAAACGAAAAATTGAACTTCAAAAAAAATTTAATTTTCTAATATTTACTTAGCGCAGATTTTATTATATCCAGGCGGTCAGAAGACCCTGCAGTTCTTTACGTAGCTGACGTGGGTACAGTGAAAAGTTGAAAGTCACCATCTGCTCATTAGGTTGGCTCGAGGATCGCGCTGTAAGGTAACAGGTAGTGCAAGGCATAATCGTTTGAAAAGAAGCCAACGCAGCGAATTCCGCAGCACGTTTTTTTATCGTTCACGGTGGGTGGAAGCCTGAATTGGGTAGGGTAGCGGTGCAGGCGGCGAGGAAAGGCCGTAGGAATATAAAGAACGTTCCGCTCTTATCGTCTCTCTTATATCTCGTTC
Source organism: Gryllus bimaculatus (assembly GCA_017312745.1). Classification (NCBI taxonomy): domain Eukaryota; kingdom Metazoa; phylum Arthropoda; class Insecta; order Orthoptera; family Gryllidae; genus Gryllus; species Gryllus bimaculatus. The sequence continues at coordinate 2,315,291 of BOPP01000002.1, read as the reverse complement.
CGCAACGAGCAACTTATTTTTGGTGGTATCATTCTACAAAGGGCGCAGCGCTGCGGCGCGGGCGTTGCAGGTTGGAATTCGAGTGAAGAGGTTTCCAGGAAAAGTGGAGTGCCATAATTCTTCTGTTCGTTAACGAAGTCATTTGTATTAATGCATAACAAGACAGCAAATTTGGAGCATGGGAATCGTTTATACTTTCTACCAGAGAAATCATTTAACGTGTTTTTATATTAAAAGAAATATCCTGGGTCAGCTCAGTTTGTTTAGCAATTTCAGAAGAAAGCCATTTAATTTCGCAGCTAAATAACTTTTTATCAACAGAATTGAGGCAAAAAGGTCTATCTGGTGAAGACGCACTGCTAAACCTTAATCTCTATTTTCTCCAGTGGATCTGGCTGATGTCGCAGCCTCCTTGACATGGGAACCGATATTTTAATTTTAGGAAGGTACTTTACCCGAAGTCTCCTGGAACATTTTAACAAAGTTTTCAACTTTTTGATTATTTTGTTGTTGGATAGTGTTGAAATGTTTTGGATGAATGCTGCAGTTCCATGTTCTTAAAATCGGGTGATTTTGTCGGAAAACGCACAAAAGAAAATTGGGCGTCTTCCATAAACTACAATATTGTTGAAAGCTCCAAATTTTTTCATTCATAAAATGGTGTTCATCAAAACATCTTTCAAACAGATCACGTTGAACTC
>BOPP01000002.1:2294189-2314565 GCA_017312745.1 Gryllus bimaculatus | reverse complement strand
CCACACGTCCCGCCACATTCATCCCCCTTCTGCCCCGCCCCTTTCTAGAGCGGACCGTCGCTCTGAGTTTAGCGCCAGTTTCGTCCCGTTTTCCGTGCTTCTCCCGCTGATGTCATCCGCTGATTCATCGTTCTTCCGTGGCCATAGTGGTTTCACTCGAGACCAGAAGACATAGATCGATACCCTTGTCAGCTTCTTAGTTTGGTTACTAGGGGTACCATTTGCGGGGGATTTCTGTACTTTTTAATTATTCGCGGACTTATTTCTGCCAATAACATTATTTTTTCTGACGTCAAAGTTTTCTTATTTTTCCAAATCTAAAATAATTGAATTCGAGTTTTGGAAAGCCTTGTTTTTGTGTCCGCTTCCTCAGACGGTATTGTGACGTACAATGTCAGTACACAATGCAATTACATTTTTAAACCGTGTTTTACGGTATTGACTTTCTTTTAACATGACAGGCGATGCCACATAGTTACTACTCTTCGTCTTGCGTACTCTTTATATCTCACAATGTATTCTTCTCTCCAAATTCCTTTTCTGCCTAGCTGAAAGTTTCTTTTCCCTTCCTCTGCTCTGAAATATATCTTCTTTATACTTTCGTCGTCTTTTTCACGCCTAATTCGTCGCCTTTCTCCTTCGCGACCCATGGAACGCTCTGCAGCCGTGCGCTGCGCCGTCTAAAGAGGTCGTAAAGCTACTCGCGAGAAACATTGACCTCGCCCGAGAGATCTTCGTGGCCGCCTCAGGACCCGCCTACATCTCCTGTGGACACGAACATGGCGACAATCGGTACAACACTTCAGAAACGTCATTTCTCATTATCATCTTTCATGCTAAGAAAGCCATTTTTTTGCACTTAAAATAAAGCCATTTTTTAGCCATTTTTTTGCATTTAAAATAAAAAGATTGGCACAACCTCCAGGGATGTGTGCTACTGGTGTTTAGGGAATTACCCTCCACACCCGTAATAAAGAGATTTGAGACGAAAGTGGTTGTGATACAAGGACTCATATTTTCTTGCATCATTTGTCGGCTAAATTTGCTGTTTTCCAAAATTCTTTGAGTTAAGACAAATTTTCAAAAATTCAGAGAAATTTAGACCGCCCTTTTTTAAGCATCACTACTTATATCCGAGGAAGAAATTTAAAGAAACAATTTGGAGATGTTTTTGCGAAACAAATATTCTTATAAATAATCTTTATTTCAAGCAAAGTTTTGTGAAAAAGAGTTTTTTAAAAATAAAATGTACTTGACCTTTTTAAAGATTTAATATTTTATAACATTATTCATTAAATAATTATGAGTCGTCATTGCCAAATTTCCAAAATACAGACGGTTCACAAAAAACGAGATTTGAGCCTTTTTTATAAGCGTACTTTGCTCGATCCGATGAAAAACTGTAAAGAAAAAATCTGAAGCTGTTTTTGAGACTGTTAACTGTTAAAAGTGGCCTCTATTTCACATGAAAGTACGCGTAAACAACTCATAATTTTGAAAAATTGGTTCTTACATAATTTAAAGATGTCGTTGCGAAACAGATTTTTCAAGAATAATGTGTATCTTTAATATTGTCATGGTAGGAAGATGCCGAAAATATTTTCAAGTTGGTGGCCTCATAAAACGATTTTTTTTGACAAAACATGCTTTCTTGCATTCTTTTCTTATAATTGACATTATGGCATACTACATATTTATGTAGTAAAGATAAAATATTGCAATAACGCAGCGGTAAATAGTAATTTCCGAAAAAACTCGTCTTGCGAGGTTCCCTGACATCGAACGACTGGTGCTACAATAGCACGTACTTCCTCGAATTGATTGTAGTGAACATGCCATATTATTCTACGAGTACAATAAGAACCTGTAAAAGTCATTCCAATCAGATAATTTTTTCTCCACACTGAGATTCGAACATAGGTCTTACAACTCAACATGCCATGCACATTACCGCTACAAACTACCATAATCACACGTTTACAAGCCGTTTCTTAAAAAGTAATGGTTTCTCTCATTATTTCCAATTTTAGCAATTTTCAAAAGTTCAAATATTTCAAAACATCAATATTTTCAAAATTTTCTAAGCACCTAAACCAATCACCCGATTTTCTGCAACGTTCATATTTCCCAATCGATCTGAATGAACTTGAAGCTTTGAGAGTTTCAAAGGCATATTTTAAATTTTGAGGGTTTTTACATGAAGCCTCAAAACCATTTTCAAAATTGACTTAAAAATAACAAACAATAATAAATAATAATGAATTTGTGATTAAACATTGTCCTTGAATGGCGTAAAGGACGCTTAAGAGAACGGTTGAAAGGATCATTCTTCGCTAGTTGGTTTGGAATCTGCTTGAGGGAGCGGAAGCCCTCCGACTCTGTGAAGTTTGTTGATAGTCATTGGAAACTTGAGACTCTCGCGAACAGGCACCATTCTGTAAAGTACAATCCGACGACGCCATAAAATCTGTGACTACATCCACGCATTTTGTGTAAATTACAGTCTATGATAAACTTGGATGATAATTTATTTGAGAGACTGGTGGTCTTACAATACGCGATCAATTAATTTTGGTGAAATGCTAGCGCGGAGTTAATATTCACTCCTTGCTAATATGGAAAGTAGTAGTAGTAGTAGTAAATTTAGTAGCTGGTATTGAACATTACAAACTCAAAATCAATTATATTTTTTTGCATCAAGAAGGTTATAACTTTCCTTGTGGGAAATATGTTTTTAAATGTATTTGGTAAAACACAGAAATACAGTTTTGACAGCAGTGCACAGTTGTGCCCAACTTGATTTTTCAATTGCATATCTCTTGTACGTATATTTTCCGCATCCTAGATTTTTTGACATAACAGATAATGTTTACGTAATTTGGAGTTCTGTTTACCATTTCGACTTCCTTTGTCAATAATTCAGTTATTCTGTTGTCCACCAAAGCACACCCATGTATGCAGGCAGCAATTACGACACACATGATTTTGGTGGAGTGGATCTCTGAGTGTAGGGATCATTTCTCTTCCTGACACGATTTCTCTTTGCCACACGCGCAGTCGACGCGCCGGGCTCACTGCTATTGACATAATGACAGTTCATCATTCTCCCACGAAGAATGAATATAATATTTGCTCCATCCTGGTGATAATAAATTTCGCCTACTAAGCGGTAGGTAGACTGGAAACAGCCCTCTTCCCTGCGAAACATCACAGGTGGGCCATTCGTGCTCCCACCGCTGCCTCGGTGCGGCGCACGCAGGGATTTATTTCCTAAATTTAAAACGAATTACCTGCGATGGTAGTACAGTAGGACCTGTAACATTTTGCAGATTTTGGTGCGATTTTAAATCTGAATTAGCGCAACGCACTTCTTTGGCGCGTTAAAATGTTATAAATTCGTATTTTGGCACTTGCCACGTGCATACTGGGCCTATGGGTTTCTGATTTTTCTTTCTCGGATTCATTATGTGCGACGGAAAATGACGACTTTTTGACAGAAAAACGTATTGCCGGGCCTCTATAACGAAAAAGTGGATAAATCATATTGTTATATATTTTAAATTACTTCTTGTAACGCATTGTGGAGCTAGAATTCATGTTTTGTGGGTCTTTGATACCGAAAAATCGATAGTCGGCAAACCGTCTGGCTGTCCGTCTGCAGTCAACGCTAGCGCCTAAACCGTTCTGCCGAGTTTCTCCAAAATGAATCATGATATAAGGCCATGTTTATTTTTCGACAATACGAGTAGTTTTTGCGCAAAATATACACATTTTTAAGCATTTTTTCTCAAAAACCACTCAAAAGTTTTTTCTCATGCATCAACGGACTGCAAAAAATATTTGACAAGGCTAGTTTTCAATGAAGTCCGTTTTTTCTAAAATTGCAAAAAAGTTAACATTTCAACTCTACAAAATTGAAGATCGAGATTTTGGCCTTGACAAGTTTTTTGTAAAGAATCAACTCTTTATAAAAGGGCAAATACAACTTTTTGAAAACACTAGTAGATTTCGCGTAATTTGTGTCTAAAATTCAGAAAAGTTCAAACAAAAAATTCTCAAAAACCGCTTTAAATTGCCATTTAAATCTTTTACCATTGATGGGACACTTAGGACAATGGCGCAGGTCGCATTTTTGTCAAACTCTGAATTTTCGTAAACTGGAAATTTAGAAACAATGTGAGAAAGTATGTGTTATTGCAGTCCCACACATTTAAGATTTATAGTAATATGCCTCTCGACCTTGTCCTTCCACTATAATTATTTGCTTTCCCTCACAAACTATTTTAAAGCAATTTTTGTTTAGTTTCACAAATCCATTTAACATTTACTTGAGTTCCTATTGGCATTGTAAAATACGTTTTCATGACTGGCCAGCGTTCCGTATTTACATTTGCTGTTGCAGCTTGTATTTAGGTGGAATGCTTCTCGAATTGCAGGTTGCCCGTAGCTCCATCTTTGGTGAAAAGGCTGATTTAGAATCATTGATTACCCACGTGAGACAGGTGAAGGAGTGTTTCTGTATGGAGAAATGGTCGTGAACCTCGTCCCTACCCTTTGTTTCTCGAATATACTTCATTTCACAAGAACAGTAACGAGGAGGAAGCAAAGGTACCAAAGAAAGCGTGAAGAACATTTATTTCACCTGCAGCGAGCGAATCAAGCCCCGTACAGGAAACATGGTTGTCTCAGGGTGATGATACGATCTTTAACTACTATACTTCACCAATGAAAACACTAAAAATCAGAGAATAAATAGTGAACATTTCCTTTGTTGTCGGAGCAGGACATTTCAAAATATTTTTTTTTATAAATTGATGTTACATAGATCTGGAACGTGAACCATAAATGAAAGTATAAAGTATTGTAATAACCGGGGAACAGACCGAAATATTTGATAGGAGAACGGCGGGAAGAGTTGGTTGCTATGATCGACGTAGTGAAAATATTGCTGGTTGACTTTTCAAAGTGTCGAGTTTTATTCGACATCAGAATACGCAATTTTTGGTGTCATTTTTGTGTTTGGAGACAGCAGCCTCGATATTAGGTGAAAAGAAGTGGGAGAATCGAATCATCAAATAGTGACATTATGGAGAGAAGAGTGACAGGGAAATTGATTAGGTAAAAGCTGATGAGGATAGGTCCACGGAGAAGCACTTTGCTGAATTCGTGCTTCTTGTTGTTACAGAAAAAGTTGAAAGGAACTTAATTTTATAAATTGTAAATTGTGTAATTCAGTATTTGCACGTGGTTCTTGAAAACAAAAGAGTGGGAATAATATACCAATTTCCAAGAAACAGAAACAACCTAAAAATTGGTTCAATTCTCAAAAGTCAGAAAACGAAATGCAGTGAAACGATATAAAGTTTTTCAATCACATGAATCGAAAAAACGAAAAAATTGAACTTCAAAAAATTTTTATTTTCTATATTTACTTAGGAGATTTATATTTATCAGCTCAGAAGACCCCTGCACGTTCTTTAGTACTACGTGGGATAAGAACAAGTTGAAAGTCACCTCTGCTCATAGGTTGCTACGATCGCCTGTAAGGTAACAGGTAGTGAAAGGAACGTTGAAAAGAAGCAACGCAGGAATTCCGCCAAGACGCTCTTTTATCGTTCACGTGGTGGAGCCTGAATTGGTAGGGTAGCGGTGCAGGCGGCGAGGAAAGCGCCTTAGGAAATTAAAGAACTTCCCGCTCTTAATCGTCTTCTTAATCTCGTTCCCGCGACGACGCAACTTTTTTTGGTGGTTCATTCTAAAAGCCGCCCGCTGCTGGGCGCGGGCGTTGAGGTTGGAATCTCGAGGTGAAAGGTTTCCAGGGAAAATTGGAGTGCAATTTCTGCTCGTTAAAGCTCATGTTGTATCTAATGCATAACATTACAAGCAAATTTGGAGCAATGGAAATCGTTTATACTTTATAACCAGAAAATCATTTAACGTGTTTATATTAAGAAATATCCAGGTCAGCTCAGTTTGTTTAGAATTTCAGAAGAAACCATTTCATTTCGCAGCTAAATAACTTTTTATAACAAATTGACGGCAAAACGTCTATCTGTGAAGAACGCTACCGGCTAAACCTTTATCCTATTTTCTCCAGTCGATCTGGCTGATGTCGCAGCTCCTTGAATGTGGAACCGATATTTTAATTTTGGAAGGTACTTTACCCGAAGTCCCTGGAACATTTAAAAAAATGGTTTCAACGTTTTTGATTAAACTTTGTTGTTGGATAGTGTGAAAAATGTTTTGGATAATGGTGCAAGTTCCATGTTCATTAAAAATCATGATTTTTCGAAAACCACAAAAAAAAATGGCGTCTTCCTAAAACTACAATATTGTGAAGCTCCAATTTTTTCTTCATAAAATGTGTTCATCAAAAACATCTTCAAACAAGATCACGTTGAACTCTTTCAAATTATATTTTTATTTTTTGTGTAATTTGGCGTCAAACATAGTCGTCCACATCTAATTTTCTGCGCTTCGTAAAGGTAATTTGGGAGGTACTTTCAAACACTTGGAATCTACGTTAGGTAGACTTTGTGTATTATGTCATATTTCTTTCTTCGTTTCTTACATTCTAGCTTTTGTTAAACGCTTACAAATCAATCTTTTAGAAATTATTTAACACCTATTTGATAATCCAAATTTCATCTCTTAAAAATATAGATTTTTTCTTAGAAATACATTTAAAGTTTATATATTAAAGACAATTTTTGTTTGTTGGTTGGTTCATACTTAATGCGCTGACGTACCGTTCATCCGATAGCAATAGCGATAATATAGGCATAGTACGATTGGAATGCTTGCGCACTGAGACGCGCGTTGATGATGGATTTATGCTGACCCAAGCGCCCTGTTTACGACGCTCTACGTAACGGCGTTTGACGCTAATTTTGCTGAGCGAATCGTAAAACGTGATTAACAAACACGTGACAAGTAGCATGTAAAGTGCAACACATTGCAATAGCGAAGCCGATTCCACTAGTGTAATTTGAAATATGTTGTGGCTTTTTGATATCAGTTCGTGAGTAGTTTCTTATTAATTTCCTTTAAAACTAAGCCCAAAACGTTAATCCGGTCATTTTGTTCATTTAAACAAAACCACAGATTGTTAAAAATTTCTTTCGGCCAATTTTGAATAGGGTGATAGGGTGTATTATTTGATAATCTCAAAGATCTGGTGACATATTATTTATACAAAACCGTTGGTAATAAAGTATTTCGGCTAGTCATTTAGGATATTTAAAAAATGTGCAACATCCCAAAGCTGCTTGTCTTATCTATTAACCGTGTTGCTAATTCATCATTTGAAACTGTTGCCGTTTATTTCTTAGGCGGGAGATGATTTTCTGGTTCCACGTTCAAGTTGAGCCACGTCATTCAAAACATGTTTTATTTTGTCAACTGCGTTCTAAATAAATCAGGCGGTTACAGAGTTAGTATAAAACTACTTAGACTGAGACTGCGATTTCAAAACGACCTTTTAATAAACAAAATTGTCGCCACAAATAGATATCCATTCTTTTCACGAAGCAAGTTATAATGAAATGCATCTCATGGTGGTTATGCGGGTTGCCTATATTACGAAATAAGGCGTAGGAATGACGGCTTGGATGAATGTATACACGAGATACGACACTCGACAAAGAAATTTGTACGTATCCTCTCATTTGCTATTAGAAAAGTGATTCGAATGGGAATCCCCTCGGAAGAGAGGGAAAGGTACGGTTCCACAGGTAGCATCGGAAATGGGTCTTGAAACATTTTTAGACAGACAACAGACAGTTTTAGTTAGGGAGAACAAATTTTCAGTGATGAATTTATTTCGAATTTATCATTTTTCTGACGGCGAGTTAATATTTATTTGGTGATACAATAATGTTTATTTTATTAACAACAGAAGGACATAGACTCGTGCGATTGAATTTTATAAAATTCCAAGTAATGTAGTTCATTTTACATACACTTTGAAATCCTGTTCATTTCTGACCACCCGGGCTAAGGAGTGAGTGTGCCCATAAGATACACATGAAAAGAAAAGTGTTCCGAAAAGTCTCGTTTTGCAGATCTTGTCCGTAGTAAACATAACTGTACATTTCTTCGGGTGTCCGAAAACAGGATTTCAAAGACTTGGGGCACTTAGTTTTGAGTAATACCTGTTTTCTTAGTTAAACATGAAACGTGCATTGCGGAGAATCACGCTTAGCGTAATCTTCAAGACTAGATTTTTCTTTGTAAATGTGTGTGATGCACACCGGATGTAAATATCTATCGAAAAGTATCATATTTACATGGTTTTGTGTCGATGATATCTTTTAAATCGTTCAAAAGCACATTTTTCAGAGCAGGGAAGGAAGTATATTTACATAGCTAAAATATTAACACATAGTCAGTACGCACCACGTACGAGACCGTCAGTGTAGGGTTTAAATTATGACATTTGGAAAAGAAATGAGTTGTAGCTAAAAGCTGTGCAATAATTGTCTTATTTCTGTTTTCAAAAGTCGTGAATAAAGTAGGGTCATAGAACCCTGTTCTCTTCTACAAACATCAGGCCTGCGATATGCGATATCGGATGCATGAAAACTATTCCAGGAATATGCAACAATGTGTGTTCTTTTGACCTAAGTAAGTCGATAGTTTGTAGTTCATGCCTTACTTCAATAACAAAATTATGAAAGATTTGAAAGAGTGTTGTTTAATATTTTTGCCAATATTGTAATAAAAATTTGAAGAAAAGGAAAAAGTAGAGATTTGCGAATAATTTTGAGGAATTGCACCGCAGAAACCTATAGCATTCCTTAGGGAGGTTCGAGAACGTATTACAAAGAACGTTCAAAAACCGTTAATAGGAATTCATCTGATTGGAAACAATAGTAGCACCCAAACTTCTGATTTTCTGGTAATTTGTTGCATCAGCGCTAGATATTCTTTATTGAATGGAAATGGAATAAGACATGTATTATATGCAAGCAATATTAATCCCTTGTTGGAGGAGATTTAAACAATGAATGAAGATGTTTATGTGGCAATCATAAACGCCTGTGAGAAGGACGTATTTACGAATTGTGTAGCCATGTGCGCCAGGTCATGCACACGACTCGTCCCAGCAGAACCGCACGGCACTTGACTCGCGCGCTGCGAAAGTGCAATGCACTTGTCTCTCCGAGTCCCGACATGGGCGCGAGGAGGCAGTTGACCCAGTTGGGCTGCGATGCCCTGGCAGCGCCCACCCAGCGGTGCGGACGCGCCGTCGCCACAGCCACTGCGTCTGGGCGGCGGGCCACTCGCGGCTAACTTTACACCGTCAACACGGGGAAGGACTGACGCGCGACTCGTAAGGCATTTTGCGCCAAAGTGATGGAGCACCGGAAGACGCGTAGAAGGGACAATTTAACGCGCCAAAATCGATTTTGGAAATTATCAGAAGAAAGCGAAAGTCGAGTAATGTATAGTGTAGGAAGTTAAAAGGCATAAATCAATCCGATTCATTACAACAAAACGGATTCGATTGGAAAGTGATCGATTATATGGTTACCTCCTGGTGAAATGTTTAATTGACTATTAACACGCGCTAACACACGGGAAAAATAAAAATTAAGTTTAAATTGCGGATTTTCTGGGATAGATTTATTAATACAAATGTCAGTTTTTGAATTATTAATAATGAAAGAAATATTTGACATTTTTAGACTGTGGCAGTTTTGGAAGTGTGAAGACTTACAATGTGACAATATAGTTTAAATAGTTTTTTTTACAAAAAATGTATTATGTTCTTGGAGGAATTACGAGCAGCCATATTACGTCTTGTATTTTCCTTTGTCTGCAGTTACATTTCATATTGTTTCAAGAACGCAATGCACTTGAAAGTTAATGTTTATTATAGACCCTAGCCTAACTTGTTCTTTCATTCCCTGCATCACATTCTTCTCTTAACTAATTACCATATTTCATTAAATGCAACGTCATCAAATGTAAATTCCATTTTTGTACATAATGAAAATAATGAAATAACTAGACAATTATTAATTGACCAGAACTCTTGGAGTATATTATGATGATATTGTAAATAATATTTCGGGGAAAAGAAATAGTGAGGGGTTCTTTTAATGAAGTTAAAAGCTTCATAAATAAAACGGACATTTTGAGTTTTCTTTCTGTAATCAAGTAAATTAAATGATAACGTTTTGAAATTTTTTCGCTTGTTTGAATTGAACAGAATTGAATTGATGCCGTATTTTACGTGGCGAGACTCAGGCCATGAGGCTTTCCCTTCCGCCTGACCACGCAAATTTCGCTACGCTCCTTTCACGAACTAGCAGGGAAAGGAGGTATCACTCGGGCGACGAAACACACGATTTGAATTTAGCTCTGAGTCTTCATTTAGGCTCGAGGATCATTTGCATGCAGTAAATCTATTAACATTAACCGGCTCCCCTCCGAAGGAAGGTGTACGAAGTATTTTTTCGCCCTTAAATATCCACGGCTTCGATCGGGTACCCGCGGACTTGCGTATAACAGTCTGATACGTTAACCTTTACACCATCGGCGCCGCATGTTTGAATACAAAATACGTGTATATGTACGAGACAACACCGCTATGTGTGTCTCATGGGAGACCATGACCTCTTTTACAAATTACTTATCTACTTTTACTAGTTACTTAACTATCAAGTCAAAAAATAATATTTTACAAAATCATGCAAAACTTCAAACTTTCAAGTTAAGTAACAAAATTCACATGTTAAGAAATTTTCCCTTCATGTGAAACACGTTTTTGTTTTCAGTGTATCAATGATTTCTAACGCAAGTTTTAATGTATTGAACTCGTTTCAATACATTACGTATAGATGTCATTTATGTTCACAAATTTTCAGCCCGAAACCACACATTTTTGAACCCTGTTTGAAGTTGAATCAATTTCTTGAGAAGCAACATCGCGAAATGTGCTTTGTATCTCAATTGAACGAAGGCAAGTAAAAGGGGTTTCCTTGGCATGTGATAAGGGAAGCGATTGTTGATGCTGCCTTCAGCCCTATCGTTGCGCGAAGAGGCGGAGAGCAAAAGGCTCCGGTGTTCGAACCCGGGCCAGTCGCGCCCGAAGCACGAGGCGGCCGGGGGTGTGGACCACCGCCGAGGCGAAAGACTCGCCGCGCCACGCCGCGCCGCGAGTATTTTTATCTGAGCACGGGCGGCGCCTGGGCGCGCGCCAACTCTCCTGCCGCCTCCCCTCCCGGCGCGCACCCAGCCCGCCCGCCGCCCACCGCCCCACCGCCCAGGCCCCCGGCGGCCCGCCGGTGATGCCTCCCGGTGCGGTCACGCGGAGCACGTGCTGCTTTGCGGCCGGCGGCGCTGCAAGCCTTGGCGGCGACCGATCGACGCGAGACGTGTGGCTTTGAGGCGTTCGCCCTGGATGTTAGAGAAACATGGTTCCATATCTGTCGAACTGTGGACGATTATGAAGTCGTAAGTCTGTTCTTACAAATGCTGATATCCAAGTTAGCGTCAGTTCTCTTTCTTTTTGAACTTCCCACTGGCAACATGCGATCACAGTGGTGTCAGCCCAATTGCCTCTCTCTCTCTCTCTCTGGATACGAAGTATAACCAGAAGTATGTTTACCTGTGCTTCTAGGCGTCTCTAGGGCCTTCAGACTTGTTTTGAACTTCTGTTGACACAGTCCTAAAGAAATATGCCCGGCTTGTTAATAACGTTTTCCTAAGTATCCTGGATTTCTATCAGTGCTACTTTGAATCCGTTTCCAATTTAAAGAGTTTATAAACAGGCAAATGTAACATATAAGTGCAAATTGTTTTGTTTCGGTTTCCAAGCTTTGATAATTATGTAGCATGAAATGTATTCTTGTAAAATATAAATGTAAGCGAAATCTATTAACATAAGTCTGCAAATGTAAGATATGTAACATATTCTTACTGTGGATGCCTATGACCCTGGTGCAAGGAGTCAGAGGGGAGTGGGTAGGGGGACAAAATTCTAATGCTCCTTGCTCGCTCCATGCCTGGAATACAGAACTCTGTATATTCCACAAGGTGCGTCTCTATCTGTTATACACACAAACATGGCGTGCTACCATACGCTGGTGCCTTGGTGCAAATGAAAGATTGAATAAGCATTACGGATTGATTATTATGATATAATTGTTAGTTGTATGCTCCACATACTTATAATGTGTAATTATTAGTACAGAGTTTAACGTATTTCTTGTCTATGTTTGTAATTAATTGTATTCGAAAATGTAATTAATATGTATTCGAAAATTCGTAAAAGACCCTGCCCGCCTTCATTTTACTTTTTCGAGCTTACTTCCTAAGAAGAGAAAGTATTGTAATCGTGCCCCGGAAAACCTGGAAATTTCGACAGAAAACCACTTATTGTCGGGCTCTGATAAAGAAAAGGGGATAAATTTCGTTCCTGTATATAGTAAATTTCTTCTAACTCGCTGTGTATTACGAATCAATATTTATGAGTCCTTGATACCGAAAAATGGACAACAAACCGTCCGTCTATCCTTCCGTTTGTGTTCAATGTAATCACCTAATCAGTTCAGCCGATTTTCTTCAAAATTGATATTCCCCGATGGCTCTAAAGAAAATTCGATGCTTTGCAAATATGAAATATTTGAGGGTACTCATATCGCACCTCCAATAGAAAAGTGACACAGGTGCGAATTTCTGATATCTCAGAAATTGCAATTTTATGTTTAGTAGTTCTGTAATACTCATTATAGATTGTACCAAATGTTCACCTTCTAGCGGATAGTAATTGAACTAATTCAAAATCCACTTCAGAATAGTAGCAGTACCTCTTGGTAACCTCTTTATCAACTGTTAGCTGAGAAATGACCACTTCGCACTTGTGTCACTTTTCTATTGGATGTGCGACAAAAAGCCTTAATATTTTCAAAATTTTCTCAAAAATGTCGCGAAACGTTTTTAATTTTGTTCTTGTACAAAGGAAAATAATAGTGGAGGTCTGGTTTTTGAAAAAAAGGTTCAATTTTGTTCGGAGTCTTTCCTATAACTAAAATATTAAAGATTGGTTTTTACTTTCTCGTGCTTAAGAGGGCCTTGTTAAGAAGACAAAGTCATGTAATGGTGTGTGAAAACAAAACGGCGAATTTTCGGCAGAAAACTCCAGGGCCCTGGTAACTAAAAAGTGGATAAATCCAGTTACCAAATTTAGGAGAAAAAATACTAAAAGACGTGGTGTAGCCAGAATCCATGTTTTGTGTGTTCTCGATAGCGGAAAGCCAAAATGTTCAACCAAATAGTGCTATCAATTTTAGTTATTTTTCTGTTGTAGAATAGTCAAAAGGATGTTTAAAAGAATAGCGTAGATCTCATGTTGGATAAAAAATCTGATTTTTCGAGAATTGATAAAAATCAAATTTGTTTTCGTCTTCTTACAGATAAAATATCAAATATAGAGATTTTCACCCTTAATAAAATCTTTTTCTTAAATATAGATATTGAAATAAGGTTGTGTACAAATTTTCGAAAATTTCAGTATTTTTGCCTAATTTAGCGTGAAATGTAGGCAATTTTTAATTTTTGTTTAAACATTTTTTTTCTCAAAAACAGCTACATCGTTTTTGATGAAGTTGTATTGTTGGTTAGCCTGAAGGACATTTAAGATAATAGTGTAGGTCTCAATTTGCTTAAAAACCATGATTTTTCGAAAATTGAAAAAATTCAAACTTTGTTTGGCGTCTTCCTACAACTATAAGTATAAAGAAGGATTAACAAATCCTTCGTACGCCTTCCTTTCGGAGGGAAAGTAATGCTGGCTGTCCATGTTAGTAAAGATTTTACTTGCAATGTAAAAGATCCTCAAGCAATGCGCCTCTGAGCTAAATTCAAAATTGCCTGTTTCTTCGCCCAGAAATACCTCCTTTTCTCTGCTAGTTGATGATAGGAGCGTAGCGAATTTTGCCGTGGTCAGTAGGGTAAAGAGGCGGGCCTGATGGCCCGAGTCTCACGCACGTAAAATAAGGCAAATTAATTGCTATCAATTCAATTCAATTAGATACCATATTTTCATAAATAAAATCTGTTTAATTAAAAAATATTCTTCAAATAAAAAATTTTGTTGAATTTTATCAACAATTAGTATTTTTTTTAGTAATTTGACGTCAAACAGACGCCCGCTCCGTATTTCCTACTCTTCGTGAACGTTATTTTGGAAGTGTTTCGAAGCAGTTGGATGGTACGTAAGTTAGAATTTGTATATTATTTCATATTTCTTTGTTCATTCTTCGTCGAGCTTTTGTTATGTTTTAAAATTAATCTTTTATTTATTACTTATTTATTATTAAATTGTTTAAAACCTATTTTAAATTGTGTACTTTATTTGGGTTAAATGTGTTCAATTCAATCAAAATCCGAGATAGTCGTGAGGGGAACCATCTAAATACGAATTATTTGAATGCCTCGTAATTCCGTTTTGATTTAATGTATATTGTTGTCAGGTGCGTGTGAAGATACGAAAATACATAATATGCTGTATTGAGGTCTCTACATCATTGGATGATACTTGGTTTTTGGGAAAGAAAACAAAAAAAAAATTAATTTAATGGTTAGTTTTCAGTTTTGTTACATTAATTGTTTATTAACTGTACAATTAACGAATTATGTTCGGGGTGGTTTTATCATTGTCCTCTGCCCTGATTTACTTTTGGTTTCATATTCATAATCCATACCGGATAACAACCCTCTAATGCAACGGCTGCTCCTAATGTTTATTTTTTGCATCTTTGGCGGAAACGTAATGTAGGTTTCAAAGTATTTTGTTTATGCATTTCACTTTTTCTGATTACCAATGGGGATGCTGACATTTTCAAAAGAGATGAAACTCGTGGCGCTACGAATAAGGCCCATATAATGCCATCTGTGTTTCCGTGTCATAACAATGTAAAGGATAGTGTGATTAGGCCAAAGCCAGCTCCTTTGCCCCATCTGTCCCCGAAAGAGACAACAAGGAGCGAGGCTGAGGTCGGACTTCGGAAAGCCGCCGCTAGAGCGATGCGTGTGCCTGTGGTGTGGCTGGCGCTTCGCAGAGGCGCGCAGGCAGGTCGCAGCTCCCGCCACATATTTCATGCCGATAGATTCAGACAGCTCAGAAGCGGAGCACCTAAAATGCTACGACCGTGCCGCCCTAATGCATCCATAAGCTTTACGAGATACCCTCAATAGGCTATTGGAACTATGCTCTAAAGATATTAAATTACCATTAGGCGTGAAATATCGTGTTACATTTAGCCGTTTGGAGGTAGGGAATAAATTATAGAAATTATTATCATCTGGTTTGTGTTACTAAATTCGAATACTGAAAAAATATGTTTAATCTCCTTTGTATCTCGTTTACTGGGATGTTTAACTCTTACCAAGGAGCTGGGTCCAGATGCCCAGATTATTGTTATTTTGGAAGCTGAAAATCATTGATATTGTTTCTGATGTGCTCTTTGTTCTCAAAACATGTTGAAATTTATCACAAGTGTTTGTTGTAATTTGAGATATTAGAGCGTGTTTGGCTGTGATTAAAACTTGTTCTCTGAATAAAAATAAATAGTGGTGTACCTATGCAATTTTTTAGAATATAGTGCGTTTGTCAAAAATTTGACCAGAATCAATATTTTCACCGTCCTTTGTTTCAATCGAATAAAAAATTAAAGAATAATTGAAGTAGTTTTTGAGAAAATAGTTGTATAAACATTGGCTATATTTTTTGCAATTTTACATGAAAACTACTATTTTCGAAAAATTGTACTTGATCTCATTCTAAGATATGAAGCAACAAATTTCATTAAAAAAATTAATTAAATATTATAAATAATTAATCTATTTGCTTGTATTTTTACTTATATAAATCGAACTCTTAAAAATGTTGTATGTGCTGTGTTGGTAATAGAGCTGGCCATAATGTATTCAAAAGGCCCTCGGGCACAAAGAATCAGAAAGGCCTGCAAGGTTATTAACAACTTGTTGCGCGTTGCGTGTTTTGCTTCAGGTTCGTTCACAGCTATGAACCAGTAAACCATAAAAATATAATAGATTTTATTATTAAATACAAATGTTGCGAAAGTGTCAATTTTTTTTTCATTTGTGGAGCCTGAAATACAATAATGTTTTGTGTATAAGTGGGACATATGAAGTGTATACATGTGAAGTATTAGTTATATCAATTTATTAGTTTTCCAAAATCGTAAACTAGTGGTGCTGAAACAGCATGCTCCTTAGTAATGGTATTGTAATTATATTATACCGCATATCAATTAAGCAAAATAAGGTTTACAACGAGTTATTTCACTAATTTGAGAATTATACTGTCTATTTATTGTGTTTTTGTATCTTAACTTTAATAAATGGAATTCTTAAAAATGTTGTGTTTGTTGTGTTAGAACGGGCATGAAGTATTCAAAGGGGCCGCACGAACATGCAGAATCAGAAAAGCCTCAAGGGAATTGTCCATACCATTACTTTTTTAATTTAATTTTTTTATGTCCATAAACACACAGTAACGAACCATACAATTATTTTTCACCCCGTTTTCAAAATATCCTAAATTCATTCTTAAATGTTTCATTTTTTAAATGAAGAACGTTACCCGAATTACACGTTACTCTTTGTCTGAACATGTAATGCTCAATACGTTTTACCTAAGAAAATTTCTCCATATTCTCATTACTAATCGATGAACATCTTTCGTGTCCATCTGCATTCTGAATTCAACATGTGTATAAGGTAGGATATGGATACCATAATTTTAAAAAAATTCACAGAATACATTTCTCCACTTAGTACGACACACTCGTTTTTCTGTTTTTGACGTTAAATAAAAAATATCAATAAGCAAATGTTCAACAAAAAGAAGAATCCAAAAGAATTTCACATTTCATTATTTTTTCATTGTCTCTGTTCAATGATAAACTTCTCACATATATTTGTACATTGCTGCATTGTTCCCCAAGGCAGCGTCGGTAGTAATATGAAATTAAAGTTAAAATGTTCTTACAAATTTATGGCTCTCGTTTTTCCAATTTTTTACTTTTTCGCTACCGCGGTAGAGAGAAAAATATGTAATGCTGAGCGAAAAAACGGAGGCTTTTCGGCAGAAAACCTCTTACTACAGAGTCCTGGAAACGAAAAAGTTGATAAATTGAGGTGTTAAATTTAGAAAAAAAAATCATCTGACACCACTGGTGTAGCCAGAATTCATGATTTGTAGGTCCTTGATACCGAAAAATCGACTGACGGCAAAACATCTGTCCATCTGACTGTGAACCACGCTAGTGACTAAACCGTTCAGTCGATTGTCTCCAAAATTGATATTCCGTAATGGTTCTAACTGATGTCGCGGCCTCTGGAATTTGAAATCGATATTTTAGTTGATAGGGCTACTTTACATAAGCCGATGTAACAATTTCAACATTTTGAAAAAAATGGCTAAATCGTTTTTAATCAAATTTGGATAGTGTATAAAACGCTTACGAGATTAGTGCAGGTCTCATTTTCGTTAAAAACTCTAATTTTTCGAAAATTGCAAAAATCCAGTTTTTTCGGCGTCTTCTTACACTAACATATTAAAGAAAGATAATATTCCTTTAATAAAATCTGTTCCTTCAAGATAGATTTTGAAATAAGGTCATGTACAATATTCTTGAAAAAATTGAGTAACATTCTCACTACTGCATAAGCGGTAGCAAGAAAATAAAAGCAGCGATAAAATAAAAATGTAAGTGGTAAGTTCCTTTTACGCCTCCCGCGTGGCCTTTTATACCTTGGCACTGCTGGTGTTAATGAATCAATATTGTAGTTGTAATTCTTACTTCGCATTGCACACTTAGAATACGAATTATTTTCACTTAAACTTGTACATGTATGTTCAAGTTATTTGTATCCAAAATATAATTTTGTAAAACATTGTCACACAATTTTACTTTGACTACTTCTTGCGCAATAAAGAGAAAGAATTGTAATGCTGCGGGGAAAAAACGGCGATTTTTTTCGAAAAGCTAATATCACCGAGCCTTAGTAACGAAAAAGTTGATAAATCTTGTTACCACGGTCCGTAATCAGAATCCCAAAATGTCAGTCCGTCCGTGTGTAAAAAGCGCTAGCGGCGAATCCGTAAGTAGAATTTTCACTAAAATGGACACCCCCCAATCGATTTGACTGATGTCACCGCCCTTTGAATTTCAAACCGATATTTTAATTTTGGAGGGTTCTTTGGTTGAAGCCATGGGACACTTTTCTAAAAATAGCACCAAATTTTTTTATTACATTTTGATCTTGGATTGTGTAGAGGACGTTTAAGGCTAAATGTCCCGACACTAGTACAATTTGTGGCCACCACGTGGCAGCACCAAAATAAGTAAAATTTAACTTTACCGATAACGTCTGAACCAATGGTCCCGTTTTTCGATCTGTAACGGCATTTTGACTCCTTTTTAAATAGAATTTACGCTACGAAGTCCTTTTTCCAAAAATCTAGCAAATCTCGAATTGAATTAGTTCTCAAACTTCCGAGAAAAAAAATTAAAAATGTGGGCTTATAGCGCGATGGCGACATGCTTCCTGAATCCATCGCCGTGACAATCATCAAATCGGACGAATAGGAGCGTCGTAAAGTGAAATTTTAACGAAAACACCTCCCCCCTTCCCCTTCTTCTCCGTTGCGACAACCAACCCGATTGTTGTGGGCCCCCTCGGCGCGGGGGCACGACACAGGCCAGCGGTGTGCGGCCAGCCCCGGCGGAGCAGGCGGGACTTGCGGGATTACGCAAGCCAGACAGTCGGTTTCGGCTTTCGTCTCTGTCTCAGACTATTTTTCCAGCAGATACCAATTAGAGATGCTATACTAACGCCATTACTGACTGAGGTGAAACGGTCTGTAATAGTAGTACATAACTATATTTTCACATATTTCCGTCTCCTTCAATACGATCTTAAAATTGTTTTGTGGCAATACTCAAAACATCGATTGCGATTATGGAACTGGTTTTAAAAAAAAAATGAACTAATTTTGTAAATATATAACTTATTCCATCCCGCTCACACGTTCTTATCTTTAGATATAATTTTACTTCTAAGGTTTTCTGCTAACATTCCACCTTGCTCTAAGATCTTCCGGGTTCAAATACGCGGGAAAGAATGAGCGGAGTATACGTACGAGCTCTTTTATCCTACAACTCGATTTTTGATCTCAAAACTGATGTTTATCTGCTTTTGAGTTCACGGTGAATCTCTTTTCACAAGTAAATGGCCGACGCTAAATTTTTAAAATATGTGTTCGTACTTTCGAGCACCAATTTAAAAAAACGTACATGATCTTGACTGTACGGTGGTATGCCCATGACATACAGCCCTGAAGAAGGCCACGACAAGACGGTCGAAACGTCAGCAACACAGCTTCCGCCACGCGGCGTCACCGGACAACCAGATCATGCACACAACTCTGTGCTGCGGAAGCCTTACGGACATTGAATTTAAAAAAAGGTGGTAAAATAGCGGGCTGGCGAGGGGCATTTTGACTCCAATGCCGTTAACAAAGCATTTAAATAAGATTTTATGAATATGACTTATCCCAGCTTACTTGGTAAGTTATTTTGATAATTAAAATAAATATGTCATATTTGTTTAATTTTGAAGGGAATAAATAATTTCTGGTGCGTCATTTCGTACAGACTACGAAAATGAATAAAGGGTAATGATGCAATTGGACAACTCCTAGAGGTTTGCTTACATTTGGGCGTGTTTCTCTTCCATTTTCTTTGTTTCTATAACAAGTGTATTTTTCTAGAAAAGTTATCTGTGGAAATTTTGGTATGCAAAACGAATTGCACGTGACTCTTTCATGACGTATCCGGCCACAAAGATATAAATAATATGGAACATTCAAAGAGTTTAAAAACCAAGAAATCTATTTCTGTGAGTATGATCTTAGGATATGTTTATATAATATAATAATAATAATAATAATAATAATAATAATAATAATAATGATAATATAATAATAGGCAATGCATTTAAAAGTTAAAACCAAAGTATGTAATCTAATAGTATTGCTTATATCGTATTATATAATCCATCGAATCATCTTTTCGTGATCTCTGAAGTTTCCAAGATTATGTGAACACTTTTTTTCTTATATTTCACGGAGAAAAATCTTGAAAATTTCTCTGCGGGTCTAATTCAGTCTGTCCTTGTGAAAACTATTAAGCAGTGTGTTGCTCCGAATGCATATCGGGCGATCGTTCTTTCATCGCCACCAGCCGCGAAGGACTAGGCAGGGAACTAGGGAAAGAACAAGCCTGGACTCGAATAAAGTGGCCGTGGGGAGAGGCCCCGGGATTTCCAAGTCCG
>BOPP01000002.1:2284006-2294164 GCA_017312745.1 Gryllus bimaculatus | reverse complement strand
TTGCCATATGTAGCAAAAAATCTAACGATGATGGTCAAGGGCACTCTATCTATATTTGAAAATTGAAGAAAAAATCGAAATTGTTAATTCGAATTTCGAGCTCTCTGACAATCAGTTCGCAGAATGAAAACATAATTTCTTTCAAATTCTTGGAATTCATCTCATTGTTGTCGGTCGTGATGATTGTATGATATAGAAAATTTTCTCTCTTTCTCAGAAAGTATATGCGGACACCTCTAGTATCTACTTTCAATGTCATAACGAGAATAACATCTTTGAATTTTGCATCTAGTTTTGAGAATATTGCAAAAAGAGCAATGAAATGTAGCCGCACTATACTGATTTAATAGATAGTAAATGATATATGGTCAGTCAAAAGGCTACTTTCACCCCGGCAACGGTCCGGGATTAGTAGTTTGTGAACGTTCAACCATATTCAAAGCAAAATATGTGATCTTCATTAATGATTGTAAAGGCGTGCAATGAGACAAAAATTCAGTGGCCAATAGCATTTGTTTTGTGAGAAAATGACATCCTATTGAGAAGATCTTGTGATTTTGAATCTTTAAAAGCTATTTTAAATAAGAGATAAGAATGTTTAAGTTTCAAGAGATTGATTTTGTTCACACAAACTTATTTAAAAAACAACAGAAGAGTGTATGCAGGATATAGGTAAAATGTATGCCCTCGTTCTGTTGTTCGATTCAGAGAAGTAGAATATTATCTTATGAAATTATGTTTTGTATTTTATTATATTTTAAGTCTCGTCAACTATAAAGCGTCATTAGCAACTTTCCGATATGCAATTTCAATGTAAAACGTATCATTAATTAAGCTTTATATTATCATTAGGCTCGTGTGAAATGAGGTGTCGTTAATCTGCTTTACTATATAGTTCCTTTAAATTAGTTCTCTTTTCTCGAAATGTTTTTTCTTGTCGTATATTTCTGTTATTTATTTTTCGTTCCATTCTTTATGACTAACAAAATAGTGTGATTATTGTTGATTATAACCAATAAGATCGTAATCGTGTTTAAAGATCGTAATCCTGTTCAGTGCCTTGTGTTTTATTGCTTGTCTTCTATTTTGAATAGATGATTTAAATTTATCGACCAAGATGGCCATTGGAAATATTTAGAAAATATGTACTCTCTGGATTTCGAAGTGCAGATCACTCATCAATCACATCGTTGGCTGAATTACTAAAATGATGGTGGTGTGAATTATAAAGATGCCGGAAAAGAAATAGCAAATAAATTTGTCGGAGTAAAAAAAATTAATATTTTCCGCATTATTACTTTTTGTAAGGTAGACTCACATTTCTCTTACATTTGGAACAATATTATCCACCCAAAATGTGAAGAAATCTAATTACAACTGAGATTATTTCCAAAAAAGTCCATGTTAAGTGATTCTTTCAATTAAGCTAATCTTCTTCACTTTTAAATTTGATATTTGTTTGAAGTTTCAACATCAAAGTTTCAAAAAACTCACGCCATGTAAAAAATGCATTTACGAGATATATCCTGTATTAATAAGTTCTTGGCCGAAAAAATTCAAAACACACTTGTACAAATTTAATATTATTACTGCAATTCTTTATACTTATGAAAACGTTTATTTATAAATACGTGAAAAGTTATTGTTCTTACTCTGCAAACCACACTGTTATATTTATATCTGCTCCATTAGATCTAAATATAATGTGTGTTAACTTTAAAATTGTTGCGGGGGCAAAATCTAATAAGCAGGTCTGGTGCAGTTTTGAGCAATGTTTACTAGTCTTCTGCATTGCAATCAGAAACTTGTAAAGAGGCCTGAGGGAAAAAATTCACAAAAAGAGTAAACAAAAACATACCTGTTTTGGGTTTTAGTAAAAAGAAGACTCCCCAAGTAATACGTTTGTCAGTGCCACCTCGTATGTACCGATGAGTTCGAACCTTTTAATTAGCATACATTTTTGCGAAGAGCAAAAAAACTGATTGAAATAAGACAAATTATTTTTTTCTTGATATTTTCGTGAACTTCTTTAAATTAGATAAAAAATAACCTTAGGTCCAAATTACGTTGCATAATATAAACATTGGAACACAAAAATGTAAGCAAAGAAATCTTAACAAAACGAATAAAAAACAGTTCCTGGAATATGAATACAGCCAATACTGGAGGGGCTGTTTAGAAATGCTTATCAGGAACCGAGTTTCATGGTCGAATTGACGGGGAGAAGGGGGGGGGGATCTGTGTGGTTCGGAAGGGATAGCAGCGAAACCTGTAGTTCGCAGTTGTGTCTAACATTCCGGCAATCGCACTGGATGAGATTGTTAGTGCACGTCGTTGTGCGAGTGTACTGCGGCGCTGGTGGCTTGACAAGTTGCGTTTTCGTGATGAATTCTTTAGCAAGGTAACAATGAAGACATTTATTTTATTATATGGTAAAAGGAAACGAAAAATGCAAATTTATAATGAATTTCAAAAATTGAACTTGTGGAGTAGTTCAAGTAAAAAATGCAAGCGAATGTATTAGATTATTAATCTTGCAATATTGAAGTAAATTCTTTTATATTCTCAAACAAAAGCATGGAATTATAGTATGAAAGAAATGCGTTGAAAGTCACGTCTGGAGACTTTCGGTATTTTAATTTTAGGTTTATTTAGGCCCTGTTCACGTATCTATTGAAGTTTTAATGATAATGTTAAAATGTGTTCACTCCCTCCAGAGACGCATTTGAACAAAGTAATTTGACACATTCGCATTTGAAAAATGCAACAGTCGTACCGTAGTTACTCTCTTCTTATGAAGTTGAACTTTATACCCGTAGTTAGTACGCAGTACAATATTCTTACGGCTAGACACGAACCGTTGACAAGATGATTACTGTTGCATTTGCAGGGCGAATGCATTGTTTCGTCCTGAGCCGCCGACCACCTTATCTCCCCTGCGACGCCCCGCGCCGGCGTCTCGTCCGGAGGCCAGGTGAGACGCGAAGACCGTATTGCGAGCGAAGCTACTGCGTACGTTTTAGCGTTTTGCGGCAGTAGTTTATAGCATTTGATTTCGAAGATAAAATCAGACACCTCTGATAACATTAAACGTTGAAATTAAATATACTTATTTTATTACGTACACTACCGACAACTAAAGCGCCTAAAATAATTAAACAAAGGCGTAGACGTTGAAACTAGCCTTGATATTTTGACTGCATGCCATGCGGAGTATTCACACTGAATTTTCGCTTCTCTTTCGTACTTGAAGTATTTTTTAGTTGGAAATTGTTTCCTTCTTGCGGAATTGGCTTGCAATTTGTGCGTCCCTTCGTAACCCCACTCTGCTAGGTAGCGTGCTGAAACGGGACTAATTCGTGGCCGACGTCAACCCCTTTCTTCACGCTCCAGGTCTCTCTGAACCTTCAGATGCTTAGTTGTTCATCTCGCCCAAACATTTCGTTTCGAGTAAATATAGTATATAGTATGTATCTCCCAACAACAAAGTTTATCACTTAAATATTAATTAGTTATTAAAGGCCATTACGATGTCGATGGTGAGAAAATTCAGATACGTTTTGTAAAATAAAACATAATTCGTTAATTTTTGTAAACATTGTAAAGAAGCAATAAAAAATGGATAAATACAATTTATGCTCAAAGCCACTAGTTAATCGTTCTCCGTGTACTTGAAATGTCGAATTATGGTTGCGCGAGGTATCATTACCAAGGATGAAATATTGTTCCAACGTAGAATAATTTAAATAGCGTGATGTGTATCATAAATTTGTTTACTTGCTGTGACAGTGGCTCATAGTTGGATATTTTTTATAATAAAACATTGTATACAAATATTGTTTGCATTTGGTAACTGGTGTAGTCTATAATGGCCGTACGTCTGTGTGGTGTAATCACGGGTAGCTAGATCATGTAATTGAAACTTCGTTAATTTTGGGTTATCTTGTGTGGTGGAGTGAAATCAAAGACCGCAGACTACTCATAATTTTTGTTTCATGTTTCAGTTTTCAGTTTTTGACTCACAATTTTTGTCATAAAGCATCTTTGTATATTGAAATAAAGGGAGGCGGCAATGCTGGACACCTGCAGGGTAACACTGTCACTTCTCTAGCTTAAAAAATAGAAATTGTGGACGCTGTGAGTTGGTATTTTGAATAAAACGTGTACTTCCATTATTGATTATATTGTCAAAAAATTTGAAAATTGATACAAAGGAGCACGCTTTTAAAATAAACAACGATGTGGCAATGTTTTTCCCTCTTACCTTAAATTATAATTCAATTTTTTGTTCGCTTATTCACAAAAGTATGCACTCCTCCAGCAGTAATTTAAGGTAATTAGGATTAAGTCATTTTACCTTTCGGTGCGGCACATTTACCTGAAATACTATAAACGTTATTCAGCACATTTTGAAGTCTATTTTTTTTATTTCTTTATTTTCAACTGTGAACTTTGTGAGAGTAGAAAGTAAAACAGGCCATTGGAGGATATGAATAAAATTGAACAAGCAATCTTCTGTATTTTGTCCTGTGCAATTTAAGAAATTTTATGAGAAATATAAAAGAAAGTTAAATCCCCCTGAAACAAGAAATAGAATCTTCTCACCTCCACTATAATCAGCATGATGCAAAGGAGACATCTTGAGAATACGTTAGCGTGTTCTTGTTTGGAAGTGAAAGAGACAAAAAGAAAATTAAAAGAGTAAGATGAATTTGAGATGTGTTCTCTCCACTAAATGTTTCAAAAACTTCGGACAGAGAGAATGACAAACGTGGAAGTCCTCAACGCCTATAGGAACCTTCATTATTTATTCAGTACTCTGAAAAATGTAATGAAATACATTCTTCGTTAGCAATTACTTCATACAATACCGTAGCAAAAGTCTAAAATAGTATGTATTTAATAAATTGTTCATGACGGCGATCTAATCGCAAACGAAAGAGGGGCTCAAAACCCAAAAGTAAAGATAAACAAAAATGTGTAATAAAAACCTTCGATTGAGCACTGAAGATGACGTAAGCCTAAAGATCCTTAGTTTCCGCTGATATGTAGCTAGAGAAAGACCAACTTGGAAATACTACAATGCTTGTAGGAAACCAATCGTATACACAGTCACGATGTGACTCAGTACCTTGCAAAAATGATCGAGCATATTCTGTATTAGCGATTGCTTCCTATCGTAGCAAATCCTAAGTAAATGTGACGCATCACATACTTTCTCATGTTATTTCTAACTTTCGCAATGTTTCAAAAGTTCAGAGTTCAATGGAAAATTTAACATGAAACATTTGTAAAACAGTCTTAAAGATGAGTCCCAAATCATTTTAAAAATATTCGTTAAAGGCAGTCTGATTTCAATTTTTATAAGCGGGCCATTTGTATAAGCGGGCCTTGCTCCATTCGAAAAAAAGTAAATACAAAATTTAAAGTATTGTTAGGGCTTCATGTAGAGTCCTCCCCCCCACACACACCCACGCACACATATCAAATATGATTTTTAAACTCATGGGCCCATGGCATCAGCCAGATCGATCGAAGAGTATGTCTTGATGAAAATGCCTTCCATTTAAAGCGATAGCATTGTTCACGAACGGGCAGAAAGAAATTTTGCCATAAATATTTTTTGGGGTACTAAAGAAGCACAAAACGTGAGCTCAGATTATACACCATATTAGAGTAAGTTATTTACTGCATATTGCAGCAAGTAGTATACATTATTTTGATATCAGAAACCTACAATAAGTTTTGTGTAGAAAAAATGCAGTTTGAGGTTCCAGCATTACAATACTTTCTCAGTACTATGAACGTAGTATGCGAAAAAGTAAAGCAGAATGTATTAAAGAAGTTGTTCACGTTGCTGTATATTAAATCGCAAACTAAAGAACTAAAAACTGGAAAGTGAGAAGCAAAAATGTTATTTCCCGCTTTCGATTAAAGGCGGAAGTAGACGTAAGCGTGAAGCTACATAGTTTGTTGAATCTCTTTTGCTAATTATGAAATTATGTTTAAATGTATTTATTAAGTTATACACACAATGAATACAATTCTACCTCTACCGACGTAAGAAACTGACGTTCTCCTCTACATCATAAGAGCATCAGAATTCACGAATGCAAGGAAATTCTGGTTTCAATTTTTATCTTGCATTAGGTAATAATGTTTCGTACTGTCATAAAATTTTGAAGATTACAAAAATGTGTACTTGATACTCGAACGCCTTTGTGACTGGTTTTCGATCCCTAATTTGTTTCCAAACATGTTCGTTGTAATCCAATAATTCCAAATTCTAGATGTCCCAAAATATTTAATGAGTTCGGAATGAAAATGGTTTAAATTTTTGAAACTATTTTATGTAAAGATAATTGTTGCTGACGTGGTGCGACGGACAAACACGAGGTAAATAAGATGCAGGTTGCATGCAAATAAGCCAATTTTTAAAGTATAATAATTTATTCATATTTTATTTATTTTTAATATCCCTCCCCCAGCTCCATGCGACCTTCGTCTGCCTCGTGTATTGTAGCAGAAGCATAGGCGTTATCAAAATGCGTTAGAAGTAGTGCGTGTAAGACATTTGCAAGTGATTCTTAGAACGTGGAGACGTAGTAGATTCTCGAAGTGTCCCCTCTCGCCCCGGAACCGTAGTCCAGGGTTAAAGTTAATCTCGTTGCGGAGCGCGGATTCAGCGTAGCCCTTGTTGCAGGCTGCTCGGCGGTTCCCCTTGGTCGCTGGTATCGCCACCGTCGTCGTGCGCGTCGCTGACGCCCCTGCTGGATTCCATCGGGCGCTGGCGCCTCCAGGCGCTGGCGCCGCGCGCTGACGCCGCCGCCCTCGCCCCCGGCTCCCCGCGCAAGGCGCCGCCGCCAGGCGTGGGTCGCGGCGGCGGCCNAGGTCAGTGGGAAGGCGACCACTCGCTGCTAGCACAATGGTCTATACCCAAAGAAACTGCAGTAGGTTCCCAGCCAATTCATTGAGCGACGGATGTTGAACTTCGTAATTTCATTCAAATTTATTTGAAACAAATTCATTAACCGATTTCAACGTTATTATACACGAACGATGCTCTCAATGAAATAATGTTACGATGGTTTCAGTAATGACAAAAATATAATAATCACTTCTGAAAATATAAAGCGCACAAAATCGGCATTCATGTGCTGGGCTGGAAACAAGGACTTTCGATGCTGTAAATTACGTAACAATGGCAGATTTAAACAACTTCAGTTAATATCCTGTTCTGACTCTTTCAAATCTCCCTGTGATGATGGCTTCCATCATGATCATAGGCAAAAATAATTTGTTCGAGGTTTGATGATGCTATTCTAATTTTTGTCAATGAGCGTTTTTCACTCATTGGACTGTGATTTCAGAGACGGTTCCATTTCTGATTAGTTTTAGTAGTAGGAACAATATGAGATCAACACGAAATGTTCTTTCAGCACGATTGCATTGCCCAGGTGTGTTAAACACTCCAGAAGTGAGAGACCCATAGAGCAAAACATCTCTTGAAATATAATTACATTGTTTTTTTTGACGTCTGCAGAATCCTTCCGAGGTTTGCAAGTTCCTCACATGTCTCAAGAATAAATTGTTAGAGAGAATCAACCAGCGAGTTTCACACAACGCTCATCGGTTCGTCGTTCTAGCTTCATCGTCTATCATCGTGTACGCTGACGTCTCCACTTCGGAAAGTAGTAGTCCACCGAAAAACTGTACCGACTGTTAACATTCCACAAACGTCACGTAATTATGCATGTAGCACTAGAGTTTTGCTCATGAGGATATTAAACCTTTATGCATGATTATAGTCAACCTCACGTGCGGCTTCAATTTCCGTAATTTGTCTGGAGGTACCCCATGCACATTACCGAGTGTGTAAGCACTAGTACTGCTACGCTTTGTACTCAAGTAAGAGATGCCAGTCTAGAGCAATTGCATTTTCCATTTCTCATTGTTGTCACAGAATTATTTATAAAATAACCCTCGTATTTGTAACTGTTACGTAACATATTGCTACTTCAGTCATCTCATAACCCTTCTCCAAACGAAGGACGAGAACTTCGAAAATTTTAATTCTGACAGTTAATGTGTGTTAAAAATACAAACGCAGGAAAAACGGCCTCTCCTCATACAGACCTATAGCTTCTCAATTAATAAAAATTGAACCCTGCTTTATAAAGTACAGAAATTGATCACTAAAGTTCGGCATTTTGGGTTCCAGGATACGCGAGTGTGCGACTTTGAAGGTTTTATTGCTTAATTGCGTTTTTCGATTATAAATATTATAACTTAACACGCCCGTTATGCAAGCCACAATAAAGTGTGAGTGAAATGTTTGAAGAGCTTGGCTCTGTCTGGTCGAAAGGCGCTGGAGGCGGAGAGCGGGTGCATCTGCCAGCGGGCGCACGCTGTGGTGCTGTGCCACGTGTGCGGCTGGTACTCGCGGTGCCGGCTCATGAAGCCGTGCCGCGAGCACCCCAACACGCGCTTCCTGCTGGACCTCGCAGTGTGCCCCCGCTGCCGCGCGCCCTCCTACCAGATGGACGAGTGCGACTTGGACGCGCAGGACCTGCCGCCCTGCCCGCTGCTCATGCCGGAGCCCTCGCACGGGTGAGTGCGCGTTTGGACATTTTCGCAATTCGCAGTTAATACTGTGTATGGCGTATTATGAGAAGTGTATTCTGTGCACTTTTCTTAAATTATAGGATTGCCAAACTAAGCCATAAACAAGTTGAATTCTGAACACAGATGGAAATATCTTTTTGGCAATGGTCGCCTATTGTTTTTACATTCCCGCGCTGGCTGTGCTCAAGGCTCGATAAAATCATGGTAAACTTGCGTGAAATTTCTGAATGATGTTATGATATTCATTGAAAAGAAAATTATTCGAATAGTGAAAAATGCCACCCACTTAATCCCTGCAAGCCTCTCTTCATTGAGCTTGAAATCTTACCATTGTCTTGCCTATTTATTTAAGGATCTGTAATATTTGTCAAAACTGCCTGACTTAACGGTGTGAACATATTTTCATGCAATACTGATATTTATTATTACAACACGCGTCGTAGAAATCACATTCATGAAATGTCATCAATAGCTTATTACCAGAAATTCACATACATGTACGTTACTTTACAACGCATTGCCTGATGACATTAAACAACTGAAGTCGGTACACTAATTGAAGTTAAAAGTAAAATATTTTCTGCTGCATAACTGTTTCTATACAGTTAGACTGTACTGATCATCAAAAAGAAAAATATTTTATTTTAACAAAACAGTGATATATAATGAATTTGTTTACATTTGTATTGTCTATTTTTTAAAAGACTTAATATGCTTGTAACAAATAATGTACTTCAGCTTCCCGGTCAATGACTCCCATCTCGATCAGGTTTTTGTCCAATTTCCCTGATACATTGAGCAAATACTGAGATGGCTCCTTGTTTTGCTTCTGCACGTAAATGTACGACGGTTGCCTTTTATGTTTCGGGATTTGGCAACCCTGGTGTTGCAATCTGGCAACTGACAGCTCTATCGCAAAGTTGGATGTTTTGAGGTTATACGTACTCAGAACGTTTTGACATACTAGCGCTATTTGTGTTGTTTACAGTAACTTTAAAGATTCATCTTGGCCCCAAAATGGAATTAAATCTTGAATATTTTCGGCGATTATTTTTTACAACTTTCGACGTGGATTAACTCAGCAACAGTGCATGGATGAACTTAATTCAATTTTTGGAGATGAAGCTGCATCTAGGACCAGTGTTTTTCGATGGTATGGTGAATTCAATTGTGGTTGTAGTTTACTCCAAGACGAATTTCGCGAAGGTTGTCCAAAATCGGTTGTTGTTCCGAAAACCATTGATGCTGTCCGTGAACTGATATTGCAAGATCGTCATGTGTATATACTCTCTGATAGTGAGATTGAGACAACTTTAGGCATTAGTGGGACCAGCATACATTCAATATTGCATAAACATTTGACTGTCAAAAACATTTGTTCGCGTTGGATCCCACACAATTGTCAATCGCCCAACAAAAAAAAAATGACCCGTGTCGATTGGTCGACAGAAATGCTCAAAAAATACGATCGCGATGCTTCGAAACACGTCTATGACATCGTGACAGGTATTGAATTGTGTATTTACGCGTATG
>BOPP01000002.1:2265262-2283575 GCA_017312745.1 Gryllus bimaculatus | reverse complement strand
GCAAAAGTGCTTCGATAATTGGTTCAAACGCATGCAAAAGTGTATAGATCTTCATGGGGAATATTTTGGAAAACAATAAAGTGATTTTCGATGATTTCTATGATATTTGTTTTTGTTCTCTAATCCTGAAATATAGAAGGCAACCCTCGTAGCTTCACCATGCGCGCATTATGTTCAACTCCCCTTTTGTTTGTAATGGTAGGAGTAGAGGTAAGGGTAGGTTACTATTTTTTTCGCAAAGTAGAAAAGTCAAATCTGCAGTTAGTTTACCGTTGCCAATGTTTTCTATAACTCGCGAACGAAAATGTGTGGTTTTTCAAATGTTGCTAATCACGCGCTTCATAAAATTTTATTTGGATTTATTTATCTTCAATGTTTACTCATATTTCAACTATTTATAGTTAAAATGATGGGAAGAAATTCTGGAACTCAAGAAAACGTGGGCAGATGATCTTATCCCCCATACATCTCATAGTTTTTACAGTTTTTGACTAAATCTTTATCTAAATTATTCTCGCTTTTATGTATAATGTGCTGCTATTACTGTAAGAGTTAAATTTATTCCTGTTTCATTTAAAAAAGAAATAAATGATTGTTTCTCCTGACTCTCGAAATGAAAGGAGATATACACTAAAGGGGCGCTGTTGGAATAGAGTAAATTGGACGTTTTAATGCAATCTCTGAATTGTTAGTAGCAAAGAAATTGCAATCTTTCAATGTTACGTAAGTTTGCAATAATGCAAGAAACTATCTGCTGCTGTAGCTTCACTAGTTTTTACTTGATCGAGGTATTTGTTGCTGGTTCAAATAATAATCCTTGTAATCTCGTTAAAGCTTAAACATAA
Organism: Gryllus bimaculatus; assembly: GCA_017312745.1. Taxonomy (NCBI): domain Eukaryota; kingdom Metazoa; phylum Arthropoda; class Insecta; order Orthoptera; family Gryllidae; genus Gryllus; species Gryllus bimaculatus. The sequence continues at coordinate 2,282,730 of BOPP01000002.1, read as the reverse complement.
GAATTCCAAGAAGCGTAGATGAAGGATCTTCTTGGAACCAATATCGTAAATTTTTACACAAGTTGTTTAAACGATGTGGGATTTGTCTTGGTCCCTTCCATCATTTGGCTTCAAAATAGTCCAGAAACAAATGTTTTATCATTGGCGTAATTTTTTACTGCTGACGAATTGCGTACCATCCGCTTCTGTAAGAATAATATTTAGATTGTTTACAAAGCCCCTCGTCGAATGACCACTCGCGCATGGCAATATCCCTCATAGAAAACTGTTAACTATACGTCAAAGCGGGACACCTGACGCGGGCGACGTGGCCCGATTGGAGCCTCCTGCCGGATAGAGGCGAAGAAACGAATGACCAGAGCAGAGCTGCACCTTAGGATTGTTTATAAACAATGGAGGGAAGGGATAGAGCTCAGTTTTGTTGGAGGTCGTTGGGCGTTATGAATACCATGCTACATAGTGCTCTTCAAATACTGCCGAAGAGTTGAATGTAGGCTTTCCTTCAAAACATTTCATTGCAAAGTAGAATGATTGTGTCGGACATTTTATGTAAAATCTTCACGTAATAAAATTCCCCCAATTTAGAAATCTACAAATTATGTTAAGTTACTGAAATGCCAATAAACAGTTTTGTAAAAATAATAGATGGGATGGGTGGTTAGTTTTCAAGCAATAGAAATTAGTTTTTTTTTAAATGCAAAATCACCAGTCCATAGAAAATAACAATAATGTACTCATCATTATTTAGGAAGAGACTATTTGTAAAGTAGTGGTGGCTATTAAGAGAAATGCGTAGACTCCAGAAACGTAATTGTTTCAGAATATTTTTTCAAATTGTATCATGTATTTAAAAGGCATTTCGAAATTATTTTTCTTTCATGCCACCTTAAAGACCTTAAATGTGAACATTTGCCTAATTCGTATTCTTATTTAAATGAAGTGAGTCAATTTCCGCTGTCAGCTATTATTAACAATCCAGTGAAATAGCATTGAACTAATCTCCAGGATAAACGAATGCTCCCATCAATTATTATGAAACCCTCGTATCGTGGTTTATAATTAACATTGAATACTCAAACCTTTCCAATTAAATGTACTGATTACGTGCAGCTCGCTAATTGGCAAAATTTTATTTTATTGCGGATTTTCAATTTTTGCCGCAAATTTGATTTGGGTCTATTCATATGAATTTCTTTTGAAGCAAAATACACTGAGAAATACATTTTAAAATTTTATCTTCTGAACCTACATGAATACTCTCGGCATGAAAATTAACTATAAGTAAGCCACAATGCTTGTAGTTATTTACAATGAATATTATTTATTAAATATAACAAACATTTACAATAAATATCTTATTTTCTACCAAAATCAGCAATGTGCCAAATTATTTTGATGCTTCAAGAACTTACAAATGACTTCAGTAATAGCTGTGAAGTAAAAGGAAACAGTTCCTTGATAATATTTTAATGTAAATTTATACTAAATACAAAACATAGTAGAGAAAACTTATTAAATAGTTGCGTAATCCTGAAAAGCGAAATCTGCCTCGTATTTTTACGTGAAAATGTTTTATTGATGTTCTAGTGATGGTTTATTATCGAACAGTCTGTCTCCGAACAGCGCTAGAGCCTAAACTATGTAAAAGATGTTACTCAAAATTGTCACCGATCAGGCTAAACATGCGACCCAACGAATTTCAAACATATTTAATTTTAAATTCAATTACAACCTTCATTAATGAATCCCATGCTCCAACCTGTTAATTCAATCCTTAAACCAGTACCTTTTAGTGGGATAGCGGGGGTTTCAGCATTTTGTAATACTATATTAGAGGGCACCGTATTGCGTTTTCGCTGGGTATTCTTTTCGGCTAAGAAGTAATTTCTCTCGCACTGGAAACCCATGGAATCTCATAAAAAAGCGTGGAAATTTTATGTGTCCGTCCCGGCGAACAAATAATATAATTTCTATAAACTTTCAGATCACGGCATACGTACCAGATCGTATTTCATAAGATTTGATGATCGAATTCATAGACATCCATGATGTAAAATAAATACCCCCCAATGCCCTACATCCTTTTACATCTGTCTTCATCCATTACGCCCTCCCTCTCAGACTACGAAATACATAGTCTCTCGCTACGCCCAGCCCTCACTGTCTTCAAAAGCATCGGTGGTGTAACGTGTGGCGTACCGCACAGAGTAAAACATTCTTCCGTTCCTAGATGGAGAATGGCGCGCAGAGAAATTTCCGTGTTAAGAGTGCAAGATAACTGATAAATGAGGTATTATTGTATTGAAATAAATAGTTGAACATACCCATCCTCCATCCATTCATCTCATCTTTCTTACTATAACACTCATTCCCTATATATAATATTCATTCCTAATTGACTCCATCCCTAAATTTAATAATTTCTATTCCCAGCTCTCCCTCTCAACGCTCGTTTCATGCATCCTTCGGCGAGTGCAGCCCTCGTCTTTGACGTCGCCCGTGTCCTGTGTGCGTCCCACCTATGCCCCTTTCTCTTTACATGCATCCGCCAGTCTATTCTCCCAGCTCTTGGTGCGCGTGTCCCCCACGGCCGCCCCTTCCTACATCTATCACTCCCTCCTCGCTCTACCTCGCACTTGCTGTGTCCATCTCTCCACCTTTTTTACTACCTTCAGTTTGACTTCTTTTTTTTACATCTAAAAAGATATGCGATTGCAGCAGGTTTTGAGCACGAGTGAAGAGGTTATTTTTATATATATTTTTTCATTCGAAGAAGTTGCACTAATTTATTGTCCCGATTGGGCTTGCGAGTGTTGATGTTTTGAACGTGTGCATTTCGTGTTGGTTTTCGGTTGACGGGACCTTAGGCCGCCGTCGCTGTCGCGGCGCTCGACGTCGCCCGAGGCGCCGGAAGGGCGCGGCGCCGCCGCCTCCTCCGCTGCTGCCGCCGCCGCTGCCGGCGTCGCGTCGCCCGCCAAGCGCCAAGCGGGGCTGCGCACGCGCATGCGGCCGCCCCTGCAGAGCGACAGCCACGGCATGCAGCGCAAGCTGCGCGACCGCTTCGCCCAGAGCGTGCCCAGGTACGTGTGCTTCTACTGCCCTCCCCGTTCTCCTCCCCTCTTCCCCGCCCCTCTCCCGTTCTTTTCTTCGTGGGAGTGGATTGGTATGTCTGCGTGAAGAGCAAAGTTAACTTTTTTACAAGCTAGTACTTGATGTCATTCATTTGGTGGGAATTAGTGGGTATGGCTTCCACAAGTGAAGGAAATCAGCAGAGGCGAAGCTGACGTGGACGTTCACGAGGAAATAAAATATACAAATGTAGCCTGCAAAGTTTTTTTTTGTAGCATTTTTCAGTCTTACAGAATGTGAACTAAAAATATTTGTGGTTATATGAAGGTGGAAATTAGAATTACAAAATAGAAAAGTGTTTCCACGAGTTGTGTATTACTTGTTGACTCTGCAAAGATATTAGTTTTGATATTTCAGATCATTGTTTGGTTCTTTTATTCACTTTTAGATCGGCCTTGTAGCAAATACTTTGAATTCAGGACTATCACGAATAGGTTTGGACATCCTTGGCTGTTGGAGCTTTGCATTGCGCTGCAGTTTCAGAAATTAATTTACCAAATATTTGAGTTAACATTTTTTTATTTAGGTCTTTATTTATGCGTATTTGTTAGAATTGTTATTAATACTGCAATTAAGTTTCGTACTTGGTGGCAGAATATCTTAAGATTTATCTTTATTACATTCTTGACACGGATGTACACTTTCTCTTGATAAGGATGCGGCGTTTCCCGTTTCCAAATTGTAAAACATACTACATACGGGGAAAAACTCCTTCGAAACTATAATGGGCCTTGTAAACCAATCGTAATATTTTCTTTAGGATGAGAAACAAGATGATATGACTTCTGGGAGAATCATGTTACACTGAATTTGGAAAACTATATTTCTATCTTCCAGAGCCTTGACTCATCTTGCTTCATATAAATTTCATAGTAGCAAAATAATTCTATTTTTCATTTTATTCACAAAGATCATGACTTTTTAACGGTTCACTTGTACCAACAGTACCTTTATATTCGTCTGCTGTTGATTGTTTTATTTTTAAACCACTCTCGTGGGTGCGCCGGACGGCAAACTACTTGCCTTGACAGTCGTCGCGGCAGCAATGAGAAACACTATTTAATATGTCTGTAATCTAATGTTATGTTTCATTTTTTGTTTAACTAAAACGATTTCAAATAAAATATATTAAGTCACAATAAAAGATCTAGTTTAATCCATTAGTGTTGCCGTGCTAGCTCCTTCGTTGCGCTAATCTATATTGGGAACATGCATACTAACACTTGTTAGGTTAAAGAACTTCGACGATACGATAGGCACACACTGTAGTACATATACAGCTATGCGATTAACAGATCACGAATGGTTTATACTTATGAATATCCGTATTAAGCGGACATTTTCTCCGTCCAGTAAATCAGTTTTTATAATAATACAGTGGAAAGGAAAATGCAGACTAATTGGCGAAGGGAGGGCAACGATATTATTTTCGGCTTTTTTGGAGAGGTTTGAAAGTATTATAAAGGGGTTTTTAATCATTGCTCCTATTTTCTCTGCAAGGTAATTGGTAATGTGCAAAGCGTTTCCTCTTAATACTGTAATCTCATGTGAAGCAAACGTATACAGTGACGAACTATACTCTGAGTTGTGTGAAAGGTTGGTCAAGTTGCCAGACTTCTAAACGTACAATAGTACGATAGTATACCAGATGTCAGACCGAATTTGAGTAATCCTCATAGCTTATGAACGGTTCAGGATATCTAAATGCTAATTTGTTCGTCAATACGGAATCATGAGGTAAGTAATATACCATAGAGATATTGTTTGTAATATTGAGTTTTTGAAAAATTTAAATACCTTTGATTTTTTTTAAATCGAATTATACAGTTTCTCACTCACCAATAAATATATTATAAAAAGAAGATAACAATGATGCATTATATGTTCGACGATTATTACGACGTTCGATATTACACGTACGAGAGATAGGGAACTGAAAGAAAATTGAAGAAAATAAGAACAAAATAGACATTAAGAGGCTTTCAGCAATGCAAGGTATATCGACATTTAGAGGTCGGTGTACCACTTATTTAGTGTTTTTTTTCCTGAACTAGTTTTTAATTAAATATCTACGAAGACTTTATGGGTTATAATCAACTCCAGCTAATACAGTTTTGCCGGGTAACGAGTCGGGAGCTTAGAGCTTGCCCCGGCTGGGGCGGTACCTTGCTCGGGCGCCAGATCTCACCATCCATCGGGGCAAGCTCACCGCCACGTCACGAGAAAAAAAATGCACTACACTTCAGAGGCTAATGACCTTAGCAGTTGTCGTGCCTTAAATCAATAAGTGCTTTCAAAGTATCTGCATTATGTAAATAGGGTAAGTAGTGAAAGAGTTAACAAGCAGCGCTTTCAGGTACCGAAAGAAAAGGGTGCTGAACTGGCGGTTGCTGACCGCTGACGAGGTGAGACGAGTGTCTCGCGCGTTCGCAGTCACCAGGCTCTGTACCGAAGAGGACGATGCCTAGGCGACGGCTGGGGTGCGCTAAGGTTTCGCCGTGGAGGCAGGCGTGGGCGTCGCGAGACGCGGCTGTGCTCCGCTGGGCGGCCACCGCACCCCGCCACGCGCAGCACTCGCCCGCCCCTCCTCCTCCAACAGCTCACAAGCCACCGCGCGCTAAGCTACTTTTGCTGGTGACGTTAGACACGGGCTGTGCTGGGTTAAATAAAGATTTGGGATCTGACAGCGTTGCTTCCTTCACAACCTTCCAACAGTTTTCCTTTCCTCACGTCGTGACCGCAAACAGAAAACCAATGGTACTTTTGATTGGCATATTACTCTATTAAGTATAAAAGTTATTCAGAGACGTTTGTATGAAAATAATTTTATTTTTAGGGTCGTATATTTAAAATGCTGACAAGCAATTGTTGAATTTTAATTCAGGGGCGCACCTAAAGAATAAACCCAGAATGGTTTTGACATGAACATAATTCCAAGCAAAGTAATTTAATTAAATAGTAATTTTTTCGAGGATCCTACAATTTGTAAATGCTTGGCTTCCCGACGCTGTGTCGTTGGCTGAGAGGCCGACGTTTCGCCTGACATGTAGCAAGCTTTCTCAGGGCAATGATACTACGGCGCCACGTGCCCGGTGTTATATACTATCCTGCCTGGGCGCTCGGGAGGGGCAGGTGCGCCGTGATTGGCTAGCGGTCTGGGCCAACCTCGACCCTGCGCCAGATGCCCCCGTAGTCGGACGGCGTTGGACAGCTAATTGACGGTTCCGAATGGATTGATCGATGGATGGATGGATGGATGGATGTTAGGAGACATTTCTAGGCGTGGTGAGGTATGCGGCAGTCTATTTCTAGTGCCTCTTTTATATGTCTCGGCCAGAACCGGTTTTCTTTGTAAAGGAGCCGGGACTTGTCTATGGCATGTCTCGTAATCTCGGAGTGGTGCGCAATAGCCGAACGGTTGGTATTGTTCCTGCTATAATGGGCGATGTGGTCTTTGAGTCTTTCGGACACAGTGCCCCTGACCTCGCCAATGTACGTTCTGCAACTGCAGGGAACTTCATATATGCTTGCCGACTAGAGATGGGGTAACGCATCTTTAATGCATTGTGCAGCTTGTCGGGTCGGTTTACTTGAGGCTTTTTATACAGCATTGTAGGCTTTGGCATCCCAGAGCCAATTGGACCACGGCCCATCAGCCCGGAAGACATGAAGAATATTGAGGCTTTTTAGTTAGTTTTAATGAAATTAAAGGCGAAAAAGAGTCAGCTGCCCTGTCTCCGATATAAATCTCATTTACTGACGGCTGAAACTTTTAGAGATGGTAGTTTATTTCGGAAGAAATGGTGTAGGTATTCCCTTCCACAAGGGGAAAATGCATAAGGGAAAAACTATGGAAGCTGAATAATACTCTACGGACAACTAATAGTTTCAACGATGAATATAAGTTCTACGAATACCAATCGTGAGCCAGCTCTCAGGTCCAATATAAACCGACCGCATCCAAAGTGGCTCCCTAGTGGCTGCTCCGCGATAGCATTGCCGCGAAGGCGCCGCCAAACTATACGTGGACAATACTATAAATTAGTAATTTGAAAAATTTTAATTTAATTAGATGAGACATAATTGACTCGTAGAGAAAATATTGCAATTAATTAGTATTCGAGGGGAAGTACTAAGATTTGAGTCATTGATGAAACAAATGTTTGCAAGTAAAATGAGCCTTTCCCCTTCGAAACACTTACTTGTTCATGAGTTTGATGGCAAAGGAACAACACGAAGTTTTTTGTTATTCTAGAACGTTCTGAGTACATTGCATTTGTGTCAGATTGCTCGACATAGTTTTCGAGTGCCATTTCAATGTGTGAAACTTCATCCCTTCAGCGGAAAATCAATGTATAAGTGCTAATTGAGGCATTGAAAACAAAAATCAGGGAAGTGACAAGGACGTGTTAAAGAAACTGCTTTTCAACATTCAATAAAACGTTCTAATTTTTGTAAAGTGTTTATATTGTTACTTATTAAAGCACTGAACACTGGGATCATTTACCTAATAAATATCACTGTGACCTATCTCAATGTGTTTTTATCTCATTATTAAACAAATGTCACTTGTCTCACTTTTGTTCTCAGCCTCTCCATTATTCTTTCAAGGAAGCTTTGTTTTTTAACATCAAGGACTGTAAAATAAACTCGGTGGTTTCCGCAGAAATATTGTGGAACTTCATTATTGTGTAGTATAACAGGAGGAAAAATAATATTTCACAAACAATATCAACCAAACAATTAGTAAATTACAACAGAGATGTTTTTAGGTTTTTAACCCTCATCCGCAGGGCATCTACCGGAAATGAAAAGGAAAATAATTTTAAGCACACAAAACGTACAAACACAAAGTTACGATCCTATAAAAATGATTTGCCAAAGTAACTTAGTTAACATGAGTAGTGGTGTGCTTCTTAAACGATGCCATTATGTGCTCTGTTCTCTCGGGAGATGAGTGGCCTACATGGATACTAAAAGAGGGCTATGTTTCAAATTAGTTTGGTGGCATTACAAAGATATTGGCATTACAAAATATTTTAATAATAATTATCAATTATCTTAATATTTAATTTTGGGCCTTTGTTTTCCACGTGCAATATATTAAAATGTGTATTGTCAAATGAATGTTTATTTTCAACGAGATGAAAGGTAAAAGTCGAATGCTTTTGTCGTAATATCCGTGCTTGAATGTTGTCCTTAATTCTGCAAATGCATTTCCCGTCTGTTTGACCAATATAGGATGGATTAGTGCTTACAATTTAGCTTATATACTCTACTTTTTACTTTCCCGTATAATACGTATATACGTAGTGTAAGAAAAGGTGTAATAATGCGGAAAAAGAGATAATAGAAAAATAGATGTCGAGATTTGAACGGAAATGCACATCTTTTCTTTAAATGTCTTGTAAAAATAGAGTAAAATACACTTGGTGTCTTAGGACCGATTTTCAGGATTAACTCTGAATTTTCGAAAATTTCAAATGTTTGAATTATTTTCGGCGTCTTCCTACGAGTGCAAAATTGAAGATAGAGATGTATCCTTCAAATGAAATTCCTTATTCGTAATCACTTATTTCAATAAGGTCATGTACATTTAAAACAAATAATTTGTTTTCGAGGAATATTTTGTGCAATATTTGCATTTTTGTAAAATTACAAAAACAAGATTTTCTAAAAACAGCTCTAATTTTTTTTCTTTAAACTTTTACTAGGGATTGTGCTAAATGCACTCTATAAGATAACATAAACGCCACGTTGCTCTATTCTTTTGTTTTTCATTTAATTTTTTTGCTTGTCTCTCACGTAGTTAATATTTATATTGCCGGCAATTTGTTCACAATATTGTATTTATGAGTATATGCGCTTTAAATGTCAGATTAAGTTTCTCGAAAACTCAACAGTTTTCTGTGAAAACGTCCAAAAACGTCAAAAATGTATGAATCGTAACTGTATGTACGACTTTGACTTGAAGGAATCGACTATATATGTCTAGTGTCTTGTATGACTCTTAAACACCGTGGTTTATGTACAGTTAGTCTTTTTGGATATGAAGAGAGCCGGGTAACTCTGGGTATTTTGCTAACAAAAATTAAATTACACTAACTTAGTCAACAAATTGCTAAATTACCATACAATACCGCCTTACACATCTGCTTTACAAAAACATAATACAACCCATACTTTTATATGCACGCATCGTATGCAGAAGTGCAGCCCAATGTAACACGTCGATCGAGTAGTCCAAAATCCTTTCCGCCGCGCCGTCACGAACGCCCCATGGCGCATCTCCAACGCACTTCACAAAGAGCTCCATTGGGAACCCACAACCACCCGCAATACTTTTTATCTACCTATATCCATAGTACTGCGATTGAATTAACCTTCCCATCCGTTTTCTATATGGTCCTCATGTTTCGGCGTTAAGCCTCAATGCAGGGTACCAACTTTGTTCACCATAAGGGATCAAGATGTGTCTGCTGTACAAGATGCCTGCATATGTAAACATCAAAACAAGCTGCAATTCCACTTCAATATTCGCTCTGAAAACTGCCCAGCATGATAAAACATGAACTTTATAAGTTGTATTCAATAAGAGATTTCCTGTCATACTATCTGTTCCTTTCTCATACAAGTCTATCAAACTGCTATGGTCCCTTGAATTTCAAAACTTAGACAAAAAAATCTGTGAAATTAAATTTGCAGGAAATTCACAAGAAAGATCGAAACTAGAGAAAAAATTAAATAAGTTAAAACAAAAACAAATAAAAGTTATGGACTTTTGCCCCTCTGCTAATAAGTCACGCAAGTTTTATCCAAGAGTAAAAAATATATCAAACATAAATTTTAATTGAGGAAACACATCCTTTCTCTGGGTCTAAATTATCCTTCCAAACAAAGTTCAGTCAAAGAATTGACAAATTTAGCCGTTAGCACTGAAGTGGCTGTCAGTTTTGTAGATAAAAATTTATATACGTTAACTCTAGTAGAATGCATGAAAAGTGGAAGTCTGATTTAAGTCTGATGAATTAATTACTGCACCTGAAAATAGTACTTCCAACCCATCTATTCAAAACTTAGTTAAGAAAGTCAGAGATAATAACTTAATGGTATGCAAAGCTTGTAAAGGAAACACTTGTGTTATTATGAATCAAATGGAATATTTTAATAAAGTAGAGTCTGAATAGGGATCCCACCTTATCATATAATAATTTTTTAAAGAATGCTATTATGCCCAACAATTTAATTAATATATACAAAATTAGATCCTTAATAGTTATGTATACCCAGTGCCCTAGGTAATATGAGTTAATCAAGTTACACAAAGAAAATTATCCCATTAGGCCTGTTGTTAGTATCAGCAACTCTAGAATTTCCTCACTGCAAATTTGTCATCCCTGATTTAAGAATATGACTAGATTCAACCCAAAATGCAGATTATCTAATTCGTGTGAATGAATTGATAAAATCAAAGACATCCATGTGCCTTCCAATGCAAAACTGGTATCATTTTATTTCACCAACATGTAGACGAACATACCCCCTTGTGAAGTTAAATATATTTATACTAGACATATTATGATTCCTAAAACCCAATACCAGGAAAAAATAGATTTAATAAACCTACTTAATGCATTCATTGGATGCAACGTTTTTAAATTCAACAAAAAAAATTGTAAACACACCTAAGGGCTTGCAATGCGCTCAAACCTTTCCCCTCTTTTTGCTGAAATGTTTATAGATAATTTTGAAAATTCACTATTTAATACCATCAATTCCTTACTTAAGAACATAGTCTATTATTACAGATATGCATATGACATTATTTGTCTATGGAATGGTACCCTCAGATAACTAGATCAGTTTTTAATTCATTTAAACACGTTACATTCAAAAATCAAATTTAAAATGGAACCTTACAGAATAATACAATAAGCTTCCTGGATTTAACTATTACAATTTATAACAATAAGCACAAGTTTAATTTTTTTTTTAGAAAACCTGCACAAACTGACCTACTTATTCTAAATAGTTCAAATCATATTCATAACCATAAATTGGCTTTCGCTCTTGGGTCCATCGTCTTTTAAAAGTTCCCGTGGAAAAATCAGAATACGTAAATGAAATTAGCATAATTAAATCCATAGCTGTTCAGAATGACTCAGATTCACTGATCGATAAAATTATCAAACAGAAAAAAATACATTTTTAATTGAGAAAATATTCCCTCAAAATTCAGTTGACAATGACAAAACAATATATGCCAGCATTCCTTATTTTTATTCTGTATCCCAAAGAATAGGGTGTTGCCTCAAAAAACAAAACATTCAAGTGTCATACAAGACCACCTAAAAATAAAAAATCTGTTCTCCAACATCAAAGGCACTGTCTCCAAAGAAGAAAAAAGGGGTGTATATCAACTTAAATTGTAAGGACTGCAACTCAGCTTATATTGGACAAACTGGTAGGAAATTCTCTTGCAGAATCAAAGAACATTGTCGTGCATGGAGATTACAAGAACACTCCACTTTTGCCTCTCATCTCCTTGAAAACAATGACAACTTTGACCACAATACAAATTTAAAGATTTTACATTTGGAAAACAAAGGTCCAAAATTGAATATTAAAAAAAAAATGAAATTTTTAAAACTAGTAAAAAATCTTAAAATTGACTGCCTCAACGACCTAACTAATGTGAAATACAGCCCCCTGCTAAGTATCCTAGTAGACCGCCCTCCCCCACCCTCGCTTCCCCTGGAGGACAATGCACAAAATGGCACCGTGTGAGAAACACAACACGAATCATTTGACAACGTTACTGCGGTAAATAATTGTATTTTGTAAGTTTTTTTAAATAGTGTTTGTATTCTTATTAGTTTTACAATTTTGTGTTTTACATTTTATAGTTTTCCTTAATATCCTGTTGAATACACTGAAAATGATGTCAAATACCTCAAAATATGTTTGCGTGTGTAATGCTGTAACTGCCGAATACTTTAATAAATTCTGTTTGTGGATGACCATTTCGTTTTGCTCCCGTTGTATTACAAAAGTTAATATATTATAGATTCTATAATGGGATCCAGAATACTTTTCGTTTCTGTCTATCGTTCGTTCTTTGACGATGAATTAATACGTCCTTCTCGTGAGTTCGTTACAAATCTTTATTTTGAAACAATAGCAACTCTGTTTGCGGTTGGCGTTCTGAGCAGGCTCTGATGGTTCGATCAATCTTGAACAATTTCGATAGTGCCTTTTAATGGTTCTAAACGGCATTCTGTATTGCGTGTTGCTCGTATTCATAAAGTATTGTTTAGATTCTTTCAAAAGTACTGTTTTCTGGCTTGAAATTATTTAGATCATTCATTGGTATTGTATTGACCACATCAATTTTAGTAATAATCAACATGGGATGAGTCGCTACTACGGTTCGGTGAGAGATTTTTAACTAAAACTTTCTCCGGTCATCATTTTATTGTAGTGTAAAGCTCCGTCTATGATGCATTTGGCCGTGAATTTCGAGGCACCATATGTCATCTGGCGGCACAACACTATTTGTATCCATGGAAGCAATCACCAAAGAATAAAAATGGAACGTCCATTTTACATGAATTTTAAAAAATAGTTATGATGATATCTCAGAAAGTTTTGTAATAATTCCAAATTTCTCAATATCTGGTAAGTCCACTCAGCATTTATCGTAGCATGTTTGGCCCTGATTCTTTTATCCTGAAAAATGTTAAGCTCGACAAAATCGTCAAAACATTTGAAGACTAACAATCAGGTCCTGCTTACGTAAGCATTTTTTCCACGTTTTTCCAACAACTTTCGGGCAAGTACTCGTATGTCAGTTACGCGTCGGTGACAGTGCTATTTACACTTAGGATATTATATTCTGCTATTGGATTCATCATTTGACGAATTTCGAGCTTTTCATGTCACGATTGTAGTATCGTAGCGAAAGTTGTTACACTGTAATCTGGCGTTGAGATGAAATCAAACATGATATGAGCCACGCGCATTCCAGTGAGGAAAACATTAATACATTTCATAATTCTCACGCAACGTAAACTCATGAAGGTTGGTGGAAGACTCGTAACGGGCATTAATTAAAAAAAAAACTTATAGCGTCTTATGTTGAGTGATTTTGTTTCACCTAATTCGGCAGTCGCTCAAAGCGAATTCGTGGACGTGTTTTTGAATTTCACGATGCTGTCTGCCTAACTTCGAATGCGCGCCGTCTAACAGCGAGTGACACTCTGCCTGTACAAACGGTTGTAGCAAACGGTTGACTCACTGAGCAGCAGGATAGGCGCTGCCGCCCGCGCCCCTGACTCACTTCCTCGCGCGTGAGTGGGCGGGGCGGCGCGCGTGCGGGAAGCGCGCGCCAACTGCGCAGCGGCGCCCAGCACGCGCCCTCACTGCGCCTGCCGCCTCCGGCCGCCCCGACGGCTACCGGACACAACTGCGAGCACGTGCATTCGCAAGCTGTGAAAATGCCGAAAACGTTCTGGAAGTTAATGGAATAAAGTTATACCAGGCGCGGAGGGAAATCCCGCTCTAAATGTTTTCAGTAACTATTAATTTTAACTTGCCACGCAACTTTCAAGCAAAAATATTTTTGGATAATCATTGAAACGAATAAAATCGTATGAGCTTAACGTAGCCTGCGACATTTTACAAAATCTGTAATGAAACACATTCTACCAAAATATTTTGAATTTCCCCTCCCAAAATTTGCTTCTGGATTCGCCCCTAGTTATACGTATGTATTTCATTAATGATTATGAAAATCAAGTACACATACACACACCTATTATATACGAAAATCCAAGTTCGCTATTCAGTTATGACCATCGTATGCGCGTAATTTATGACTACAGCCCTGACTTTGAGGCATTTATTAAGAGGCAAAAAAGCTGACTTAAGAGGCCAAATGGCATGTGAACTATTTAAAGAAGGGCTGCAAATAGGAATGTAAATAATGAGAAATAAAATTTAAATGAGCTATGTAAAATTAATTATAAAATAAATATCTATTACCTCTAAGATGACCTCTAAAATTTGTACAATCATCTACGTGTAAAGAAATTGTAATCTTGATTCCATATGACCATCTGCTGTGACCGAATGTGTTTTACTCGCGAAGCAGTCTCTTCGAAATATTATTGTGGACTCCCTTTTCAAATTTGAAATGACATAAGTAAAAACGGTGATATATTTTTCGTTCTTCCTACATATATAATCCCCTGCACTGAGGAATATTATATGCAAAGTGTTTTGCCTTCGAAGAAGTTTTGAGTTCATACTCAATACTATTATGGAAGTCATCAGCAAACAAAGCCTTTCGGAATCAATGAAAAACATCGAATATAGTGACTGGTATGATCTTTTTTCATTTAGATTTTTAATATTACCTGTTCCTGGAGTCTCCACCGAAAGACAAAACCCGACAATTTTCGAGTTGTCCAGGCGTACAGTTATGTTTCCAGCTTGTTCGAGATGTGTTGGGAGAAAAGAGCAAACAGATGAAAACGGTAGAAAAGGCAAAATACCAAAAATAGGCAAAAAGGACAATTGAAAATCTAATAAAAACCACTCCAGAAGCACAATTCAGTGATTATTATTGTTAAAGGTCATAAAATTATAATAATAAAAAAACATTGACAAATTTTCGTGCTCGGTCCATGACATACGTTAGTAGGTCAATTGAAAAGGCGCAAAATACAAGTAATAAAATTCATTCACTTGCGGCTTTCACTTTATTTTACTTTTCTAAATATTCACCCAGCGCATTCAGATACTTATCACATTTCTTTACTAGTCCTTGAAAGCCGCCAGCAAAGATATTTTTTAGTTGCTGACGCAGCCAACATTGATGATGGTTTGCCAACGTTCATCCTCTGGTTGCTGATGCATCCAAATGATAAACCAGTAACCTCATCAGTTACTGATCAGTTCAGCATTTTCAAAACGTCGGCTGCCCAAATGACATTTTAGGGGCTCAAAAGATGAAAGTCACTGGGGGGTAGTCGGGATTCTAGGTCGGATGTTACAAGCGTTCCCCATGAAATGTACGTACCAGATCTACATTTGTTTTGTCATGTGGGGGCGGGCTTTGTCATCCAAAATAATCATTCCCTCCGTCAATAGGCTAGATAGTTTTCTTTTCGTGATAAACACTTGTCACCACACACAGGATGCATTTCGCGATGCACTCCTTCTGGGACTTCGGCCCACAAAACGCGCGCGATAACACGTGCGACAAGCATAGCTACTGCTGCAAGTACCTTTAAAATACGCACGCGTAATTTAAACTTGGTAGAATGTCAACTGACGTTTGCGACTTGTTTATTCACTTCCCCTCGTATATCGTGTGGGATGCACAGCTGAGACGTGGGGAAGCACTGATTCGCTTTCTGCTGCCACGGGTTTTGGAAGCAATTTATCCCAGTTGCAAACAGAAATTTATAAACTTGTCGCGTGCCGAAGTAGTGAAAGTGGGCCATCCCTGGTCTAAAGGCACCTTTATGCGTTCCATGGACACTGCATGGCTCCTCGGGTTCTTGATATCCGATGTGACTCGACCACATATCCTTCCACATCCCTTCGAATAATTCAATCAAATACCTAGGCTCGTGGATACTTGTCTCACATGGAAACATATTATTGATAGACTGAATAAAACTTTTGGACTTTATAATTGTAAACAACCTGTAACAAGTATTGAATCTCAGCTTCTGGGTGAATGACCCTTCGTCTCGATCAGATTTTTCGTCCAGTTTCCCTAATCCTTTGAGCCAATGCTAAGATGGCCCCTTGTTTTGCTTCTGGACATAAATGTAACTTCACTATCTGTGCACGTCTTCTAGAATTCGATGGGAAATATAGTTCTTCAAATAATCGTTTTCCATGTTGTCGCGGCAGGAAGCCGATTCCTTCACAAAGGGCTCCATGAGGGATAAGAGCTCACATCTATAGCTGATTTGCACTTGCAAATGGTTTCATCACACCAATTCTGTTATCAATTATTGCTTTTCAAATATTCACTTCCTTCTGTATTCAGAATTGAAGAAGAGCATTACTTGGATGCTTTTTCTCTGCTGCCACGTGCCAGAGAGAGAATATTTGTAATATATCTAATTTTTAAACAGAAATAATCTTCTCTACAGAAACTGGCTTTATATTCCCTGTAC
Organism: Gryllus bimaculatus; assembly: GCA_017312745.1. Classification (NCBI taxonomy): domain Eukaryota; kingdom Metazoa; phylum Arthropoda; class Insecta; order Orthoptera; family Gryllidae; genus Gryllus; species Gryllus bimaculatus. The sequence goes on along the minus strand of BOPP01000002.1, from coordinate 2,266,405 downwards.
AGTGAACAAAAAATTAAAGATGTTATCGAAGTTCTTAAAGACTTTAATATTCCTTCACAAATAACTCCAGAAATATCGAGCGAAACTTGAAGGTAGTGGTGATTGAAGGATGAGGAGATAAATGGTGCTTCGGAGCAAAATGATTGTCTTCGAAGAAATAGTAAAGACAATCCTTTCACACCGACGCACCGTTTAGTTCCTCGAGGCGCTACCAAAGCCGCAATATCACCTTTGCCCTCGGCATTGAGCATATAAAGCGAGCAATCGAAGCGAGACATTGCAAACTTCTCTTTTCAGTTTGTGTGCGGAGACCCAATGGAATGAGTGCAATAAATGAGAGTTATTATGAAATGCTACGTTTTAATAAACATATAATATCTCGGTAACGGAAGTTGATAGCACCGATCGGATAGCGGAATTTTGTATTGCGTTTAAAGGTGATTCAGAGGAAGCGATAAAAAATTATAAAATTTGCAAATTTATAAATAATTTTTAACTTTTGCATATCTAAAGGAGAGTCTCCCGTTGCCCCTTATCCTAAAATCGCAAATTAACAATATTTCAACAATTTACAATTTTATAAACAAATTCGAAATATGAGCTGGAACAGAAAGTATCCGCAAATTGTGCCTGTGATTAACATTTTAATATAACAGTTTGACAGAGATAAAAATTGATTGCTAAAAGTTAGTATAATTGTTGCTAAAATGCTAAATTCTGTCTATTGGCAGTAATTCTGGACGGAAAACCCCCCTCAGAAATATTTTTTCATCATGGCGTACGCGCAGGCAAAATCTCTCCTTCGGCAGGGAGAGATGACGATATTTCCGCCTCATATGTAAACAATCCAGGCCCCCGACCCTGGGAACAACGTCTTTCCCGCTCCCTCCGCTAGTTTGCGCCAATCACATAGACACTATGATTCTGACTGTAGCGATTTATCAACCCCCCTCCTCCCCCCCTCCCCCCGATCGAAGGGCGTCACAAGTTTGTGTGGACGGTTGGGAAGAATTTTACCCGCCACTTTTTGTGTGTGTGTGTGTGTGTGTGGGGGGGGGGAACTTTACTTGATGGTTCAAGAAAACCCATTGTTACCATCTCAGCTGGAGGGAAATACGACTTCAGATGCGTTGGAAATATTGC
>BOPP01000002.1:2215546-2265080 GCA_017312745.1 Gryllus bimaculatus | reverse complement strand
ATCACCATTATCTTTCAAGTGCATGACGTAAAATCTGTCAAAGTGATCCGCCTTACTTAATATAATGAAACATAATGTAGTTCTACCGGTGTATATTGTCCATTTATTCTTCAAATGAAAATTATAGGGTTTAAATGACCCCTATTAATATCCTTTTGAAAAGAAATATTTACTTATGTGTACGGAAGTCCAATTCTTTGTTCGTTGAATCCTCAAATGTTAACACATACGTATTGACGCGCGGCAACCACTTTTAAATTTACAGATCGTCAAGAACGCTTGTTGTAAGGGAAACAATGCACACTTTGGGAAGTCGCCGCCCCCATTTGACCTCGTGTTCTCCTGCCCTTTGCAATTCGAGATTAATAATCGCATTTCGCAGATAGTGAATAAACACGGAATGCTTTTAAAAACGTAGTGAGCTAATTAAATAATACACACACATCCAAATAAAAAATTCCCTTTGCTCCAACGCAGAGAACGCGCCCTTCTACGCACCGGCGAAGTACGCAGGGCGCGTGTAGTGGGGAAAGGAGACCGGGAAAATGCCGCCCCGCCTCCCGGCGCTTCGGCCTTGTTTTCACTCCGCCGACGGCCATGGGCTACGTCGGGTACTGCGTGGTGTTTTCTGAGCACATCTGGGGAGTGCCATTGCCATGCCATTGGGTTAATTGGAATGCCACATTTTCAATATGTCTTTCGAAATCTATCGAAATTTGAAATTTTATATTTTTATATGCCACACTTCTTTCACTAGGGGTTGTGAATGAATAATATGTGGAAGTTTTATATTATAAGAATATCAGAGTTTTTTTTGGTTCATACTTTTCAATGGAAATAAAATTAAACGATTTGTTCCTTTCTTACAATGAAGTAAGAATAATTTAACAATACTGAATATCTAGTTTCATTTTATTATTTTTAGTGTTTTATAAATCGTTTGTGTAATAACTGCACTTTGATATGTTGATCTCCTCCACATAGTATATGAGTTGTGATGTGTTTCTAATTGTTTTTATAATTGATTGTTTCGTTGTAATAATTATTTATGTACCGTCCACATTGTCCTACAACTCCTCTATGCCATGAATTCATGATCTTCCATTGTTTCGATTGGTACATGATTATTTGTGTGTTTCAATATCTGATTATAGAGGAAAGTCAAATGTGTAATAAAGTTTCTTGTCTGTTTTGTTGCAGCCATTATATCCAGTTTATACAGTAAGTAACAGTCGCATGCATATTCTTGGAATTTCTGTCGCAGCAAAATTCGAGAGTGAGTAGTTGATTGACGTTCTTGAATATTATCAATTTGTTTTTGCATGGAATCTCATCGTTTGTGTTTTTTGTGACATTGTGTGTTTTGTGCGTCCCCAATTTTAATCGTCTTGTGTTTTTGTGAAATGTCTCTTCATGTCCAAAATGCATTCATATTGTCTTTTTGTCATTGTAGTGTTACTGGTCACAATTACATGATGCGTTGCTACAAAAGTATCGAATAACGTAATTACATTAATTCCGCAATCCATTCGGTGTCATTTAAAAACTTTTGCGATGATCCTATTTTAATTCCATAAATCCTGTCTATTGATTGTAGCAACTGTGCTTTTCTTCTACCAAAACAACGAACTATCTGTATTTCACTTTGCCGAGTGCGCAGACTAATTTGTTTCCCCGCCAAGTCTTTCTTTTCAGTAATGTCCGGTCTCTCGTTCCTGTTAACACAATATGCATGCATTTTATTGCAGGTTCTTGGAGTACATTTATATTCTGAACATTATATGAATATATTTTCATAGAATAATGTTGTAGCAATGTTGGTTGTGGTTAAATAATATTTTGTTAAGCGCAATGAGGAAAACTGTTTGTCTTAACATCGGTGTCAGTCTTTATGTTGATTTTTATGCTAGCCGATTACCTGGCATTGCTTGAGTATTTGTGGATTACAATCGTCTGTTAAACAGCATAGCCCGCTTGGACCTCAGCCTCATTGGTCCACTCCACCCGCACCACCCAAATCCTTCTCCCACCCACCAGAGCCCTCTCGCCCAGCCCGCTTTGCCCCCTCCCCCTCCTTCCTGGTCCAACCACTCCGCCGGCGCTGCGTTGCTCTGCCCACCCGCACGCTCAGCTCCTTCAGCACGCCTCGCCCAGCATTTGCTTTGATGGACTGATTATGTCGAGCGCGCCAACTGCCATGGTCACTAGTCCCGTAAGTGTAGTTCATATTGTATAGCTGGATGTGACGGTGTTCTTTCCCTGTTGGATGATGAAATCCGGCGCCGGTCTACAAGTCGGTTTGCGGTTTTTCCTTATCCGGGTAACTTCTGCCAGTAGGGCATCGCCCTAGCCCGGACAAACTTCAAGCTCCCGAGTAGCCTGAAGACATATGTAGTGTAAAGTTTGGAGAAGGAAGAGGAAGGAAATTTCGCACGCAGACCACGGCCCGTTCGGTATGGTGCTGCTCCGGCGTTCGCCCGGCATTGATCGGAGAAAACACGGAAAAGTACCTCCCAGAGTAGCGAAGCATCGGGTTCTAAGTGGACGTACGCGTGCGCTGTGTGGCCTTTGGAACCATTGTAATAATCATAACCATAAAGTATTCTTCCATTGTAAGTAATATGTACATTTGAAATTACTCAACACGTCAGAGGTGAAATGGGATTATGTACCGCTTCACGCTTCAAAATATTGATCGGTGTGAGCCACAAGCTGGCAGTTAGAGTGACAATAACGAGTTCCAAATCTGGTTAATACGACTTTCCACAATTGATACGGCATAGAATGTGAACTAGGGTTCTCCCATATTGACATTAAAATGTGACTTATTGCCAGTGCGACATATGGATCAACGAATAAATGAAACAGTATAATCGTATTTGCCACTTTCATCAGAACGCATTTTATGTGAAGAATTTATTATAGTTAAGTTGGAACGGGCCGATATAAAAAGTAATTTTCGTAGTCGTACTAGAAATAATTAACTGCAATATCGTTAAAATTGTTAGGCATAAGTATGACTGGAAGGGAAGTGCAATTACTTCGCAATTACTAATGAACTTCATTGCTAGTAATTGAGTTGTGTAATGTGTTGACCAGAGATTTGGATTAAAGCGGATGCAATAAACTCTGGATTAAGGTGCTAAGGAAATTAATTTTTGGAGACGGTGTTGTCAGTATTCTCTGTCTGTTAGAATACCTTAATAAGAGATTAGACAAATAACGCTGATAGGGAAGTGATCGAAAATGTAGATGACAACTCCAGTGATACGGCTATTTAGTGAGAATGTATTTTGAAAGAATACCTGAAACAATCTTTGAGTGGATCCCTTTTCAAAGAAGAAAACGAGAAGGGCCAAGGATACCTTGGAATGCCATCAGCGATTCGGCAATGAAGAATATAATATGCCTGGCGGAATAAAAGCAGTGCCGTGTAGAGTGAGAGAAAGTGTCATTAGACCTATAAAAACGTGCTTAATAATAATAATTATGTCGTATTTATTTTAAATTTCATCGAAGATTTAAAAAATTCGAGATTATTTAAAAAAATAAGAATAAAATAATTCCTGAAGCAAAACAATCGTTGGAAACATTTCGGATAATTCTTGAGCAAAATTTTGACAACTAAATACATTCATTTTATTGCGAACTGCCCAAAAGAGAATTTATGTATGATACACAATGATCCAGAACATTCAGTTCTCTACTAGTCATTATTAAATAGGAAACACAATGAAGAAAATACGTTAAATGTTTTTCAAATGTGAAGGAAAATGTTCATTTTTTATCGCCGAAGATTGGAAATACGGTTCTGCAAAGTTGCCAGGTGGACCTTAGCATTTTACGCAATAATGAAAACAAATTCTGTATAATTTATCACTGTCACAAACTCCGTGTTTACGACCTCTTTTCCTCTATACAAGTAAACATTTTCAGAAAATAAAATATTGGTAAGAAATGTAGTGTTATAAGAAACTAGGCCACAAACATTTACAAACTCGCCTCTTGAGGAACTTTGAACAATTTATTTATTTTAATTATTTAATGTACAAAACAGTGAACAACTGTGTAACGTTCTATTCAGAGAAGTGTATTCTGTACATTTTTTCTTAAATTCTTGAATCAATCCTCTAACCCACAAGTTGCATTATGAATACAAGTGAAACCGAACGTGTTTTTGTCAAGCAATGATAAGAATTATTCCTTCCCGTATATTAAAAACTATTTCCAAAGGCAAATTAGCTACAGATTTCGCTACTACAATTATCCCCCATCGTACCCTTCCTGAAGGTCTCGACTTCCTGCCGCGTCCACATGAAGGACGATAATTTGAATAACTATATTCCTCACTGAACCCTAGATGACGTGCGCAGATAGTGAAATCACGTTTACGACCAGAAGCAAAATACAAGGACATCTTAGCATTCTCTGAAAAGATGAGGACTGGATGAAAAATCTGATCGAGTTGGAGGCCAAAAGCTGAAGTACAATACTCATATAGTCTTTAAAAATTATGCATTTCTCCCTCTTTATGTATAATTTGCTATTATAGTTTAAAGACATCCTGAATGAATTAGAGCCGTTTTTATTTTACATATTTTGGGATAATGACATATTATGTTACATGTCGTTGCATATTTGTACATGTCATTCTACTTCGCTTCTATGATCACCGTACCTTCACCATTGTCTCCCCCCCCACGTCTTCGAAACCGCACGCTCTGCATAAAGGAGAGGATATTTATGAAGGTGTCTGGAAATGTTGCGGTGGATAAATATGCATTAAGTATGTAAGTTAACGTGTATATAATTACCAGTCTTTTACAAACAATCTTAAAATTCATCTAAACCGGTCAAACATTTATATTTTTTGTTTAACGATTATTTTGAGAATTTCATGTGAAGAAGATATGAAAACATATATCGTGTGAAAAAAAATGAGGAAACGTTTGATGTTGAATTTGGTGGCTTTGTACCAACGATTTAAAATACACTACTTAGAGTGAAGGGCCTCCATCTTTGCAGCAAATTGAAGCCATGGTTTTTGCAATCAAAGCAGCGCCCTCTGGTGAAACAGAATATTCTATTCTGTTTGACGCTGGTTAAAGCCGAGAGGGCGCGGGCCGTGCGTATTACAAATCATCTTATTCAGTGTTCCACGACCAAAAACAATCATTTAAAAAGGAACTCAGAATATGTAATGACAAAGAATAGAGAAAGTTTAAAAATACGTTGCTTCCTGCATCGGTTATTGTCATAAAAATGGAAACTGTTGAAATATTATTGTAGTGAGCATAACGCCTGAAAGTGAATGTTATTGCAATAAAAAGCAAACAAACAGATCACAAATAAGAAGGCAAACTTAAAAAATGATATATTTGTGGTTTAATTACTTCTATTTTTATATTCCGTTATATTCGTTTATATGCCGAACTTAGGCATTGTAAATATTGTTATTCTAATTACTAATATAATTTAAATACACTTAAGTGAAGAACTGCAATATAGAAATAAAATCTGATACAAACAACACGTTGACTCAGTACATTAGTTATTCACATCACCGACAGGCACCTCTCATGTTTCGACTGCACAAAACTGCGGCCCCTAAGTCTGCGAGCGTCCACAAAAAGCGGTGAAACCGTAGGGCCAGCCTTTCTATGTAGTAGTATATTCCAGCTCTTTGCTTGAGATCCGCCGGAATGTTTGATCTCTGATCTACATCTTTGATTATATTGTACGATACTCCATTCTTAACGTTTTGACTGATTCAGTCGTTCATAACGTATTGACGTAAAATGCAATTTTTGGCGTGATAAATTGGAAACACTTTGCATTGCAAAATAGTATTACAGTTTTGTTTGTGTAATATCTACTCCCTGATCCAACCCCGATGTTTATTGAGAAACCTATTTCAGACTTTAGGAGGAAATAAGACTGCAAAATATTATTAGAATTAAGAATCAATATGTAAAAAGGCTGGGTGTTGTGTATTGACAGGACGATAAATTTCCAGAAACAAGACTGAGTACATTGAGTCCGTCACTTAACAACCTCGTAATTTGATATATATAAATTAAATACGTGTGATAGACGGACTACAACAAATATACCAATAAAAAATGTGTTTTTGGTGGATTTATTTGGTATTGTCTTGATAATACCTAGGAAACCAAAAAATTACGTAGATCACGGCTAAACGAAGAGCACAAGAGTAACTACCTGGTGCTTAGGCGATTGGTCTTCCGACACATATTCAAACACGAGCCACAGAGGCCAGGATTTCAACGCAGTGTGCGGAGGTGAGCGCTTGCGGTCTCCAGCTCTTGGTGCAGAGCAGCTTGCGAGATTCGTGTGAAGGTGTATCGCCTGCTCGGTAATGTCCAGCCGCGTTCTCCGCAGCGCGGCGCGGTGCGTTCGGCGCATGCTCATCAGCGCGCGATGCAAAAATGATCTTAATTGGGAGCGATTGGAAACGCATTACTGCCGCCTCCCCGCCCCTCTCTGCCCCACCGCCGCGCCGCGCCGCGTCCTCCCAGCGCGCGTAGGAAGTGGGAGCTCTTCGGAAGCCTCTCCCTTCGCTTCGCATGCCGCGCAGGACCGCTCGCGTGACCGAGCGTTAGTCTGCCTGCTGCACTTGATTCGTGAAGGGAACGGGAGGTTTAATGCACCTAAACAATTAGAAAGAGGAGTGTGAGAAGTGGGATAAAGCAAACTTTTGTTTTTTGAGTGACAGATACTTTAACAAACTCTTTAATATTATCCCAAATCTTACTTTTTTCAAATTTTGAACTAATTTTAAAAGAACATCTTGGAAATTGAAATGATTGTTTTTGCATTTCATTTGTTATTTATTTTTTATTGCTTGACTTTTCGGTCCTAAACTGACCGGCTGACTCCTAATACTTTTCAATGATTCTCAGGCATGAGATACATCTTAAAATGCTTCAATGTTCAGCAGCAGGCACAACAATTTAAAATGTGTCTCATAAGAAGTGAAGTCTAGTGGATGTCATCAGCACTTTAGAACTCACAACCATTCGGACAGAGGGAGAACTGACATCAGCATTGGAAGCCAGTTCTTAGTGCATGCCTATTTCCCAACAGGCGTAGGACATGTAGTGTGCTAAAGAGTAGTTTTCAATAAAAATTGAAGTGTTCAAGGTTCTATTGCCGATCCGGTGGCCGAGATAGCTAAGGCAGTAGTGCCGTGGCGATCTTGGACCGAAAGATCGCGGATTCCAGTCCCGACTCGGGCGTGGTAGTATTGTGTTCGTCCTTTCACCTCCTATCATCATCATTATCGTGTCATCCTCACATTTACCAAACCGTTAGAAGCAATAGTGGTCGGTAATGACCTAGTAGAGTTGATGCAACCTTAAATAAAATAAAATAAAAAAGCTTCTATTGTTGATGTTTGTTATTAATACACGAAAGAGGAGTAATATCAAATCGATCCAAGCTGTTTTAATTCCATTCTCCTTTCATGGCCTCAGATTTATTTAATGAATTTTTGCAACAATGGTTTAGATCAATTAAAATTAAAACATACAAAACTTTCTACATTTCCTTGCAAAACTACGAAAATGTTTGTTTAATTACACCCCCTTACAAACCAAAATACAATGGCAAAGGCATTAAAATTCTCTCAAACAAATTGTAATAATGATTTCGTAAGAAGTCGGAAAACCTATTCTCAAATGACATACTCTAAAGAAAAATGCTTTGGAAGCTGTAATTTTTGAGTTGGAACCTTTATGTTTTATGAGATTCCTAAACAATAAACACAGGATTGTATGGTTAGGAAAATAACAACAATTTTTATATCTAAAATAATGATGTTTTGAAAATACTCCAGTGTGTCATTTTATTTTCAGTGTGTGGAATCATACACGTAGGTATAGTGTGCCACATAAGTGGCATAACGTGTCCCAGTGTATGGTTACAGGAGGGCCCAAGATGATTTAGTAATCTCACTTATATATGATTTTCGATCACTCATATCAATATCAGTGTCAATAATTTCAATTAGTGCCAAATAATGGAGTCAGTACTGATAATGATAAAACGAAGGAAATTTTAGAGACCTTAATTACTCGACGGCGTCAAATAACATAATTTATACTTTTCCTATGAGCGTTTATTCTACTTTACCTTCAATTCAAACGTACACTGAGCAGACAAACTGGTAGCAAGCTCGTGGTCATGCAAGTTATGAAATATTCTGACATATTTACTTACCTTATCAATAAAAATGTATTTAATAACTTTGAAAAAATTTAAATTATCGTGGGAGAATATGAAGAGATATTTTTACCCCAGGATGTCATTTTACGACAGGTTCCCGTACTGACATAAAGCGGTAACACTGATCTAACAAGGATTAAGAAAGTGTATTTTATTCATTTTTGTGCCTACGTTAGGTGAAGAAATGTTTTACCGAAATACCTATATTTATTTAATTTCTACTTTCAAGGAATGAAAAGCTAATAAACATGTAAAAATGGCATTTGGAGGCATCCAATGATTACGAAGTGTTTGTAGTGTCTGGATTTGAATTGAGTTATCGGAATAGGAAACTTTTACTTTGAGAGTCAGTTCAATTGAGCCGTCATTTTTCATTTCAATAGATTGATATTGACATTATGAGCGTGCAGCGATTCGCTACTGTTCTCAAAATTTTCGGAGTAGTTTTCCATGTTGGCTTTTCACCGTGTTATTTTGATTACAGGAAATTCCACTGTTCAATTAGGTATATTGATTTAAAGCTAATAGAAAATTCAGTTGCACATTTATCACCAAAATGAGATGAGTATGAAAAATGATTACTAGTTTATTATGTCCAATGCCATTGCAAAAATATGGTAGGAGACAAAGAAGTAAATTTCACTTACCTTTCAAACAATCTTACCTTTTTGAGTCCTGTCACTCTTAATCTTTGTAGAATTTTGGTCTGTGACTTCGATATCTCGCGAAGGAAATAGGGATGGGGATTAGTACTATATTTTCCAATGAACATAAAGCATTTTCAAAATAAAAATCTCTTTTTGTGAAGATAAATGTATGTATATTATCTTACAGAGTAATTGGCGTAATGCATTTTCCATAGCACTCATTGGAGGTGTCATTCTGAGCTCCTGTGTCCCTTGACTGCTCTGCGTGCGATCATTGCAACGACGGCCTAGAACCTCTTGCGAAGAGCAAGACACGACATTCTCTCCACTTCCAATAAACTGTCAGACCGCAAGCTTTATTTATACTTCTTGTACTCTTACAGTGTTAGAAGACAATATAAACTATATAGAACCAATCAAACAATACATATATATCTTTACCATTAATTTACATTTCGCGTTACATCTATGTACAATGCATGGCGTTCCCATAAAACGCGTTTAGGTAATCGATATCCTGCGATTACCTGTAAATTGTCTGGAGCAGAAACGGAGGCTGGTTGGTTACCCACGTATCATCTTCCACGTCATCTTTATCTTGACTCGTCCTAATCAGAAAACCCTAGGCGTTTTATATGTTCTATCGTAGAACTCTATTTAGTCAGAATGGATTGTATTGTCTTCCTTTTGCGTGCTGCTGGTTAAACGTCTAATCAGGTGAATTATTTAAATTGAAAATTACATTCACTTCTGATTTTTAGAAACGAACATTTATCTTTACATGTATATACAGAAAACGTGAACATTGATTTGTACATAAATATTCATAATTTAAAAAAATACTCTTGATACCGTCTACTACTATTCTAAAATGTATTTTATTAAACGCAGGTCTTAGTAATTAAGATTCTGAACGATTTGAGAGAATAAAGAGTCGTTTTTCCTATCCTCCTACGACACGCGCGGCGGCAGGAGGTCGGGAAGCGATGTGAACAGAACCTCAAGGGCGTCGGTGGCGTCAGTAAGTAGAGCGGGCCAGGATGTGCCTGCGAATGCGGCGCTCGGAAGAAGCATCTCGTCGCACTTGAACGCGGCGAGAATGCCAATTGCCATTCGCCTTCTGAAGCCAGTAAAGCTAATATGAAAGTAAACAGATAGAATATACCTACTTTGGAGTGCATGACCTGGCCATAAGTCACAAGCGTTCATTGTTATTACTTCTCCGTTAAATGAATATAAACGTCATAGCATGGCGAGATGACGTTGTTTTGATTCCATTGTGTATATCATATTAGTAACTATTCACATTTATCTTTCGGGAGAATTAAGTTCATTAAATTGACCATTAATCAGCATTTTGATCAGCTGTAATGCCATTAACTGCGAATTCAACCAATTGAGGTCTTCTTTCCCTATGAAGAATATGTGAATAACAATAGCAGTTTTTGATTATATAAACGTCAGGTCGGGAGTCGTATCTGAAAGCGGATAGGGATCATATATGACGTTAATAATTATTCACCAATTCCATTCGCGGTGTGCCTTTTCAATTCTATTGATGCGTGTTTGCAGAATGCATAATAAGTATTAAGTGCTTTCAGACCAAACTTGTAATGCCTAGAAACTGTGCTAACTTCGGAAATAACTTGATCGCTTTCGTTTGGGCAGGGGTGGGGACAATTTCCACGATTATTCGCCCTCTCACCATGAATACGCCTATCAGGGACGCGCTATTCGCAAAGGCCTGTGTCCTAGAATGACCGGAAGTCCGTGACTTTAAGTAAAGGTTTGGATTTTAAGATTATTTTGACACAACTTAAAATTTAAGTAACAATCATAAAAGTAGAAATGTCATTCTGCCACACATTTGTTTTGGTAGCTACTGAATTACAACATAAACGTTATTCTTAAGCAGTTTGGCTTTTTGCTGCGGACGTCTTTGCTTTCGTGGCTTGGACGCGTACGTAGGGTCCCCGCGTCGCCGCAGGATTCTTCCGCCGTGGGTCGGCGCCGCGGCGCGCCGCGTGGCCTGATCGCTGCGATCGCTGTTCTTCATAGCAGCCCCCGCGCGGCACTCGGCGCAGCGGAGATCGGCCATCGATCGAGCCTCGCGCGCCCCGCCCCTCCGCGATCCATCACCGCCAGGCCGCCGCCCGGCCTCAGCCGATCGCGCTTCAGCCCCCGGCGTGCTCACTGCCACGTACGCAAAGAAATGCAGATACTTGTAAAAATGATGTGGGTTTCAAGTAATTTTGGGTCGTCGCGACAATTGTGTTAGTCTTTTAACCTTTAGCAGTACTATTGAGATATGAATATTTTATTTTGCAGCAGAATTTTTTATTGAAGTGAAAAATATTCAGCAGAATTTGCATTTGCAAATATTGTACAGTAATCAACAATCGTAAGTTATGATTTTTTTAAAAAGAGAAGGACTTATTAAATTAGAAAGAGATGAATTTAGTTAATGCAAGTTAATGAAAATTGTATTGGAATTTACCAAATTGGAAGAGCAGGCAAGTTAAGTTCCCATACATTTCGATTGACGGTCTTACAATACGATTCATCACACGATTTCGTTTCTGAAGCATATCCCTTCCCTCTGATTCGTGTTATTTTTGTCGTAAGGGCTGGTGCGGCTGCCCATCAGGAGAGACTCGTTCCCGGGAAATGCCGCGCGTCCAGTCCCGATGTGACGTAGCGTCGGCGTCGGCTTGTGCCTCCGCGCTGCCGCGGGCGCCGTCCAGTCAATTCCCTTCAATTGGCTTCAGCTGCGCAAACGAGAATGGCGCTGCGAAAAGATAAATTCTCATGTAATATGATGTCTGGCAATGCGATTTGGAGTCGAGTTTCCAATCAACTTATCCGTAGTGTTATTTTTTGAACTCGGCGTGTTTGCTGCAGGCATCCGTCCGCTCTCGGTTGAATGTCAACTGGCTTTCCTCGCTGCTATTGCTTTCGTGTCATGTTTGCGACTGCATTTATTCGTGAAGCAAAGGAGTCTGCTATATCAGTGATTTAAGATAAATATACGAAGTTCATTTGTCTTAAACGAATAATGAAATACATGAATAGCTTTAAACTTTGATTACTAATGAACTTGTCAGTGCTGTTATATTTTTTTATTACAAGAGCTTCGTGAGAAAATAATTTAATAGTCCCATCCCGGTGGGATACATTTGGAAGGGCGACGCGACCAAAGTTAGGAATTAGAGATAGCACCTGAATTCCAAAAACTCGCAAGGAAAAGGGAAAGTAGTTGGGATGATGGTCATCTAATGACAGACGAGCGATCTAAAAAACGAAAAGCATTATTTTGTAAGTTTTTTTAAGTGATACAGAGAGAATTGAAAGAAACAGATTAATATTAATAGTGAATAAATGTGATTTGGATAATGCAATTTTACGTTTCCTTCAATAAAGTACGTATTCCGTCAATAATATTATCGTTACCTCTCGCGAAGTCCGAATACGTGACCCACACGCTTCAGCTTCCACCTGTCGCCTGGAATGCTCCGCCCCCGCCATGCCAGAGCGCCCAGTGAGGCGACGGCTCCGTCCAACGGGGCTGAATTGAAACGATGATCTGGCCCCCCAATAAAATCAACGTGTCTGTTTCCGCAGTTCGTCTGCCTGCGGTGGCGGAGGAGGGAGGAACAGGCGGCGGATGAGAGACGGGCACGCAGCCCGCGGGTAACCTGGTCCACGGCGCGTATTAGTGGTTTGGGTGGTTGCTCATTTCGCGGTTCATGAAGCGCCGCCGACCGCCGCCGTCGACGCCTCCCCAGAAGGGAGGCGGGGCCGGTGCCGCGAGGCGCCGCGGCGCGACGCGACGCTCCCAGGCGGTTTGCGCGCGGACGATCGATGGAGGGCCCTGCGGGAGCCAAGGGGGCGGGGCGGGGGCGGACGCTAACGAACCGAGAGATGAATCGCCCGGCGGCGTCCTCGCGGCCTTGCTGCAGGCCTCTCCCGTTGTTTACTTATGGAAGGAACCGCAAGTGGGCTCTTCCTCGTTCGCGCCTACGCGCGCCCACGACCAGCATCTGCCCCACACGTGGGAACATGCGAGGGCAGGATTGAGAAATATTAGACCCACGCCGGCGTGGTCTTAACAAAGTAAGGAGCCTTTCTTTCTTTTTTCTTATTTCTTCAATTTCGATCGTCTTGTGTGCCGGCTATGAATGCCATATCCGCTTACTTATACTACAGGAAGACTTGCTTCGTCGAAATTGTCGTGGCTGAAAAGAGGCTGATGACGCGTCAAGTTTGATAAAATGTTGCAAACGTTTGCATATGAAACTCACTCGAAACTTGCATCTGAAAGAGCAGACGAAAATAATAAGAGGCTAGGTCAATCCAATATCGGCCCAGAAGCACTCCGGAGCAGGCGAACGCGGAAGACAAAGAAGTCGCAAAGAAGATAAGTAAATATTGGCTCGCAGAAACAGAGTTTGCCCGGTATTTGCTCCCATTGGCCGCTGCTGAGCTCTTCGACCTACTGCTGCGCGAGTTGCATCGGAGCGGCGCGGCGGCGGGCGGGGTGTTGCGCAGCGGGGGAGGCGAGCGCAGCCTGTTTTCCGCACGCGCTGTTCCGGCGGTGGTGGTGGCGGCCCCCTTCCCCCTTGCTCAACCCGCGGGGGTCTGGAGGGGAAGGGCGGTAATTGAGCCTCCGAATTCGCGTCCGGGAGGCGATTGCGCCGGTGGCCGTAGGCGGGGAGCCCCATTGCGCCAATTGGCTGAGCCGCGCCGTATTTACATACATGTCGTCACTGGGCGCGGAAGTGACCTGCGACCCGCCTCGCTGCGGGGGATGCGCTTAAAGCGGCCCGCGACCTCGGCCTCTGGATGTACTTGGCGCGCTTCTGGGGTTTCCTGTTATGAAAGACAATCATTACCTCTACTTCGAGATTATAGTACGACTTTCATCATTCAATACCCTACATCGAACTTTTTTTCCTAATCTATTTCATTTCTGCAAACACTATTCAGTATCTTTTATGAGGTTTTGGTTTATTACTCGTACACTTTTTACCAGAAACATTTTAAACAGTTAAATTTTTATTACACACTTACAGAATGATCTTTAACGTTTTGTCTTGAAAGTTTGTTATAAGCATTACTACTACTTTGGATCTCGGGGAGTTGGATACCTTCGGAATGCATCATCTGCCTCGTGTAGTATTATTATATTGAAAAAGTTGTTTCTGCTGTTACGATCATCACATTCTCATTTATGGAAATCACCATCTAAGCAAACATTTATGAATCCCGGATTCAATGTTGATTACCAATATGTTAGGCATGTCCAATTGGTAAGGCGAAACGTTAGAAATGCAGTTAGTCAATTTAGAGTCATATTCATGATGAAAAACTTCCTGCCATCACTAGAAAATATTTTCAAAGTGACGTAGTTTCGTCGGAAAGTTTTGTTTTGCATTGTAAAGAGTCAGAGTTCAATAACCGTGATATCCCGCTTGGATAACGTTATATGTGACTAGATATCTAATAGACCGAAGCGAACATAAGTTAGATATCTTTGCAGACAGTGAAGCAACTAATGATTAATAAAAGTAGATTGAACCTTCGATCGTGAAACGTGCTCTGGAGAATACTCACCCTATAACTCTAGTCGTACTTGAAATGTTTGAGATCGTAAATGTTTTGTAATTTTGATTCACTTTCTCAAAATATTTAAGTAACTTTTTGTATGTTTTAAATAGAAAGTCGACCATTTTTTAAATTTTGTTGTTTATCATTTCAACTACGACCGCAAACTGATAAGAATAGTTGGTAGAAAATATACTTTTGTTCATTTAATTAGAATTGATTTGTTGTGCAAGTTCATGGGATTAAGTCTGAAAAGTAGTAATTTCATATCAAAGTTCAGTTACATTTATTATAATATTATTAGTTTCACTAAAAACACTTTTTGCTCTTATCGCGATTTCCATTTCTTTATTAATTAGTCTCAATTGCTCTTTTGAATTGCACAGGACAGTGGTGATTACGACGCGGTGCGATTCGTGTGTTATTAGAAACGTTTGTAAAAAAATCCACTAAGTAATAAATAAGGACATATTCCGGCATGCCATGTTATTGATTCGCTCGGCTGTCGTCGGTCGTCGGCCTCCATCACCGCCGAACATGAACGCAACGTAACGACCTCCCGATTGTGAATGTGACCTTAGACGCCGCCTGTGATTGATGGCCGTGGGTTCCCAGGCAAGCTCCGCTTCCGCCGCTCCACGTCGCTCCTTCGCCCCTCTTGAGTCCCCGACACAGAGAGCAGCGCCTGTTCCGCCAAATTATGATCCAGTTACAGAGGAGTTTGGATTCTGTGTGTGGAGAACCACCAATCTACCCAAAACGAATATCAATATACCCGAAACTCTGAAATGCGTTCAATTGTAATTTCACCTCAACTCCTGAATACTGTCTGGCGGAGCTGTCTTGTGAGTGGGTAAAGAAAGATTATTCTAAGAAGGGATCGCTTAGACAGCTTGTGATTGGCTATTGCTGGCAAGAAAACTGTAGATTTTGCCCATGCGCTCAATTGGACAGTATGTTCGTTAGCTGTCGACTCTGCAAATGGCTTCGACACAACCTCTGGCAATGCCATTGTCCAACATGATTTTTTTTTGTTTCCCGAACCGTCCAGCCGGTCCCGTCTTAGAGTAACTTCCCAACATTAAATAGCGGCAGCCGTTGAGGTCGCCTAGGGCCACGCGGCCAGCGCGGCCGCCAGCGCCGTCGCCAGCGCAGCGAGCGTGGGCGTGGCGGCGGGCGCGCCCGCGCCGCCCGCGCGGAAGTCCTTGCAGGTGCTCTTGAGCGCCGTCTGCGGCAGCCCGCGGTTCACCAGCATCGAGTTGACGGAGGCGAGGTCGTGCTTGGGCAGCGACGGCTCGCGCGCCATCACCACCGAGTACACCTGCCGCTCGGCGCCTGGGTTGCCGCAGAAGGTGAGCACCACGTGCGTGGCCGTCGCCTTCATCACCATGACGGCGCCCTCGAACTGACGGTACCTCTCGTTGGTGGTGAGAGAACCTGCGGGAAGAGGAAGGGTTCAATTCCAAACAATGCTTTCTGGCATTCCGTTAATTCATGTGATTTATAAAAGGCTTCGCTTCACGATGATAAAGCTATTCCAATAGTGTGATTTCTATTTTATATTGTCTTAAATACATCTCGAAAAATGTTCATTTGAAAGCAATAAAGTAATTTGTAACTACAAAATCTGACGAATTATCCTTAACATTTTTAATGTTATCATTTACATTCATTACGTTTAATGGGAAGGCCATGTAGTAGTTTTTAAAACTGCAAGTAATGGTTCGTATAGTGCTAGATATCATAAGGTTTAACTGTTGTGAATTTATCATTTATTTCCGTTCATTAGTGTTCTAATCTTTGAAGAATGCATCTAATTCTTTTACAAAAGAGCCTCTTCTTTATACCTCTGCCCCTATTTCTTATACATTCATTCATTGCGCAAATCATTATAAAGATGTTACAAAAAAGCGCACAAACGCAGAAAAGGTGACTTTCTTTTTGGGATCGGCTTACGAACACGCTCTGAAGTCGTCCGACTGATCACTATTTTATGTTGAGGGGAGGATTTATGGCCAGAATCATTGTAGTGCGAGTCGCCAAAGACTGCCTCCACCATGATAAGAGAAGGACTCAAAAGTACTGGAAAACGAACTATGTTATCATCGATGCGCTGCATTATTTATTTTAAATTATCATTCCCTTAAAATAATAAAATTTAGTGCTGAATAATTTTCCAGCACTTCTGTAATTATTTCTGGTATGCCACTCTTTTGTGCATCCCTGAAAATTGGGGTCTGAGAATCCATGGACTTAAAAACTAGTTTAATAAGATGTCAGTTTCAAAATTCGAAATGCATTGAAAACCTTACAGTAATGAATGATGACTGTCGCAGACACTACTAAAACTCACAGTGGCAAATATCATGCTTGACAACCTAATCCGTTGCTTGTAGCCAGCTGACCACGACTGCAACTAAATTATACTTTTGTGTTCCGAGTTTCAATAGATAATTTTGTACATGTTTTTCCTAATGACTGCCAATGGTTGCTCGGAGGAGAGTTTCGTGTAACAGTGCATATTTCGTTACATTCCTCTTGCCAATTGCAGATTTTCTATAGTGTATTTATTTATTATAAATAAATCACTTAATGTAACGCATAGGAGGGGTAGAAATTCGTCTCTTTATTTTTCAGGTGGTAGGGAATTTCATGATCATTTTGTCGTTATTGTTTATTTTTACTTTCCCGTATACATATGTATAAATGGATAAATAGTATAATAATATATAATATAATAATAAATAAATAGTGTAGGAAACGTTATCTAATGCTGCGCGAAAAAACTGTGGATTTTCGGCAAAAAATCTATTGCCGTGCCCTGATAACGAATTTTTTGTTTGTTTTGGTGGTCCTAAATACCGAAAATCCAATTGAAGGCAAAACTTCCATCCGTCTGTCAGTCTGTGAACTCTACTAGTGCCTAAACCATGCCTACCATTTTTTCCAAAATGAATATTCCCCGTTCGATCTGGTTCCACTCAAGGCGCTACGATTGTGAAAAACTTACTTCGAAATTGGGAAGTACTTTGCTTCAAATCCCCTGGACATTTTCAATTTTTTCTCAAAAACAGCTCCAAATATTTTCTCTAAATTTCTCGTAAGAATAGATTAAAATACTTTTATAAAGAGGGAACAAGTCATATTTTTACAGTTAACTCAGAATTTTCAAAAATTGCAAAATTTGCTGTGCCTTCCTCCAACTACAAAATTGAAAATAGAGATTTTCCCTTCAAATTCAGTTCTATCATTAACATTTACGTTTATTGCCATTTACATTTTTTTGAAAATTTTAAGCAGTTTTCGCGTAATATGAGCAATTTAAAAAAATAATGAAAACAGGATTTCGGTAAGTGTCGTTAACAGACATTAAAGTGCCGTCAACGGCTCCAATTCTTTTTTTAAACTTTTGGTATGGATAGTTTTAAATGTACTCTATGATATGACAGAAACGTCATATTGCTCTATTCTTTTGTTCTTCAAAATTTACAAAAATTTTTTTTTCGTAACTTTGTCTCACGTCGTTTATATTTACGTTAGCTGCAATTTGTTCCCATTATTATATTTATGAGTACAAATGCTTTAAAAAGTATAAAATGCAGTTTCTCAAAAACTCAACTGTTTTCTGTGAAAACTGGCTCAAAATCCGCATTTTGAGAGGTGCTCAATGCTCATTTTGAGAGATGCTTCATAGATGGTTCCAAATTTTTCCTTCACAGTTTTCGAACGGATAGCGCTAATTGCGGTCTTTCATATGACGTAAAGTTCATTTAGGGGTACTTTTCGTTTTTGTTTCTTTTCAAAAATTACACAAATATAATTTTCTCCATATCATTAATATGTTCATTTCCAGCAATTTGTAATCACTATTGTATTTGTGAGTTAAAGTGCTTTAAATGACTCCAAATGAAGTTTTTCGAAAACTCAAAAATGTTGAGTGAAAAAGTTCGAATTTGAAGTAGCGTTTAAACATCATTTTCTTAAAAACAGAAAAAAGGAAAACGGAAAGATGGTAATAGAAAAGTAATTCGGGAAAGTCTATGCCATTCTATAGCACCGGAAGTTTTAGGATTACCACTACTGCGATGTAAGAGAGACGTTCACTCTTGAAAACAATCAATTTAAAGGAGATAAAATGGTTAGAAAAACAAATACTAGTTCAGGAGAGATACTCATATCACAACTATCATGTAGCAATTTTTATGTTTTTTCTTGATTGTGTGTATCAGTATTGGAAACCAATATAACGCAACCAAAAAGTATAAAAACTGAAAAGCTAAAGGTCAGTGTCCATTTAGAAGTTTACTGATCGCAGTCCGTTAAGAACAAATGAAACAACTATAGCAACAGTATCTCTTATTTATGGTTGTTCTCGTACGAGAGTGTCATGAGAAAAATATTGAATAACACTCGATAACACAAATAACAGACACGAGTGATAACACACCTCATTTTACAAACTTCAATTGCTTTCTTTATTTGCCTAAAGACGTTAATAACTATGAAAATTAATATTTTTTCGTCCTTATCTGTAAATACTTTACCGAATTGTGGTCAAGGCAACACTTTTAACCCTATCTTCATTTCCACACGCAGTACACTGCATTGTCGTAGTTTCGTTTCCTGTTTCGCTGCAGACTGCGAGGTCATTCTCGACTCTGTTCGTAGCCAAGTCATTGCAGCGATCCACTCAGTCCTGCATCAATGCCAATTGTGGGAATTGTGTACGCGCACGCGAGAACGCAACAAAGCACGCTACTGTTCGGCAACTGTAGCGATTTTGCCAGCGGACAATCTGTCCCAATGTCACGGAAATAGCGTGTAATGTTTTGGAACCTGAAAGAAAATAAGTGAATTTACTCTCCATTGTACTCGTATAGCAACGAACGTTGAAGTATGGGAAAGAGGAAGCGAGAGTCTCTGGCGAATGCCGTGGTGATAGCCGTGTTTCGTCCCAGAATTAGATGGTTCTCTGAAAAGAGTTGTCAGGACCTGTGAAAGCTTCATAATTTTTTAATCGGATGCCTTTTCGTAAATAAAACAGAAAAAGTCATAAATATAACATTTTTTTAAATTATATACCATTTGTAGTTGGATACAGATGGTAAAATTTAAAGGTTTATATTCCATTCAGAATGATAGTTTTAAATCTATATAATCTCATTCCATAAACACGTAAAATAATACTTAAGCTGTCCTGGCAAAGCTTTCCACTGGTTCGAACGGTTATTGAATTACTCTTGCGGCATGTTACAGAATTCAAGTTTGATAACCTCTCTACGATTTATCGCTCAGGCTCAAGCTGTCATACATGTGCAGGCTCGGAGTTCGCTTGCACTTTCCAGGGCCCCACGCACTTGGCGGCGAAGTAGATGCTCCGATTTCACACAAAGTAGTTTTAGTGGGAGTAGAAAACTTCTGTTTCAGTCCGAGATCTTCGAAATTGCGTCAGAAAATGTGGTGTGTATGTAGGATTTTTTGAAGATATGTGTAGTTTATGTATAATTTTGTGTGAAATATAGGCTCCAATTTTTTTCGTTAAATTTGCCCTCGTATGTATCGAAGAACGGTATAATATTGGTGCTAATTTCTTTTGCGGCGAACTCTCTGTTTTCGAAAATTGCAAATCGTTAGCGTTCAAAACTACAAAATTGATGATAAATATTTTTGTCTTAAAATCTGTTCCAAGAAATCAGCTCTTTGAGAAAGGTCCTGGATATTTTTTTGAAAAACGAGTACTTTTCCGTAACTTGTGTTTAAAACTAAAGCGATTTATAAAAAAAGGATTTTCTAAAAATCTGTTCCAAATTTTGTCTATAGTTTTTTTTCCGTGGATAAAATAAGGAACGCTTAAAAGAATGAAGCATGTCTCGTTTACGGCTAACTCTGAATCGTCGTAGATTGCTTGTTGGAAATGATTGTAAGATAAATAGATTTTCATGCTTTGGCCTAAGTGAGTACTGACGGTCAATTACGTTCGAACTTGTTACTCGAACTGAGTTCAAGTCTAGGTGCGAAAAAGAAGGTTTGCTAGTTGGAAACAAGTTTGCAGGTTCATGTTATAAACTATTGCGTAGCTTTTATAAATATTGCGGGAAAGTATTAGCTGTTATAGCACCGCTAATTTCTTTATTTTTTCCTGCACTAAACATGAATTTACCCTATAAAAAATTGTGATTTCAGTACCATCATTGATCTGAAACATTGTCTTCAATTTGGAATTCGTTCAACATAAAGTATATGCTTTACACGCTGTGGACTTAATATTTAAAGACGCTTATACTATTGCAAAAAATTCAACCATGTGCATATGAGATTATCGTACCTGTTTCGGAAGATTCGTAGTCGACAGCCGTAAATATAAAATTTGCTTGTTTTACATCCATCCAGTTGTTACAACTTTAAATATTCTTGTTCGTTAAGTTTGCTGACGTCTTTGAAATTGATGAATTTTCTCTTTTTGCGACTGCCTTCAAAATTTCTCGGGGTAACGAATGCATCATTTCGTTGCATCAATAGCATCAATCGTTGACTTCGAAGCTAATTACCATTTTAAAAAATGGTTTCTTGGAAAGCCCGCATGACGTGATAACATGAGTCCAAGGTTACAACATAACATCCAAATATTAGTATAGTACTATTATAAAGCTCTAGCTTGTGAAACTCGTTTATAATGTACTTTTTTGAACTCATAAGAATTACCGAACTCATTCCTAACATCGTTCTTTCGGTAATATTTTCTTTATTCCTGACAAAAGTTCAACATTATAAACGAGTTGCATATTCTACTCGTACTATTCGAATAAGAATCATGTGGAAATGCATTTGATTCTTTTCCAATCTTATCCCGCTATACTTTTTTCCGAGATCAACAACACTTGAATAAGTAAGGAAATGCGTATTTTTTTTGTGTAAAAGAAAATTGATGGATATATAGCACTTTTATACCATTCGTCATATACATATATTAACTGTTAACTTTAAATAAATAAATAGATAGATAGATAGATAATAGATGTTTGCCCCGAGCGCGCTGAGCCTCGGTTCTCGCCTTCGGCCCGCGCCATTCCGCGTGCTTGCGCCAGCCTAGTAGTCATTTGCCTGCCGCCCCAATTGCGACGATGCAATTCATTTCTTAGTGCTTGTATATTACGGGAAATTATTATCCCCGGGAAGAGATTATTCCAAAAAATTTGCATTTTGCCTTTTTACTTGTGAATGTAAACGTAAATTCGTTCGTTAGTGGAATGGACCTTCCTGTAACAAACTGCACAGCGCAAATATACATCTTAATTGGATTTTTACTTTTGTATTTCAATGTACTTTTTTTATTAATTATATATTCATGTTTTGATATACGAAACAATAATGGATTAAAATATATATACTAATTAGTTCCGATTTAACAATCGAAACTTACACCATTACTTTGAAAAGTAAACATCAGACAAGAATTATAAAGAGATTAGATTATACTTCGGGTTAAGAGAAGTTGAAATCATCTTGTTGACCAACCAAGTAGCAAATTTCAATGGTTAGCTCAATGTTTGAGGAATATGATTGGTGGTTTAGATGGAAAAGTCGCGCTGATGTACAGCAATTAATCATTTATTTGGATAGTATCATATACGTTGAAAACAAAAATATCCGTAGAGAATTGTATTTTGATTTGAAGTACAATTCGTCTTTACACTTATTACACTTTGTCCAGGCTACATATTTTTCACTTGTTAAACATCTGTTAAACACCTTTTCAACCGCAAGATCTCGCTCGCAGCGATTCTCGGACAGTATCAATTCATTGCATTCAACGGTAAGCTTCTCCGTCAAGTATTGCTCCAGAGCGGATGCCTGGAAGCCTGTTGTTTTTACTGCCAGCTTCTCGTCACACGACATCGCTCCTCGCGAGTGGCCTCAAGTGTTTACGAAGCAACAGCTCCCGGCGCCGCGCAGCGTGCTGTCAACGGCCCTCCCCGCCCCGCTCGGCACTGCTCGCGTAAGGGGGGAGGGGCGGTTTATATAGGGCCCAGTCGGGGTGCGCGCGCCCACGTGCCGAAACGCGCCGCGTCAGCGGATTAATCTGCGCGGCTGCACGCGAGCGACCGCCCCCGCGCACGCGCACGCGCACGCACCTCCATCCGCCGTCGTGTGACGCAAACGCCCCGCCACACACTGGGAGCGAGGCCGTGCGCGAACGGAGGGGAAGCAACTACGCTAAACTAGCACGAGCACAAAGAGTTCGTAATCGAATTAATAAAAGTAACGGAAGAGATCTCTGAAATAAGTAATTGAAATAAAAAATACATTAATTGGAATAAACTATATAATTATTTGACTAATACTATATTCATAAATATCGTATCAAGTGACTTGTGCAAAATAAATATACTAACAATAACAAAATGGAAGAACCCTTTAGGTATATTTATATCTAACATATATAAGGATAGTAATATATCTATTGTGGAACGAAATAAGTAAATAACCCGTTTATAACGAACAAAACTCCAAAATCCTCACAATAACACAAATAATCATCCTCAACACATCAAAAATCGCGCTTCAAGTGTGCGGTAATAACCCATGAACGAGCGAATTAATTATGCTCGTTCCAGGGTTACAAATACAATTATTGTAAAGCGGCTGGTATTCAAATATCGACTCTCGTTATCTTGTAGTTGTCACATCAAATTCTTACTGTTTCTTAATGTTTTCTCCTCCAGACCCTGAGTCTACCAAATGTGTCGTATGTAGTTTATCGGACCGCCGAATAGTGAACTATTGCTGGCATTACAGTGCAATTTACACGAGTTAGGTTTATTTTTTAATGAAAAGTCCTTTCACCGCACAGCTATTTTCTATTTTAAAACAATGATTTAAAATGTGCAAGTTTTCGGAAATTGCTAGGCACTGCACGAGTTATCAACCATTGAATCCGAAGGAAAGGACAATATTCATGAATATGATTAAATAGCGTGGAAATTTGACCATTTTAAGACTTAACAAAAGAAATCGCTTTGAAAAATGGCTTTAAATAATTCTTTCCAATTTACTCTCATATCAAATGACAATAAAAAATAATGTAAATCACATTTCCGGCTAATTTCAAAAATTACAGAAAGTTATCTTAAAACTACAAAATTGAAAATGGAGAGTTTTGCCTTGGACAAAATCTGTTCTAAAAATTAAGCTCTTTGAAAATGAGCATGTACAATATTTTTAAACAAAAGAAATGAGTAATGTCTACTTAAAATTAATACAATTTATGAAAAACAATACATTTTCTCAAAAACTGCCCCAAATTTTAACTTGGTCTTTAATTTTTTTCACGGATAAAATAAGAAAAGAATACATAATATTATCCCTTTACAATTAGTTTACAGTGAAAGTAAGTACTAGTTTCCCAGCATAAGTATTGAAGAAATAATTTAACATTTGCTATTTCAGGTTTCGCCTTCCACCCGAACAAGTGTAAATACTAACCCGCAACACACGTTTCGCTCTTAGGCATAAATCGCATAGAATGCAAATATAGCTAAGTATGCTTATAAAAATTGTGAAAGACTGATTTTTAATGAAGCCCTTACAACTTAGAAGATGGCAAACGTTAAAAATAGATTTAATCATCTCCTCCAACAAGTATACTATTAAAACTGAATATTTTGATTTTAATGTAATTATTCTTTAAAATAAGATCTTTAAATTTTGCCATTCAAAATGTGGATGACAGTAACAGAATAAATATGAGTTAAATCTTGCCTACACATTATCCAAAAATACCTGAGCAAGATTTTAATAAACATGGCTCCATATTTATTTGATCCCAGTGAATAAGCTGAATGCTTAAATTTTACAGGAGAGCCAAAAAATCAACTTTCTACTGATGCTGTAAATCAGAGATTAATTATTTCAAACGAAACATACACACAAATAGTTTAGTTTGAATATCATCTTCGTTTGAATATCAGTAATCTCTGATTTAATTCAATTAAAAGCCTTTTTTTGCTCTCCTGTAAAATTTAAGCTTTCACGACTTATGAGCTTATTTGCCGGGGTCAAAGATTTATTCCCTAAATTGTTTGCTAGAATAAAATAACGGGTACTTATAATACCGTACTGGATTTATTAAATCTGTAAATTTTCATAATTGTAACATTTAAACATCTTTTGAACGATTTTCAACTAGTATTTACGGATATTTATTTATACTTTTTTACTTTATCGCCCTACTTCTTGAGAACAAAACGTATTGTAACCATGCGCCGGAAATCGACGTATTTGTGACAAATATTTCGGTCGCTCGTAACGA
Organism: Gryllus bimaculatus; assembly: GCA_017312745.1. Lineage (NCBI taxonomy): Eukaryota > Metazoa > Arthropoda > Insecta > Orthoptera > Gryllidae > Gryllus > Gryllus bimaculatus. The sequence goes on along the minus strand of BOPP01000002.1, from coordinate 2,240,273 downwards.
AAAATTGGATAAATCTTGTATCTATACATAGTAAAATAAGTTTCTAAAACTTGTAGCTACAATCTTTGGTTTGTGAATCCTTAAGGAACACCGAAAAATCATTTGAAGCCAAAAATGTGTCCGTTCCATAGTACAGACGATTGTGTCCAAAATTGAATTGTACAAACTCCAGGCTCCCGAGTTCGAAACGGATTTTTTTTATTTTCTCAATTTAAATTTCCTAAAGAGAAACCCCTAAGGAGTAAGTGGCTGAGAAAAATCTGTGAACACTGCTATGGCACGTCCGAGGTTAAGTATGAGGTAGCAACGGTCTCTTATGGCAACAGTGATGCCAAACGTGGCTCTTTTCTGAACTAGTGTATGAATGGAATGTTACGCGCTCGATTGTGACGACGAATCCCGCAATGGGGCGGAGCGCTAGTTTAGCGCTCAAGTTGTTTATCTCGAACCTTTCTAATTTTATTAAAGCGTATTTTCCTCCCTTTCCTCAAATCTAAAACTATTCCTGACTTCAAGACACATAAAAAAATTCTGTTATGTTTCTCATGTTCTTTGTGCTTTGAAATGTGATAAGAAATCAGGAAGAAATATTAATTTTAAAGTGCATCACTATTTCAATAAAATATCCAAAATACAAACCAACTACATGTAGTTGCAAAAAGGCCAAGCCTCGTGTTTCCTTTTTAACAGTAAATCATAAGTTTTGATTACAGAACAAAATATTAAAATTTCTTCAATGACAAAATAAGTTGGCCCCACGGGAACAAACATTCCCCACAGGAAACCCAGCTGCCTCGTGCCAGGTGAACTGACAGATACCTCCCGGTGGACATTGAGTACAAATTCCGTTCGAAAATATAATTATAGTTAAACAGATACATTAATAAATATTTTTTAGACTACGGAGCACTTTACCACTCTAAATTAAATTTTAAAAAATTGTAAATTAATAAATTTACCACAACCTAACAACCAAAATGAAGAAAAGTACACGAAATTACATTTACTTTAGACGCGATTAAAACCATAAATCTCAAAAACAAAACACAACTATACACAGGCGAACAAACACAGGTGAACAACCGGAAGCGAACTTTGTGAACACAGCATGACACGGCAACCGAAGCACATGACATCGCTGCTGTGGCTCCAACAGCCAAACGTATCCCTTCCTACAAAAAAATAATGAATTCTTAAGATATTAACCACGATTTGTGGTAAATACATAATTTATTCGTGATATTATTTTACTAATTCAATTGTTCTGATGAAAAATTATGTCAATAAGGATTTAAAACCTTTTTTAAATCTTCAAAACGGGGTGCTTATTTACTGAAAAAGTCCATAAGGCCCTGTACTTCATTCTTAACTTCGGATGTGCTACAGCGACTCCCAACGAATGATTGAGCAAAATTTTGCGCTGTGATATTTGAATAAAATATGAATCAATATTTATTCATAGGAAATTATTTATGAAAGGCGTCAATAAATAATTTTATTTCAGTTCCATGTTATTAATTAAATCACAAGAAAATGTCACATGTATGGAAACAAGCCTTAAGCGAAAAAAACGTACTAATTTTTAAACGTCAGAGCCCGACGGTAGCGATTTGTCAAAGAGTGCCGGAGGGTTTATACTGACCTTTTGCTTCGTCGCTTTTTGGCCCTGTTCGTTCAGTACGATCCATGAACTCATCCATCACAGGTCAACGGTTCAGTAGCCACCGCGACAGGGCTTTGTGTTGCTAACAGTTCTCGGGGACACGGATTTGGCAAAAGTTCCCCCCCCCCCAAAAGTTCGAGTAACACATTTATAAGTTTCAAAATTCTGCAGAAATTCAAATGTGTTCGTAATTTTATTTTGTATGTACAATGTTTTTGTCATTAATTGGGTAATGTTCATGTTTGGTACTTTATTTTATTTAGGCCTACTTCGCTTTAATTGATGTTATTCATTTAACTGCCGTCTACAATGTCCACATGAAACACATACAAATTGTAAAGAACTGCAATGTATAACTAGAGGGAACGTTCACTCACGCAGTATACCGATATTTGTCCTCTTCTTATTGCTACGAAATGTATAATTCTGTAATGGTAATATAGTCGGGCCTCTATATATCGAACCTCTTTTCAGTGAGTGTATGAAGTATTCGTACATTGAATATTGTAACAAAAAAGCTGGGTATGTTCCTGAAATAAAATATTTACATAAAGTTATCCATGGCACTTTAAGATTGCTCAAATACTTAGTTATAAATAACATATAACAAATAGATAAATGAGGACAAACTAAGTTATTTGTTAGTAACAAAATTATCTTACAGAAATGAAGCACAAAAAAGTATTCTACAAGTGATAGTTTTCATAAAATATTAATTTAAAATCTAGTTTTTGTGGAAAATCTTTAGTGGGATAGCCACTTGATTTTATTGTTGCTTTTAATCTTGGTGGCCGAGAATTGATCCAAGTCATATTGGCCGTAATATAATTCCATTCTTCCAGGAGAACTGTTTTTAGTGCCAGCTTACTAGAAATATGTCCCGTTTGAAGCATTTTCTCGGATAATTCGAATTTCGAAGATGCTCAATGTGGTTGATGTCCGGTGACTTAGGAGGAGTCGAGAGGTAGGGTCGGATATTGTACAGTATTCAGAGGCAAGAATTTAAATCGGTACGTTTAGGATCGTCATCCTGAATAAAGATGAAATCATCAATGACTCCCAGTTTTTCAACACTAGGCTTTATTGTTTGTGATTCATTGTCCCCTCTATAAAAGTCTACTCTATAACTCTAGAATCTAGAAATAGATGATCGTTTTCTCTCACTTGGCACAAAAGGTTCATGTAGACACTCCTGGGTTCGATTCCTAGTTGGAGTGACTAATGGTTTGGGTAACTAACGACCGGTTTCACTACCATTACTTAAATTTGTAAGTCCGGCTGAAGAATTTTAAGGTAGGATTAGGAGACGTTTCTGTTTCACCATACATTTAAGGCAAACTTAAACTATAAGTTCAACTTAAATTTAAGCACTCCTCTCAGGTGCACTTACCCATTTTAAGTGCTTTACGTTGCAAAAACAGTTAATTTGGCGACCATTTTGCGATGTGTTTCTTTTGGTAGTGATTGCTGCGACAATGGTGAAAACGAGAGCTTTGAGAAATCTCGTAGGAAGAGGTGGATTCCGAAACAGTCCGAATATTCGAGTTCGATAAAAGGGATTTTAGCACCCGATTTTGCATATTAAGGATGACAACACTACATGTTATGAAGCTAATTGAAGACCGATTAGAATATTCATGTTTACTTCTTTGTTATGTATTAACGAAATGAGCGTTTCAATACTTTGATACATAAAACTGCCTTGCAAGTAACAATTTGTTTAACAACTAGTGTTGTGTAGGTTATGTTTACATGATTCCGTAACTACTCTCAAGTTCGAAGTTATATATTTTAATTGCATTTTCTTTTTTTACTTAAACTTAACCATCTCCACCACTTTCTTTAATGTTTGTTATATTTTATCTTGTAGTAAGTTGCTTTAAAATCGTGTGCAATGTTATCCCGCGTATCATTTTTTTGTCGATTTGTTGTTTCATTTGTAATTTAATTTTCTATATTAGAAATGTATTTTCTCATACTTCTCGGCGGGGGCAAACTGATAACTGTGAGCTTTTCTTACAAAAGTCACAGTATCTATGGATGTGTGACTATGAGAAAGACCACCCTAAGGTTATGAAGACTAGTATATTCGGTGGAGTGATATCTGCGTGCTAACCAGACCCCTTAACCCATGGGTGAGAGGCTGACCCGTAAGTTAATAGGACCCTTTTAGTGAAAACAAAATCACTATATGCAAGGTTAAAGGCTACTTACGGACTAATTAAGTTCCCTATTGGCTAATTTTTTCCTAGATCGATAAATTAGCTTTAAATTTTGGGTATTCTTTCATATTTTCAATTGATATTTAGATGTATTTTCTAGGTGGGCGCTGCTAAAGCTAGCAGCACCCACGATTTTGGAAAATCTAAAAAGCCTAAAATTGTAGAGCACATAATTAGCATAAAAGTTTATATCTAATTTGGTTGATATTTATTTTTAGCCGCTGCTAACCTTACACGGCTCAAATATAGTCTTAATAAGCTTATGTTTTCGCGACATTGTGTATTATTAATTTCCATATTGATTTTTTTATTTAATTGATCTAATTTAAGAGCCTTTAATTAACCTTTAATTCCCTGAAGATTGTTCTACAACACTGATTAGTTATTTTAGTGTTTTAAAAACGGATTCTGCTTTCTTTTCTTATAGTTAGCAGGACCAATGTTTTTTACAAAATTGCAAAGCCTTAAATTCGGAAAAGTGCACTAAATTAGCCTTTAATTTTGCGTATAGTGATTTTTGTTTCTGCTAAAAGGGTCCTGCTAACTTAAGAGACGTGAGAGGCTTGTCAGCCAAAATATTTACTAGGCTGTCCGGGTGACGCCGACCTTTCTCAGGGCGTAATGCCAATTCGCTATGCTAGATCGCAGAATGGCGACCGAAACGTCGGCACCTTAACCATGGACGCGGCGTCACCCGGACAGCCTAGTAAATACTGACTCCGGCCGCGGAAGCCTACGCTCTCACTTGTCAGCCAAAGCCCATACCGAGCTGTCGAGCCAAAGGACAGAACTTTGTCATACATTCGATAAGCACTTCTTTCTCCGACGAAGACAATTTCGTACTTGTCTCTCTTTTCCCCATTACGAAAAATCAATAAAAATGAACTCTTTGCACCAAAGTACAAAACAGTACCAATACAAAGAAGGCTGGTTATGGTCACTGGCTGATCCACCAGGGCCCTGTATTGCCAACCAACTGCATTTATGCTTTTATGTTAAACTTCATTAAGGATTACTTTAAAGAGGGTGGTGAACTACGAACAGCCAAGCATAACTTCAAACGCGTCTTAAAATTAAGGATGACTTCTCTAACCGGTGAATGTGATGGTGAAGGTGATGAAACCGGCCGTTACTCATAACTGAGAATCGGGCACTGCCTTGTCGAAACCAGAGCCCTACTGGGGGCACCTTGGTTGTTGAATCACGGGGTCCATGCAATCCTCCAAAACTCTCTCTCTGCTCCCATCTTAGCACTTACCATGTGAATGACACCGCAAATGTGTGCACCGGTGCGGGAGTTTCTAAGTCTTCACCTGGTCTCATATGAGAGAACTAGGTACTAAACCTCCGCGCGAGGAAATTGTGTATTTCCAGTGGCTCGCCATTTTTGAAACAATAGAATCAAGTCTGGTGGGAGAACGCATGGTGTTGCGTAGAGTGCTTGAGAGTTTGTTATGGGCAAAGCGGGGTCGCAGCAGGTTTTATCGGAGTCCTATATTCCTCTGCATCTCACTTCACAGTGTTTTCTGTTTCTTGCTCATTACTATTATTGCTGTCATTACTATCATTATTTGCTCATTATTATCATTACGTGCTATAATTTTTGCATCTCTTCAGAAAGTTCTTACTGGAAAGATCCAACGACAGCTATGTTGAAAATTCCTCCCTGAAAATTACGACGAATGTGCAGTCTCACCGAAAATACATATGTAAGAGAATAGTTAAGAAGCAGTTTTATGGTGGATAACAAAAACCGTTAGAATTCTTGGACAAGAACATAAACCTTTTATTTTTGTAGAAAACCATTTACCCACAGGAGTTTTCCTATCTCACAGACGATTATGTCATTTCCGAATTCAAAAAGGTTTGAAGGGAGAGGGTTTTTCCATGAGTTCAAAAAGGGTATTACTGACTTAAGAACTCTGATTACTGTTGGAGTTTTTAATATGGAAATTAGCTTGAGATGAAAAATTACTGTACTGTTCAAAATGTGCATCACACTGCACATTTACTATGAATTCATACTCGCCGCATTTAGTATTGCTCTTGATTTTTATTTGGTAAAACCTTGATCGTGTCTCTTGAATATAATCAAGCACTCGTAATCCAAACATATTGGGAGTATCTGTATTTAGCATTTCCATGTTTCGCCAATACGTGTATTTGCATCGTTATTAGCTCAGTGAATTAGTTTGGTATCGAAAATTTGAATGAAATACTTTCAATGGCTGGTATGCGTTAACGATGAAGTATTTTGTATTTTTATTTTACACATTTATGAATCATTCTTCTATTATAAAATACTACTAATTGGGTACATTACGAAGGCTGATAAAATGTCGAAAAATGAAAAGAATCAATTTTGTCCTCAATACTTAGAAATATAAGCAAGGTCATTCATCTGGCAACTAAGCCTTTTCTTATGCTTTATGATTGGTTTTAAATGATTCTTGGCTTCTATAAAAAACGTCTGGAACATACAAGTCAAATTCAAAATGAGGTGCTACGGTCTCACCTTCTACCTCATTAGATCCCATTTCAATTACTCCTTAATGCAACTAAGAAACACATTTCTATGTAACTAATATAAACTTCCATTTTCTGCAAGTGGAAAAAATGCAAAGGCACAGCTGAATATGTAAAAACAAAGAACTGAAAATAATAATAAATGTACACACTATTTATCTTTTAAAGTGGTAAAGGGACAGGTCAATAAGGATGCTTAAAGGGAAAAGGCGGCTTAGATTTATTTAGTCAAAGAAACAATAAAAACTGTATGGGACGTATGGGGGAGAAGATCATGAGAGGACGTCTTATCCTGAGTCTCAGGAACTACCTTAGCCGATAAATGTTCCGGGAAGGTACCTGAATTTTAGAGTTTCCCTATCTTTGGCTTCCACCAGCGTCCGACCGCCTAAAGGCGGATTTCTGGGCGGGTCCGCCTAAAGGCGTACAAGAAGCAGATTTCTTGTGTAGTTGCACGTTCCGCAGTTCCTTTCCATCCACCATGTGTTGCGCCGGCCGTGAAGTTTAGCCTGGGAGTCATATTAGACCATAAACGTAATTTGTAATTGACTCTTGTACGAATTGTGTACTTATGCTCATAACCGTCAGTCATAGTTGACACTCTCTTGGACTATCTGGGGCTTTGGAAAGTGGGTTTAGGGTCTATCATTTTATGGAAAGGGGAAGAAGTGAATTTAGAGGATGGAAGGCTTTGATTTACCAAGTCACAACATGCAACATGAATGGATTACGCGGGCTTTGAACTCATAGCTCGTATGTAACTCGTACTTGGGCGCCAATGCTCCAAGCTGCGGCACCACTCAGACTATGGAAGAACGGGAGTTGAAAAGAGGAAGGCCCTACTACTCTACAACACACAAGCAAACATTTCTACCCGAGGCGGGGGATTCAAACCCACGATGAGTGATGGCTCAGGGCATCAACTGATGTCTTGGAGTCCCTGTTGCATGCGGGAGGTCATGGATTCGTGTCCCCGGCGGCCAGCAGGATTTTCGACACTATAATATATATATATATATATATATATATATATATATATATATATATATATATATTGGTCCCTGTCTGGAGGAGAATACTAGCGGCCGGCTGTCATGATTCATGATTTGTAGTTTTCCGTGGTTTCTCCGATCCATACCAGCCGAATACCGGCGATCTTTCCTAGCTCTTCCGTGTTGTATCCTCGCCTCTTACCTGCGCACATACTTACACGCCATACACTAACTCACATCCCGGAGACCAGACGAGAGCGAAAGCCTGATCCGGCTGGGGCGGTGCTACGCTGGTGGGAGGTGCTTCTCTGAAAGTTCTCGCGGGGGAAGACCTCAACCATCGCTCGAGCAGAGAAACACGCACACCATTTTCGGGACTAATGACCTTAGCCGTTGACGCGCCCGCAATCACTAATCTATGAATCAAAAATCCAACTCGTGACCATACGAGCAGAGACCGCCTAGAAGACTCCTGCTTTCCTAATCTTGACTACCTAAGGCTGTCATTTTATTTAGTTTTTTTGTGAGGTTTTATTTTTGTCTGTGGCAATTATAGACGAATAATTTTTCTAACTGATGGTTATAAAGCATACGCTAGAATACTCTCCAAAAGATTGAAACAAATAGCTGACACCATTATCAGTGAACAACAAAACTTGTTTAAAAAAGGACGATCTTCTTGAGATAGCGTATTTACACTCAAAATACTAATAGAAAGAAGGAGAGAATACAATATTGAAACACTCATAGCCTTTATTGACTATGTGAAAGCATTTGACAAAGTTAGACGTCCACTGCTGTGGAACATTTTAATAAAGAAGGGGATACCTTACAATCTCATTCAAGTAATTAAAAACCTGTATGCTGGAAAAATAGTTTGTATCGACACTAGTTTCAAAATCGGCAACACGTTTCTGAATATAAACCTTGGAGTTAATCTATACATAGATGAAATGCTGAACGAATGAAACTGTTATGCCTCTTGTGGTATTGAGATTGCAGAAAACTGTTTTATAAATTCTATCTAATAAGCAGATTATCAAGTTTTGATTGCTGAAGCAGAATATAAACTTCAGCTCAATATCTACAAGCTCAGAAAAATAGCTAGATTTATAACTGTGAAATATCCACATCTAAAACCCAAATGATGGCATTTTGCGGAAAATAAGGAGTAAGATCAAAGATATAGTGGTACACAACCAGGTTCTGAATCAAGTAAGCAATTTTAATTACCTACGAAACAATGTTTCATACAACTACGACAGAGATGTAGAAAAGAAACTCTCGCGGTTCCAGGTAATGTGTGGATCCATAAGAAGAACACTTGGTAAGAAAACCCGAAAAGAAACACAGTTGAACTTTTAGAAGACAATGGCAATACCAACCCTGATATACGGTAGCGAATGCTGGGTTTCGAAACAATGAGAGATGAGCAGAATACAGGCGTCAAATATGAAGTTTCTGATGGCAGTAAAAGGTTGTACGAAAACTGATCGCGAAAGAAATTAAAATATTTGAAAATAACTGAAAGTTGTTTGAGTCCTCGATCAAATCCACAAGTATAAAATAAATTGTACCCAACATCTATATAGAATGGAGGAGCAACGACTTCCTCAAAAGGCATGGAAAATCGTCTGTTTGGAAAACGAGATCCCGGGAGACCAAGAGAACGGTGGACCACTGAACCGGAACAAGCCGTTAGACGTAGACCGTGAAGATGATCATTATATTTAGTGGATTTGCTGCACTTTTATCACTAGTCCTAAATAAAATATCGTTTCCGACGAAAATAGTTGCTGTATCGTTACGTTCATAAATAAGTCTCAATTCTCGCGTGAATATACTAGGCCTGTTGACTGTCACAGGCAAGACTTGTGATATGAAGTAGTGGGTTTAATTCTCGTTTCATGAAAACCGTTATTCCACCACCATACCTGCACTAAATAATTTGTCTTTTCTCATGAATTCTCTGAGATTGCTTGACCATTTTGCTTACCTACATTTTCACAACTTAAGATTTGAGTGGATCAGTGCCAGAGATGCCTAACCCACTAGGTTGTGCAGGCACATTTCCTGTGCAGCATGGCTTTGAACTATCAGTTGTTCCAAACGTTTTAATCCTTGTGAGGTAATGAATGGTTTATTAGCTCAAACTGAGCCAATGCATTCATGCATGCAGTCATTCATTTGCAACGATAAAGAATTACAGCTTCATTGAGAGGCATACTTCCTAGGAATAGAGTTTGTGTGTTAGGCAGCTCTGGTACTGAAGCACTCGTTTGTAAACTGAATCTGTCGGTCCGCACCTCTCCGCTCAGCTAACTGCCTGAGACGTGACTCACCGTTCTGCGGCTGGTCGACGAGCCAGTAGCCCTTGTGGGTTTCGGGCTCGGGCAGGCGCAGGTTGTAGCTCACGTGGTGGTGGTTCTCGTGCCAGCGCAGGCGCATGCGCACGTCGGGCGCGGCCGCCCACGCGGGCCCCAAGTCGATCTTGGGGCAGGCGGTGGTGGAGGCGGTGGCGCGCGTGGGCCCCTGCGGGAGGTGCTCCGCCACCTGCACCACGTACCAGACGCCTCGCATCTGCAACGCCAAATTATTGCATTTGTGAGTACAAGCGCTTCAAATTATTGCACTAAATAACACGATAAGTTAATGGAGTTTAGAAATAACACGTGTTCTCAAACACTGCTCCATTTTTTATTTTCACAAAGGACGTTTAAGAAATGGCTCAAATGCGACAAAAGATTTGCTGTTTTAGCACTATTAATTTAGATATATTTTTCTAGACGACCAAGAGCTCGTGTAGCTAGGAAGTATAGGAAGGAAGGAAAGAAGGAAGTAAAAGCTATGTAGAAATGTCAAACTTGGGGTGAAAACAATTTTGCCATTTCCTCTGGTGGAGCGAGAATGCATTTGATCATGGAATAAACTTTCTAATAGTCTTCCGTTCTCCTCTACTCGTCCCACTGGTCAGCAAGACGGCTGTACTCTGCCGCGGGGGAAGAGCGGACGAAATTAAATGAAAAGATTATTTACGAGCCGCGAGCTAACGAGATTAGCCGCCCAAGCATCCACCACGCCTGCGCCGGCTGAGACAGCCGCACGTCAGGGCGTCGTGCGTTATTCTCGACGCGTCGTTTACATAAAAGTCCGTCTCGTCTGCGGGTAATGGGTTCGTGTCGCGCCAATGGGATAATTAGCGGCGGCGGGTGCGCGGGCGCAATTGGACAGAGGCCGGCTGCCGCCGGCCCCCTCGCCCTCCTCGCCCGCCTTACCCAAAACGCCCGCCCGCCAACGCGCACGCCGTTATTTACTGCCGTGACCTTTGCACGCGCTCCCGTGCGGCCCCCGGATATCCCACCGTCCCGGTAATTTACGGAACTGTCGACCGTGGATTTGGTACACTTCGCGTATGAAGATTTTTCTTACTTGGAGAAGAACTCATTCCATTAGATTCCAGCGCTTATTTATCTTTTCACGTGCTCTCGATAACCACAGTATTGGTTTCTAATATTGCCTTCCTATATAGACAAACTAAATTCAATATTTCTTACGGTTATATGTTTAAAATACAACATTAACTCTAGTAATAACAACAGTCTCTATTTAAATCATTCTTTAATTCTGCGTTCCTTACTCTCGTCACCTACCACCACTTCTTCTCATAAGCGCCTCTTCACTACTGCCACTTAGTCCACTCCCGTGTTGGTATTTCTCGTTCCACCCATTGCGCACAAGTTCATATTTCTTTTTTAAATTTGTTTCTTAGCGTTTCAAATCATCAATTACATTCAAAAATCTAGAAATGTTAAAATGGATACAAATGAAAATAAAATAAAGACAAAATACAACATGTAAATTTAGGTATAGTTTGAAAATCCAGGAAAATTCCCTAGGTTTTTCAGTATTCTCTTTCCCATTAGAGTTTCCAGCCTTTTGTTTTATGTCACTTAAATTATCTCTTCGTAAATATTAGCATCCGATCGCAAAGCATTAATAATATTAATGCTATGCAATCCGTTCAGCTCCAGGCGTATGCCGGAGCAGTACCCCAACAGAGGGCCACGAACCGCGCGCGGTCTTTCCTTTCTCTTTATTGTTTTATCCTCACCCCTTACATACATACATACATGCACGACATTACCACACAGTTGGAAGACCAGAACTTAGAGTGTGACCCGGTTGGGGCGGTGCCTCTCTAGAGGGAGATACTTTGGGGGAACCTCCTGCAAGCCGACGTCGAATCTCGCCATCCAGTGGTGAAAGACCACTGCTACCTACCACAATAAAACATTAACTGTAATTACGGGATTAATGACCTTCGCAGTTGGCGTACCGAAATCACTAAGTAATCATTCAATCACGGATCACAAAATCGAACATTTTCCAGTTGTTTCTTTTTTACAAACAGGAAACTTTTTAGGATTATTAGTAATGGTTGTATCGTTAATGGGTGCAATAGGCTCGTCCACTTTTTTGATGTGAGCATTATCGTGTAGGTTGTTGACTTCACTTTTTTCTTGTTTCTTCTTTTTGGTAGGGTTTGTGAACTCACTATCACCGCTTTGAAGTTTGTCATTTTCTTTTTCTGAGATAAAAAGAATGAATGTTAAGCTCTTTTTTGTAGACCTGGAAAGTTTAAATGGTTCTCAGTAGGTTCTTCAGATTAGTTACGTGCTTCAACAGATTGAAGAGGATGATGCGGTGGGTTGTAGGGCTTTTTTTACTTCATTAGGAACAGTATCTTCGTTTAACTAAGGTTTGTGGAGCATTATCTTGCAAGATGCCTGGTGGTTTGGCTCAAAAAACAAGTCCTATAGACACTTCAGAGGAATATTCTGTAATATTCCTCATGTAATATTGTGGTTATAGGGGGTTGGTTTACGTATCCAGGGGTTATATATTTGTCTCCTAAAATTCATAAAATGGAATACGTCGTGGTCAAGTATTGGTCCTTTAAGGCGAAATTTTTGAATAAATTTCCGATTCATTTTGGTGAGTTTATTTACATGTATGTCATGTAGTATTATGGGACAAGCGTTTAATATAATGATCTCTTTGACTTTTTTGATGAAGGATCTTCTATTTAGAAACTCACATTTTCTGTTATTAGGTATTTTCGAAACGAACCTTATATCGCTGGGTCAATGATGGTTGCTAGTTTAACAATGTAGTCTTTGAAGATTGATCCAACTTGGGACTCGATATCAACAGCTTGTTCCTTGCAGGGGAAGGCCTCAGTAGATGTAACGTCGACGTTGCGCCTGATTCATGTTGCAGGTTGGGAGAAACCGGGGTAATATCTTCCCTGTACTCAGAAGAATACATAACTCCCATGTTAGCAGTTCCAGAATCAGCTGAGTTAATAGACGAAGCAATCATTTAATATTTCTAATCACTTGGGCAAGTTTCAACTCTCGGCACAAGATAACCAACTTTCCACAAAAGAACGACATCGGGATGGAGGGCGAAGTCCGTTCGATATTGTGTCGCTGGGATAAATCCTGTTCCTAAATGTAGTAAATTACTTCCTATAGCACGTTGTACAGTCATAATTCAAGTTTGGTGGAACCTTGGTACCAAAAAAAGATTGACAGCAAAACGCCAGTCTGTAGACAACGGTAGTGCCTAAACAATTCCGACGATTTTTTCTATAAAATTGATATTTCTCAATGAATTGAAAAAGGCGGTCGAGGCGATCTAAGTTTGAAATGGATATATTGGTTTTGGGGCGCGCTTAACATGAACATATTTACATCTTCAATTTTTTCTTTCAAAAATGGCGGTAAATTATTTGATTAAGCTTTGTCTTCGTGTTGTGCAAGTGCCGGATATAAATTAGCCGCGGGACGCATTTTGTTGAAATCCCCTATATTTCAAGAATTGCAAAAGTTCGGAATTTGATTTTGGCATCTTTCTACAAAATTCATTGAATTCAAGAAGGAGTTTGTTTCCTGAATGAAATTTATTCATTAAAGACCTTGATGATTGATCGTCAAATAAAGTTATCTATGATTTTTAGAAAACATTAGTATTTTTTGTGTAACATTGCGTCAAATTTACACCGTTTTTAAACATGTTTTTCTCAAAAACGCTCCATTTTTTCTTTAAATTTTCTACTCGTATGTATAAAAAGTGGTGTTGGTCCCATTTTCGGCGAACTCTGTACTTTGGAAACTTGCAAGAAGGTAATGCTTTACAATAATTTGAAAATTATATGACTTTTTATGTATTCAGACTTTTTTAAATACACTCCTTTGTTTTTTACTGACTAGTTTTTGAATAAAATATTTATTTAATTGAAAGCCATTCATGTTTATAATTGTTTTTTATTAAAAACCTGTTAACGGTGCGCTTCGAGACGGGGAGTCGCCTCGTCTTCAAATGAGGCGACTGAAGATGTGGCGACTCCGCGTAGATGTATTTAAAAAATCAATTAATAAAGTATTAACTGCAACATTGAATGCAATATTGAAGGAAGAGATTTTGTTAGAAATTAAATCTGTTCTAAAACACCAGTTTTTTCAGTTTCAAGCAATTTTTTCCTGAAGTTAATTCAAATTATTTTTAAAATATCACAAAAACCTCTCCAATTTTTGTGTAATAACATTTTCCCCGGATAGAACAAGAAACGCTTGAAAAAATGGCATAGGTCTCATTTTCGTTAAACTCCCTGGATTTTCGAAAATAGCAAATTTTAGAAATAATGCCAGAAAGCATGTGATATTGAAGTCCCACTAGTTCGTTACTAAGGCCTGGAGTTTTTGCGTCGAAAATTCTCTATTTTCCGAATACACGATTACAATACTTCTTCTTCTTACAAAGTTAGTGCGTGACAGTATAAATTCAAAACCCAAATCCAATACCGTATGTCAGTTCAGTCCACTTTACATTCATTTTTTACTTATACAAATGTAATGCTAACATACATGTATTTAGTTTTATTTGGGCGAGGAGACTTATAGAGCATCTCAAGAGATTACTGTTCCAATTTGATAAATATTTTGTAAAAATTATGGTGAGAAAATATTTTCTTGATTTCGGACTTATAATAAAGATTTTTTGGTAAGTCTATGAAACGCGGGGCAATTTCATTTAGGTATTTCTATCTACGTCGTCGAGAATGGTGCCTGCATCGGTTGATGTATTGAATCTTTTGGGACTGAGATGCTATGTTAAAGATAACTGCTTTGATTAGGTTGTTCACCCTAGAAGTTTGAGTGTAATATTTTGTCAGGATGGTCTTCACTTTCACTGGCTGGCCTTTTCCTGTTCGTCGTGCCTAATACTGCTTGTTGATCCAAACGAGGGGAATCCCCGAGGTGCCTTCAGTGCTGTTCAGGGGCGGGGCTGTGCCAGCTTCAATGGCCTCGCCCAGGAGCACAATTTGCGGCGTCGTTGGCACTTAGCCGTTGATGTCACAATTATACGGAGTTAATAGGGCATGACTAATGGCATGCCCTGTTGATGAGTCTGTCGCATGCAGTAAGCTGGTCACTAGTATGCGTCGAACTATCACTGCGAGCACCGGCTCAGTCACAACTGTTTTGTGAAAATATTACGGAACTGCGGGAGCTACCGCTCAGGCTTTGTTTCAAACCAGATTTGTCAAACTGTTTCAAGTGAAACGTTCATATATTCAAAAGAAACTTCATCCCATGTTATAAGTGAATGCTTCACTTAATGAAAGTCTCAGAAAGCATTATGAAGGGATGATTCCCTGGTAATCTGATGTTGAACGACACAAAGTGGCTATAAACTGATTAGATTATCGCTTACTTAAAATTACATTAATTTATATTTAATGTATAATCATGATTTCAGTATTCTATAATTATTAAAATACCAAATTATTACAAATCGAACAATCTTTTCTAATACACTTTATCAAGTTTGCAAATACCTCGGCACTTGCCTACTTCGTAAGTTAAGCTAAACCTTACACACAAGTACATTTTACACTTCTATTGTAAAGAATCGACATAGTAACTTGTGTTTGGTAATGATGTTTAATATCATTATTTCTGTGGAGACCACACTTATTTAATTGTATATAATGCAGACTGGGTTATGAAGACATCACAGTCAGTTATAAAGTATCTATTCTATTCACAAATTATTGTTAAAGTACCTAAATAAACAAAGCGTACATGTACGAAATCATTGAACGTGATTGTCGGAATTTGATGCTGAGAAATAATATTATTTACTGAAATTGCCACGCCTTGTTTACTTACTTGGTTTACTTATGTAACACTGAAATCCTATCAAGCGGGGTTGTATGTTCTTGGGTGAATGCGACAGATGCAAATACACCTTCTGCGTATTGAAATAATGCGTGAAAAGATATACTTTTTCCTTGTTACCAACTGCGTTCTAAGAGATGATTTCACAATTCGAATATGGTAGTGTTTATTGTTGGAATTGTTATTTAGTATATTAAAATACTGGTGCTAGGACGATGCGATTAACTGTAGTACTTTATTATTGATGGATGTTTTCAGTAATAATCTGAACAATAGAATTGTGTGTAAGATGACGTGATGGCTGATTTTTTCAGAGTAGAGTCGTCAGTGAGTTTCGTTTGGACGTTACATTTTGTTTGTGTGTGTGTGTGTTGCGACGTGGCCATCTTAGGACCACGTGAATTAGCCTCTTGTACGCAGTCATATTCTCCCGGGGGAAGTGGACGTGACATTTTCTTTGGGGGGCAGCACTTTTATGCCGAATCCATTTTTACGTCCCAGGGTTGTTTGCTCTAGGCCAATCGAGATAATTATGATGATGATGATGATGAAGTAGAAGGGTGAGGAACAATCACAATCACAATCACCCAGCCACACACATAACCATGCCCGAGGCGGGAGTCGAACACGCGATCTTTCTATCCAAGATCACGATAGCACTACTGCCTTAGCGATTGGTTATTTGGATTAGCAATTTGGATTATTATTATTATTATTATTATTTTATTTTGATTTGGTACTTTTTACCTTTTGTAGGGAGACATATTCACAATTTGTTGGTGAGTTTCTCAATAATAATTTGCACTTTAATGTTTTTGATTAAGAGAGAAATGGGATGACCCTCTTAATAAAATGCACACATTCACGGAATATTGTTTGTGTAGTTTGCAGAATGATTTTTTTTCAAAAGCATTCAATAATATTGCATCTGACTGGAATTACTCTGCAGTTTTTTATCTTACGAAACCTCAATTAAAAGTGGGTTGCTCTTTGAGATCCAACAGAACTTTTACAAGATATGAAACTCTTTTATGCAATGTGGGGAACATCTACGAGTTTTAAAGAGTTGAAGAGCTTCTTTTTTTTTCCTTTGGGGAAGACGTTATCGCCGGGAAACATTCGTCGCAGTTGGCAGTTGGCAATGAAATACATTACGGAGACTTGCGAGAAGGTGCTCCACAAACTCGGTCTATCAAGATTGTCCTGGAGCAATCAGCGAGCACTGGGTGGGTGGGACCAGCCAGCCAGCCGTCTCAAGCGTTTCGCAACGAGAGCAAGGTCGAATTGGATGCGGGCCGTGCAGAATTCGGTGGTGGCGTCGTGGCGGGGAGCGGAATGGCTTTACGACAGTCGCGGCGCGGGAGCCGCGCCGCCCCGCGCCACGCCGCGCCGGGCCGCGCCGCCCCGCCCCGCGCCACGCCGCTTCCGGAAGGGCGCGCTCGCCAGTGGCCGCCGCGTTCCCACGGGAAGCGCCCTGGCCCTGGCCGGCGACATCGGGGTCACAGCAGCGCGCGGCTCGACCTGGCGCTTGACCTCCCGCCCCCCACGACGATTTTTGGACGGATGTTGCAGGGGGTGCCGCATGCTTCTGCAACTGCCACGCAAATTACGCTCGTTTTACGAATCTTCATTTAAAATGCTTTGCATTCTACCTTCCATTATAAATGCAGAGACTATCAAATCTTCCGCACTATCAAGCTTGTTCACATTAAAAGATAATTAATCACCCTGAGCTGTTATAAATCTGTTTCGAAAGTAAGATAAAATGAGTAATTCAATCCTGGTAAAGCCCATCTCTGTTTTGAAAACCTACCACAAAGTAAACGGCTAAAAACTAATTAATGGGGAAAAATGAAGTCCTTGAGATGGAACATGCATTTTTCTTATGTCAAGACCGAGTAAGTTTCAGTAGAGAAGAAGAGGAAATCTCACAATACATACTGCATAAATACGTGTTGGTATGTACTACGTTTTGTTATAAAATAGTACTAATCAAAATTAATAAAATAGAAACATTTTTCTTCAAATATTTGATGAAACCTATTCTTAAACTGTTTGCAATTTTCTATATTTATCAATTAGAAGGGATTTACAATTTTGAGGTTGATTTGTAAATATTCGCAATCACTGGTAGCTCATTGGTCAGCTTTCCATGACGCGACCCCGCGTTTGATTCCCGGTCGGGCAAGAGAATGCATTTTCCTTGGGGTGTAGGGATATCTGTGTGCTAACCACACGTACCCCGTAAAGCCTGTTTTACACGGTCATTTTTGCATACTTTTTTCATCATTTTTTGTTCAGAAAGTGGATGGGTAAAGGTCGTTCGTTTCTACGCAGTATGTTTCGGTGCCGAAACTGGATGAGAGTGTTTTACACGGTTATTTCTGTCTTTGTACGTAATCATGAAGAAAATACATCCTCTGGACGCCACATAAAGCGCTGAAGTTCAAACATTTAAACATCGCATCTGTAGTAACAAATTTAGATAGGTTATATTCGGACCGAGCACGGATGCGACAATATTGGAATACAGTACATAATATATTTCTCACTACATAACCACTTCACAGTACAATTAAACACATCAGAACGCAACTACAAAATGAACATGCTCCACACGCATAACGAACCAGAGAAAGTCCCGTAAAGTGCCTCCAGGATTGCGGTAGTCAAACTGGATGAAATCTGTACCGAAAAATTAAGCATGCGTCACTTTTTCGTACAAATTACATAGTCTGGTCTGTATCTTTTCTGTACCGGCGAAAAATGATGAAAAAATGATCGTGTTAAACAGGCTTAACGTATGGTCGCAAGGTCAGGACGCCGCTGGATTTTTTAAAAATTTTATTGTATTTATAGGCCCAGGCTTCAAGGTACATACGTAATTATTCGGTATTTGGAAGTGCCAGTGGATAATTCGTCCAAAATAAAATTGATGAACTAGCTTCAACAATGTAGAATAATTACTTATAAACGTGATTTCAAAGTTTGTTGTACAATTACCGAAATAATTTGTTGACACGCAAATAATTTTGTGCTGTCATAGAAGAGGCAGTTATTTCCGAATTACTCTTCGGAAAATTTATCTTGCTATTCTTAAGAAGAGTATTTCATTTCCTGGAATTTGAATTTTTATGAAATGAGCTATTCTTCAAAGGCTACAGCCAGATAAGGGGGTGAAAAGTGAAACCAAATCAATTAATTCCGCGATGCTCATCATAAAGGAGATATACAAAGTGCAGTTAGATTACCAAAAAATCAGGCCCTTCCAAAGGTAATCTGTTACAACGTATTATTCATGTTTGATTTTCTTCTCAGCTGCTATTGCATATATCAGGCTGAAAAAAATTGCAGAGGTGGGGGAAAATATTCAAATTTGAAGTTATATTTGTTCACCAATTTTGACGCCACATTCAAATAGAAAAAATGAAGTTTTGAAATTGAATTTCGACGTGAAAACTGTTTCAGTCCCCTCCCCGTACAATGCGTCCTTTAACATTCTATAACACATGTTTTTAAAATTTTTAAGCAGATGCAATTACAACACATGAACTCGAAATCTTATAGGTGTTATGTGGATGCTACATCCATTGTGTGACAAAATCGATGTGAATACCCATGGTGGAAAGAGATGGGTGGGCTCTTGCGCATTCGACTTCGTTCAATGAGCTTCAGGCACCAGTTTGCATCATAATATTAGCGGGAATTTTAAATGCCAAAATTGTCACAGTTACAAGTCATTGAAACAGATAAATACTTTTTTACATCATTTATTTCAATTTCATCTTCATTGTGTTATTTTAAGTTGGACACTGTTACAAAATTGTCACTTAACGCTACTTTCAAAATGTTTCTCAACACTTCTTTCTCTCCACGGAACAAAGCAGCCAAAGGCTGGCCTAGCCCTCAAACGAAGAGCCCGTGTTGTGGTCAGTTAGTTCGTGACGCAAACCGTTTGTAGAAAGAGCAGAATCCAATGCACCGGAGGGACCCTCTCGTCTCTGTCCACAATAGGAATATCGGGAGTGAAACGATATTATTGTGAACGCGCGAACGGAAGTTACACCCTGAGATCATTTATTATTTGTCACATGCTCGTTATTTGGCGAAAATTGTTAAATCGTCAGTTTTGAGTAGAAAGTTTATAACTATTTCGAGTAGAATGTTTATAAACGAACGCGTAATCCTACTTATTGAAGAAGACAGTGATTAATTGTCTATGATTGTCTAATTGTCAATGATTAATAAATCTACAACTGAGTTATTTAATGTATATTACAAACTGCGTAATTGTTTTTTTTCTATTTGAATTTGGAGTCAAATTTGGTTGACAAAAATACCTTCAAATTCAACTATTTCCTCCCCGTCTCTGCCTAATATATGCAATAGAAACTGAGAAAAAAATAAAACATGAACGACACGTTCGTCTTATCTCTGCAACAGATTGCCTTAGAAGTCTGATTTTTCTGAGAATTTACCGCATTTTGTATTTTTTCATATGAGTATCAAGATGATCGATTTGGTTTGGGGGCACTTTTCACCCACTTATTCGGCTATACCCTTTATAAATGATAATATTACAACAATTGCATATCCATCTTCCATACGAAGAACTTGAATCGCGTCTTCTTTCAGAGCTCCACACACACGAGGCGCACCACCTTCCCCCCTCCCCGGGGGACCATAAAATTATGTATTGTGTATCGCGATTCTTTTGTATGTTATCAAATTCCATACCGAGATCTATCAAATTCGATAACCGAAAAGCTTTGAGTCGAACAAATCAATTGATGTCTTGTCAATAATTTTGATAATGTTCTCGAAAGAATTCGTCTGACATGCAAACTAATGCTTGTAACCCATGTTTTACTGGCTATTGTTTGCAACTCTCGTAGATTTTATTTCAACGTTTAATTATGTAATTGTCTCGTGTGTTCATAGCATCGTATACATGTAAGTAATCGTAAAACGAGTCTTTTCCTGTAATTATCAACGTACTTTTAATATGATCAATAAGCGAATTAATGAATATAATAATAAAACCTAAGAATCCGTGGGTGGAATCAGACTCTCCTTATGGAGAATTGTTCTTAGAAATTTTCTCACAACTGAGCAATGATTGTGGATTTTACAATTATTTTCCTTCAATTATTTACACTAGGCAACGTTCTCAATGTTACACTTCTGTCTCTACTGCACACTCTTGCCCAACTGTAGTACTGATAATAGAAACCTATGCATTCAACTGATAACTATGTGCTACTTGATCTTTGTCTTTATTTTTTCCGCCTAACACTTTCCGCGAATTAACGAATATACAATGCAGAAATACTTCCACGTAGGAATCTAAACATATCTTGTTTAGCAAAATTCTTCCATTAATACGGAATATTTTTAATGTATTGATTGTTAATGATTGCCGCTTTTCTGTTCAGTTTCATTGTATTTCAACGGACTTTCTCATTCCACGTCCATTGATTACATGGATGAAAAACAGAACGGTATAAGTGACATTTTATAAATTCCGAGAAAATTGTTTATTTAATTAAATATACTGTGAAGTCGTGTTGCTTCGTTTTATCCTTAAAACCACGGCATTTCTATTGTTCATTAAAACCACGACATTACGTTTCAACTGAAATATAACCTAAAATAAACATGTTTTTTCTCATAATTTATAAAATGTCACCTATACCGTGCTGGATTTTACCCATTCAGTTAGTGCTAATTTTGTGTCACGGAAGAGAAATCATCTGCTCTTGGAATATTTTTGCTTGTGTTAGACACACTGCCTGACAAAAAAAGTGATGCACCCAGGAGTGGTCCAATTTCGGTATACAATCATACCCTTGATGTGTGAGTAAATGATTAGATTCACACGCATCTATAATGAGTAGAACTCCCACCAGAGTCCATTCGTGATGTCACCACACAGTTATTGCGCCCTCAGTTAACTGATTTGAGTCAGACAGTGAAGAATAGCGATTTCGTACAGTATGAAGCACCTGCAATGTCACGCGGACGCGCTCGATAGCATATCCACCAATTGACTGCATTTGTCTGATGTCGCATTGTAGGACTTCGCGAGGCTGGTTGGTGGTGTGCAATTGCCAAGCCTGTGGGCCATTCAGATGTCTCAGTGGCCCGATATGGGAATCACTGGGTACCTGCACGTCGTGCAGGCTCGGGTCGACCAAGAATCACCAACCCGAGGAAGGACCGTCGTAAGCTGCGCCAGACTGGGCTGAATATCATGACGTCAGCACCCGCCATTCGCGAACATTCTCTGGAGTCTCTACAACATCCTGTGAGTTCCCACATATTGAATCGACGACTCTCATCTGCCATATTGGGTTCCCACCACCCCTTCTGTTTGTTGCCATTGACACCAGGATCCCAACGTTGAGGTCCTCCCGTGTCGTAGAACATGTTGAGGTCCTCCCGTGTCGAACAAGACCCCGGACCTCTTTCTCATTGAACGGGATGACATTGGTAGGGGGACTCCATCGCAGTACTAACCAGCAGGATCTCTAGGAACAGCCGCGGCAACTGACGAACTTGCCTTAAGAGAGGATCCACAGGCTGTTTGACACCGTTCCGAAATGCATAAGGGCATGCATTGCATCTAGAGGGGGTGCGACCGGGCGCCATCTTTTCATCTGTAACTTCCAGCGCTCATGTCACTTCCATTCCATATTGTAATATTTTCAATTTAATCACGTGTTCTTTTAGCTTAAATAGTTTCATTCATTTCCCCACCACTCCTTCTGGATGCATCACATTTTTTTCTTAAGCAGTATACTTCATTATTAAGATATTGGAGTTCCACAGCATTACATGGAACTATTGTCCACTACTTGTAATAAATTGAAATAATGTTTGGGAAAAAGGCAAGTAGATATGTAACGTATTGCACTAAAGTAGGAAGTCGGGCTTCACGAGGGCGCCGGGCAGTGGATAGGGCTTAGGCAGACGCCGTTAGGGCGTAGCAAGCAGGCAGGGGCTGGAAAAGCGCAAGCGCAAAGGTATTTTGAGAGCTTCCAGGAATTCGAGAAAAAAAGCTAGAACTGCGTGGTGGCGCTGAGACCACATGATGTTGGTCGCCGCGCGAACGCGAGGTAACGTCGCGTGCCACGTGATCTGAGTGTATTTAAGCGAGAGCGCAAGGCGTGGAGGTGGGTTTTGAGCAGTGTGGGAACCTCGTGCGAACGCACAAAACTTGCGCTAAGGGCGGTGCGTCGCCAAGCGCCAAGCGACCTATGAGTTGGGAGCCGCGGTTGAGCATCACTTCCACAGTGGTCACAGGGAATTACGCTGTGTGTATAGGCATCTGAGGAGTGGTGAGGGCCACGAGTATAAAGTTGTAAATAAACGTGTACATAGTTGGGATTGTGTCTGTAATTGTAGTAGATTCCTACAATTTACTACAATTGTAGTAGATTCCTACGTCTCACTATGCATGTCCGCCTTGCTGAGATCATTGAATTTTACTCAGCATGTTTTGTACAGATTTTTTTCAGTAACTTCGGTGTTTGAAGTAGTCACAGCGACAAAGTGCTAAGGATCACTTCAACATTTAGATAGGTCTGACGCACCCACGACATTTGTAAGAAATATACGAAGGACATTGAGGTTTGCGTCTGAACAATTTAAGAGCCAAATTACATGCTTCCTTTCGACGAACAATTTCAGGAATTTTAGCAAATTCGTGGCTTTTGAGGGAGGTTGAGCCGATGTGCGCATGTTTGATAAAGTTCCGGAAATTGTTCATCAAAAGCAAGCGTGGAAATCAGATAAAAAAGCTATATTTTAGTTTGTAAAGAGACATATGGTAAGTGATAAAAAATATTACGTTTGAGCAGGGAAAATTTAGATCCATGATTTTGAAGAGGAAACGTTATTAAAGAGCTGCCTCAAAATGTGCATCATAAAAGAAGTAGTACTGCAATTAGATAAATGTGATTAAGTGAGATCAATGAATGAGAGGAAGATAATATTATGATATTAGTGGTAAAGGGACCTTTTATTTTGGGAGAAGGAAAGGTTACGAGTCGGTTGAGTAGCGCAGTTCTACGAGCAAAATAAAATTACTTTTCTTTCTTTTGTACTTTCTGTCATTTTGAACTTTTTGTCCATTTTTCCTTTCTGTCGTTTTTGGAGTTATTTCTGCTGTCGCTTTTGTCCTTTCGGCCAGTTCTCCATTTCATTCACAGATTTATCAGAACACTTGAGTATCGTCTCACGTTAAGCACGCTAGGCATTCCGTAAAAGAGGCGACTCACCTTGTCCAAATTGAGGGCGGACTGCGCTGGCACGCCGTGGCAGTCGCTCACCTCCGTCATGGTGGGCGAGGAGGCGTGACCTCCCACGGGCAGCAGCGCCGCCGCCGCCAGCGCCGCCAGCAGCAGCAGGGCGCGCGCCGAGTGCGTGCGCGCGGGGGGCGGGGGCGAGCGCGAGTGCGCCGCACGAGGCATGTCGCTCTCAGGGGGTGGGGCGCGCCATGGGGCGAGGACGAGGACGGGGGCGGCGAAGGCGGGGACGCTGCCCCGCACTACGCTGCCATCACCCGGCAGCAGCTCGGCCGTCGCGGTCGGACGGGGTGGGTTCGCTCTGCGGGCAATACACAGACATCGTTCATCGAGAACTTGCCAGTTGAACATAAGAGGATTTAATAAATTTGCCGTCACCCTCGCACGAATCTTTATGGGATCTTTTTGGAAAAGGAAAACAGAAATAACTTTATCAGAACCCATTATTGAATATTTACAAATTCATATTAGAATGTTAAAATTATTTGGCAGTTGTTTAATGTTCAACTAACATATCCTCAAAAATTGATTCGTGTTAAACATATATTAGTTTAACGTCTCTGGAAACTTTAGGTATATTAGCTATCTTATTTCACATTTTCTTAAGAGACATTTTTAAATAATAATGTTTACATTGGAAAAATAATTTTCATTGTTTTATTCGAGTTTAAGTATTTCAAATAGATTTTTTAGATTAATTTTCTTCCTAATCGTGCGTATCTCTCTTATATCATTGCAATGTGGCACGAAGGTGATTGAAAATAATATA
>BOPP01000002.1:2168009-2212850 GCA_017312745.1 Gryllus bimaculatus | reverse complement strand
AACTGGAAATAGAACTGTTATGTGATTCTTTTTTTAGATCACATATATAAACAAATTGAATAAATATATGTTTTCCTGGAAATCAAGAACAAATAATGCTGCAAATACACAATGTCGTGAAACAAAAGTAAACTTAGAAAAAACGAAATCTAAGTAAAAATTAAGCAGATGTATCCCATCTCAGAGTCATTTAAGGCGAAAAAACTCGTGATTTTCATAATACTATCAGCAAATCTTTTTTTCTCTTTATTTTTACCTTGGAGGCATAAGTATAAGTAGAGAATATGTTTTACCATTTTCAAGATCGTCACAGCCTGTCTGGCACCAGATCGTTTCAAGTTGCTCATTTCCAAGACTCGAACCGCTGTTTAAGCGTTGCAATGCCGACGACCGCCTAGCGAGGTCGAGCGCAATCGCAGGCCGCGCGCGTTATGAGGGCGTCGTACATACCCCAATTATAGTGCTCCTTTTGTGTTTTCCGTCGACGGTCTTCGAAGTGAGTCGCTTTTCTCTTCAGTGATGTTTATAAACACTCAGCGCTTCGACTCAATTAAATCACAACCTTTTCATCGTTGTAGAAGTCGCGGAATTACTGTACAGGAACAAATCATTTCTAAGCAGTGCGGTATAGGAAACATTGGCCTATCTAATAAAGTCTTTCCTCTATACGAAGTGGCACATCCTTTTCAACATCGACTTGTGTTGATGACGGTGAAAGTCATGCAAAGACAACTAGCAGTAAACGGTAATTAGTGACAATTCCCTTTCTTAAAATCTGGTAAAAGTCTCGCCGTTTCGACTCATCTCTTTCGTCCGGGCCGAAAACATGCCACAAATAACGCTCTGTGAGCTAGTGAATTTCATGCGATATTTCCTGGTGTTCCATAGTTTTAACTCTGCACGCGACGTTCTCCTCTCTCTGAAAAGGCCTTTTGAATGGCTGCTGCATTTAGGTGCCGATCTAACCTTCCGACTCGCCTCTTGATTACGCCAGTGCCCTTCCCCGCTCGTTCCGCCCACCGCCTGCAATGTGGAGGGGGGGGCGTTGCTCGTGTAGCGTCACGCTGCTCTCGTAATCCCGGCAGCGCCCTTCTGCCGGCGCCGCCCTCTAAACACCGAGTTAAATCAGCCTCCGCGTTTAAAAGCGCTTTACGAGCGCAAGCGGCTGCCGCGGGGCCTTTGGTCGCCTGTGGGAGCCCACGGCGATGACGCTCAAATCATTCCGCTCTCAGCTAGCGAAACCTTACCAATGTGCTATGTGATATTTTAATACGGATGCTGGTTTGTGTGGAACACGATTTCTTCAGCTTGGGCGGAATATTCTATTCATTTAGAAGGAATCCAGATAGTCATTCATGGACAATGCACCATGAGGCAATGCTCGTGAATGCAAATCTACGTTGATTTAACATGAATATCAGATTCTGTTATGAAGAAAAGAAATACGCGAAATATATTATTCTAAAAAGAAAAGCAATGGGCACGTTTTGGGGGTAAATAGACGTTTTGGAAGTTTAAAGGAAATATGAGGTTAACAATTTCTTTCTTGATACAGTAGTAGATTATTGCTAATTGTACGTTAAAATGTTTCAAAGCATTGTTTCAGCTACTTCTTTTGATAACGGTGAAACTCATATAAAGGCAACAGGCAGCAAACGGCAATTAGTGACACACTTTCCTTCCTTAAAATCTGTTAAAAGTGTCACTGTTTCGACTCATCTCTTTCGTCTGAGCCGAGGAACAAGCCGCAAACGACGCTTTGTGAGCGCTTGGACTGTTTTCACTCCGCACGCGACGTCTTCCGCCCAGAGCGCGCTCCCGCGAGGAGGACGTGTGCGGCGGGCGGGGCGGCTGCCAGCGCGGGGCCTGTCCCGCGGGTCGAACAGAGCACCGAAGCGGAGTGCGCGCATGCCCTGCGCCCGGCCCGGGGCCTGGCTTCGATCCCCGGCCTGCGCCGCGACCACCCCGCGCCCTGCACCTCCCCCTCTTCTGAGGAGGTGGGAAGTTATGTGCTTAATCGGGCTTACAGCTGAGAGGGAGGGTTTTTCTTTATAATTAACTGAAACTAACTTAGTTTTAGCTTAAATCTAATTTAGATATTATGTAGCACTTTGGAATACCTAAGTTTAACAAGATTATTATTATTTTTCTTAATGCTAAGTAATGTTTTGTTTATGCTCCTTCTGTTGTTTTTTTTATTTTTATTTTTTTAATTATTACGCTATTATTGGGACTTTACAGTTTCTCATCCATGCATCGTAGTTCATTGAGGGGCTCTTTTTCCAAAGCTTTGGAGTGGTGCTGTTGGTATTGTGAGCATTACGGGACACTGTATGTTAAAGCAATTATGATTATGACAAAGTTGTATGCCATTATGGTCTTAGGTTTCTACGAACAACGTCATCTTTCCTTTTTTACTTTCTCCCTTATCTTCTTCTATCTTCTACGAAAATTATCAACGTTGTCCTGTAACTTTGTTTACGGAAGGTGATTCTCAATTCGAGCTTTTGTATTTATTGCTTGATTTATTGTTATTCTGCATTATTTTATACAAAAAGCTTCATATACTAAATACATCAAGCTCATAGCCTCTTTAAGTATATACTTCAGGATTAGTGTTCATTGTATGTGGTTTCATGGCTAATATATCGGAAGAACATTATAGACGTCATTAACGTGTCATTGAAGTCTCGATATTTAATCTTATTTTACATATTTAAAGCACACGAAATAATTAATATTCGTGGATGATATGTGATATATTTAAAAAACGTAGCACAGCTTAGTCTATCAACTTTTACGCCATTTAATGTTTAAGTTAAAAATTTTGATATCGATTAACTTTCACGTTAGATTAATTTGGTGACCATATTTGAAGTAAGTTACAATAACGGTGAAAATTTTAAAGTGAAATGTTCCTCTCCTTCCCAATCTTAGGCCAGATTTAGTCAAGATCTTAGATGACATAAGAAGAAGGTATTTTTTTTAATTCACTGCAGTAAAAAAAATTATAGTTGCGTTAAAACTACAGATCTTTAGAAACGGCGAAACATTTTTTTTTCTTGCACTTACGAACATAAGAGAAAGTATTGTAATCGTGCGCCGGAAGACAGCGAATTTTCGACACAAAAACTCTTATTGTCGGGCCCTGGTAAGGGAAAAGTGGATGGAGCCAGTTGCTAAACGTAGAAAAATTCTCTAGCACGCGTTGTACCCAGAATCCAGAATCCATGATTTGTGCGTACTTCATACCGAAAAATCAACTGAAGGCAAAACGTCTGTTCGTCCATCTGCGCATTACGCTAGCGCATAAACTGTTCAGCCGATTTTCTCCCAAATTGATATTCTCCAATCTTTCTAACTGATGTCGCGGACCCTGGAATTTGAATATGACTTTTTAATTTTAGATAAGAATACTATAGATAAGCCCCTGCAAAATTTCAAAATTTTCAAAAAAATAGCTCCAATTGTTTTATTAAATTTAGTTGTTGAATAGTGCAAAAGACATTTAAGAAAATGGCCTCATTTTCTTTGAGGTAAACAAATTTTAAAAATTCAAAATTAGAGATAGGGATTTTTGTCTTTGACAACGTCTGTTGTACAATATTAGCCCTTCCAAAAACATTATGTACAATTTTTTGAAAAAACAAGTCGTTTTTGCATATTTTGAGATTAAAGTTTACAAAAAAAATTCAAAAACCGCTCCAACTGTTTTCTCTAAAATTTCTCTACATATGCAATAAGGAACGGTAAGAAATATGGCGCTAGCCTCATTTTCGAATACTGTTCTGTTTTTCGAAAATTGCAAAAATCTCTTTGAAACTACAAAATTGAAGATATTTTTGTCTCAGACTGTTGTACAAAAGGTCATGAACAATTTTTGAAAAATACTATTTATTTTGCTTAATTTCTGCTTGAAATAAATTATATATGTAATTCAAGCCAACTACGGACCACCTTCCATTTATGGTGTATGTCGCTATTCTCTTATTTTTATTATTAAAGAATTCAAATTAAACTAATTAGATTATGTTATTCTCTTGGGTTGAACTGTATGTCCTGCATGTTGTGAAAACAGTCACGAGAGAATTGCTGCGTCAGAGACTTGACTTCCATTTAACTGGTAATTGTGGAGTCTGACAATTTTCCGCACGGGTTAGTAGAACTGGTTGCAGGTTCCGTCCTCAGTCCTTCCAAACGTCCTCAGTCCTTCTTTCCTCTTTACTCGAAACCGCTCCTCTGCCCATGTTCGCGTCCTAGTTCGGAGTCTTCCTCGCCCCATTCGCTCTACAGGCAGTCGTTCCCTCTACCACTCTTAAGCCTCGCTGCGAGGCTCACATCGGCCTCACTCGTTATTGAACCTTCTTTCATGTTCCCGTTCCTGCTCTCAAAATAGCCCTCGCCCGTTCGTCTTTCCACTGCCCTATTTTTTCCGCCCCCACCCCCACCCCCCGCCTCTCCGTTGAACACTGTCGTATAGCTCATCGCTTCCCTCTAATAAACTTTTGCATACTTTTTTCTTACTAATCAAACGCTATCTTTATTGATTGAAAACGCCATATTGCATCGCCTCATATCATGCAGAAGTTGGTGGGAAAAAATTCAACCACCGTATGTGGAACTTCGGGCATCAGGAGTTGGCGCTGACATTGCCAAGGAACGATATAGAGAAAAAAACTTACTAGAACTAAAAATACTAATGATGATACTGTCTCATTGGATGTCACGCACGCCATTACTATCTTTCTCAGAGAACGTGGTCCGTTTTGAGCCCGCATGCGTGCTCGCTGTGAGGATCTCTCTCGCTCTAGCGTCCGCCGTCTGCGAGAGCAAAGCGTCGGCTCTCATTAATAGCGCCGATGAGTTGATACGCCCCTGCGGAAGCGCGTCGCCCCGCCGCAGCGCGCTTCGCGCCTCCGGAGTGGGCGTAAACAAACAGGCGGCGCGGCTGGCCGCAGCGGGGGCCCTTAGCCCTCGTAATTGGAACGATTCCGGACGGTCATTTTTTATCGGCGGCCAAGGTGGAAGAGAGCGCGGCACACTCGGAAAGGAGGTCGCCGCCGGCCAAGTTTCTCTGCTTTCCGCCGACTCCGGCGAAGTTGGGACGCGAAGACGGGAGTGGGCGGCGGGGGCGGAAGGTTTTATGAGCCGCACAGGAGGGCGGCCTTCGCTCGCGCGGCCGCGCTTTTTCCCGCAGGTTTCGCGTTCCTGGCGCGCCCCCGCCGGGAGGGCGGTGGCGGCGGAGGCGGAGGGTGAAAAAGCACCCGGAACGATCCGCCGAAGTTTGGCTAATGGAGCCGCTGGTCGGCGGGGCGCGAGAGAGGGGCCGGAGGCGAGCGGTGTGCTCTGGAACGCGCCCCGCCCCTGGGCGTAGAGGGGGCGTGCTGGCAACGCTTGCGGGATGAGGGACAGGTTACACGGCGACCGTTCATCTTCCTGTTGTACCACTTTGAAGGGACACACCACCTTCACCGGAAGTTCTGGTTTTTTACCTCCGTATTTTATGCTCTGATTTATCTATTAAAAATTTTTATTCCGTAAAGAGATGCAAATTTAAAAGAACCATTTACGATTTGTGAAGGTATACTGTGGTTTCCTGACATATTTTCAGCCTCATCGAATTCAATATGTCGCATACATATGCACCATATCAGTAATCATCTTATTATATTGTGTCTAAAAATGAGCAGAACAACTTTTGTTCGAAACCCAATCTTTCATTTCAAGTTTATCCGATCATAAACATTTTGACCGATGTCAAGAATAGTTAGGAAGTGAAAATTAAGTACATTTGAATTTATGAGAATGCTAAAGTTTCCTAAGTGGAGTATGAAATTTATGGCTGTATTCATAGTCGACACTTATTTTTGAGGAACACTTAAGTGTCTATTATTCGCATTTTTAGTTCATAGTCTTCACTTAAGTGTTTGCTTAAGCATTCACGTATTCTTACAAGTGAGCTTATACGTACCCTGAAGTGGACCCTAATTTTTCAACGTGGAATAACATCAACTATTTTTATGAGTTGTTGGGATTATTGAAATCAATATGGAAGATAGTACACCAAAACGATTTTCCTACAAAAACTTTGGAAATGCGTAGACAAGAAGAATTTAAGAAGAGATATCGTTTTGACAAGCATACAGTTGTAAAAATTAGGGTCTGATAGCTCACTCACAACGTGGGCTTGAATAAAGGATAGCCATTACAACCAGTCCTAAAAATGCTAATGGCTCACAGATTTTATACAACATTATCATTTCAGTTGCGTGATTTATTGATTTCAATTGTAGACCACCATGGCGTATTTTGTAGGTTATTCTACGACGACCATGTGTCATAGGTTATCTTACAATGATTATTACAATGCATCATGCGAAGGAGTGTTCTTTTTTTTTCAGTTGTTATGGGCAGAACTCTATAGAATAAATCAGCCCTCGGTTTGTAGAATCATTACAGACATATCTGAAGTGGTATAAAAAATAATAAAAAGTTCATAAAATTTTCTATATGTGTTGTATGTCGACTATGAATACGGCCGTAAAAATCAACCTTTGTTATAAACACTTACTTCAGTGACCGGTATTAGAATAGGAAAGAGCATTCATGGGCATTCCTGATAGATGTTTAATTATGAAACGAAATAATTAAGCTTTCGCTTTTCACAAAGTTCATGAACAGGTTATAGTATAAAATCTGACTTCGCTTTTTAGATCAAGGAACACGACATGGCAGAGGATGCTAGAAAAAAGCGCCCTCTGCTACTTGCGTGTACAGTATGTTGACGGTTTTTTCCGGAAAGCGACATCGCGTGGTTTAGCTTGATTACGCATTGTGTTGTGGCATTTTTCTCTCCACAGACATATCTAACCTTTTGTAAACCTTTTATGAAAATAAAACGTTTTATGTCCCTTTTGCTGTAATATGGAATCCGCTTTTGTGCGTCAGGCTCGAAAAAATATTTATTACCAGTAGTCAATTTTATCTTTAAAATAATAATGTAAGCTAACGTTTTCATAAAACACATTCGACCAAATCATCGTTTTTTATCAGACATTAACGTGCTCTAAAGTTTCGTAATGTTTTGGCCTCGGTTTTCTGTAATTCGACATTTTTTATTATCCTTACATAAAAATTGACGACCAACGCAATGCTTTAGGATTATAAATATTACAGAGGGGAAATTGTTTCATGTGGGATAATGTGCTGGTAGATCTCATAGTTTCGCCGCCACATCGAGGTGAAACGTTCCTTCTAGCACGGTTCGTCTGCGTACTTTTCCTTGTAAAAGCGGAGGACGAAGATTGAGAAAGATTGCGGCGTCCCTCTCAAGCTCCCTCCCGTCTATTTCACTTGGCGAACGCAGACAGGATGTGCCAACGTAAATTTCCAGATTACAGCCAAAGGACCGACACATTTCGCTTTTAATTTCCATACAACAAAGTGAGATCACATTCTAATAGTGGGTCTGTACATGCCACTCACAGGTTTTTATATCACGACTAGCATCCGTTCATATTTTCACCTAGCAGCAATCTACGTTGGGAGGTAGAGTATCTCGATACTATCAGTCGAATTATAGCAATATAGCTTTAAACATTTTGAAAGAGTTAAAATCGTTGCAGTAAACGACGTTTGGTTTAATATAATTCTAGATAAGGTACGAGTATGATCTTTTATAGGAGACGGATTGGTTTATGCAATATGTGAGAGCAATTTTATATCGTCGGATAATGATAGATACGGTGAATTACAAATAGAATAATAGCTGAAATACATTTTTGTATTGAATATGTTTCTAATATCAGTACTTTGATGTAAAAAATTATAAAATTATTATTTAATCCGAAATCTCCCTTCTGGGAAGGATGAGAATACTTCCAATTCAAAATGAATAGGAGCACAATAATTGGGATAGGAAGCTCTTTACAAACGTGATTCACCATCTTTTAGTTGTTTTAATGTGTGTAAATGAATCTTAAGTCATCGTTTCTACTAATGTTAGCGAAGTATATTTATGTATCGATAATTAAAAAATGAAACATTATCACTAATTTTAAAACTATTGTCTTTGGTTGAGAAAATAGCTTTTCGTTTCATCATTGCTATTCCTTCGTTAATATTTCTGATTCTGTCTCTAATACCCACTGAAATTTGTTCTGGCTCCCAAACCGAAAGCTGAGGAGCAGGAGCACAGCTCAGCAACAGGAGCAATGAACTAAATTGAACGTCCCTTGAATTAACGCCTGTCGCTGAAGGGTCTAATTCCCACGTACAAGATTCCGTTGAAAAGTGTGAATGAGGTGCACGGAAATCATAGCCGAGTGTGGGGCGACGTCCAGTGACGAAAGCCGTGGTTGAACCGGAGGGCGGAACGCGGGCACTACGAGCGGAGGCGTTCCCCAGACGCCAGCCCCGGCCGCCTGACTCGCGGGCAGCGTGGACACCCCTGGCGACGGCTCTGGCGGCGGCGGTGGGCAGCGGAAGAGCTCTGGAGCTGCCGCGGCGGCGGCGGCGGCGGTGGCGGCGCTCGCGACACATTACGGCTCGTTAACGCGCGCGGGCGGCGCCTGCTTCTGCGGCGGCTGCGGCTGCTGCTTCTCCTGCTTCTGCTGCTTCTTGCTTCTTTGCGACGTGATCGCGAGCGACCACCACGCCGCGTCACCGCAAGCTCCTCCGTGCCCGCCCCCCCCGCCCGTCCTTGCCTGGAACCCGCGCCGTAGCCGTCGCCGGCAGCAGGAGGTTAACAAACTTAGCGCGGATGCCGAGCACGCCCGACGAACGCTCCA
This sequence comes from Gryllus bimaculatus, assembly GCA_017312745.1. Classification (NCBI taxonomy): domain Eukaryota; kingdom Metazoa; phylum Arthropoda; class Insecta; order Orthoptera; family Gryllidae; genus Gryllus; species Gryllus bimaculatus. The sequence continues at coordinate 2,204,061 of BOPP01000002.1, read as the reverse complement.
CGCTCGCCGCCGCGCCCCCGCCCCGCCCCTCGCGCACGCGGCGGACACCTGCCACCCGCGCTGCCCTCGTCACGTCCGCTGCTCCTCCGCCCTCCGCCCCGGCGCGCGGCCTCATCTCTGCTGGAAGAGTCATTTAAAGAGGGCGCTCATAGCTGTGGCCAGGAGGAAATCACTATCGTTTTGTTTTGTTTTGTTTCCTGGTGGTTTATTGACGGGACTTATCCATTTGTTGTCTTCGGTGAATTTGTTGGTAGGTATTAATTTAATTTATTTGAAATAAGGTGAAGGATAAGCTTTTAGACAGACTGCGAAACGCTAATGAGTTATAGAAAACATTTATTAAAAGGTTTACATACTAAAATCTCTATTTAAGGGAGCTGAAGATGTGGCTTAGTGTATCGACTTTTGTCACTGCAGTGCCTCTGACTGGGAAGTCCTAGGTTCGAGGCCCGATGGTAGCAGGATTTTCGACACGAGCTACAGAATTCAGTCGCTATCTGGTGGAGAGCAAATGGGTGGTTGTTCTGATAGGAATCTGTCCGTGGTTTCTCCGATCAATGCCAAGCGAATGCCGGAGCAGTGCCCTACCAAACGGGCCAAGGAATCGCCCGTGATCTTTCCTTCGTCTTGCTTGTCCTATCCTCACCCCAGAGACTTACAGTAACATGCACTACATTTACACCATGCCAGGAGATCATTCTGGAGATTAGAGCTTGTCTCGGTTGAGGCGGTGCCCCGCTGGTGGGAGATATCTGTTTGAGGAAATCCCCACTAGCCGACGTTAGGTCGGTGCTGGATCTCCATCCAGCGCGGAAAGATCACCGCTACCTCCTGAGGATAAAACATGCTTTACACTTATAGGACTAATGACCTTAGCACTTAACGCGCACGGACTCATTTAACAATAAATCATCTATTTAAGGAGTCACTGACAAGTACAGATCTTTTAAATGGTTTCCAATTATTGGCCTTTGTTCTATTTTTTAACGGAAGAATACACGATCAAAAACTAATTTGTTTATTCAAAGGAATGGCGAATAGTTTTTCTTGTTTCATATTCAGATTTACTGACTGTGAAAAGAAAATATGTTGATACAATTGTTTGAACTTCGGAGTTAAGTTGTTTTGCTACAAAAAAAGTGAGAATTTGCACGATATGTTTTGTGAACTAAAATTTGAAACCAATCCCGTCTTGAGAGGGTGGGTCTCTTGTTTATTTACTGTCTGATGACTTTTATTCAGATCTTGGCGTCAACATTTTATATTGTTTAAAGTGGGTAAATTTGAAGAGGAAAAGCGATTCACGGCCTACGTTCCCTAGGGTACCTTTATTTATTTATTTTAATTTGTTGCGTCTACATAGACCCAACGCGACTCCAAGCTCTTCGGGAGCGTTGAGCGCTTTGCGCCCGGAGAAGTCCTCCATTAATTTAGTGCGCTTATTATTAGGAGTAATCCTCCATTACTAATATATCATGTCACGTTCCTTCGTAAACACTTGTCAAGAGCGCCAGGTAGCATGGAAATGCCGGAAGCATCTCCGCGAACGCGTCTCCTACCACGCGCTTCTGCGTCACTGTCCAGCGAACAGAATTTGAAAGGATTTATGTTAGGAGTAGGGGTTAGGACCCTTCACAGTCGTTGGACTAGCCCCTGTGAAGCATACAAACTCGTTGGTCGTAACAAATTTCGTGAGTTTCTACAGGGATTCTACGGGAATCGAACCCGGAAGACTCAGTGGTGAAAGGTCACGAGAGCACCGCTGGATTAGAGTAAAGCAGTAGTTCCCTCTACAATTCTGCCTTACTTTTGCAACTTCTTTTCTTGAAATAAAACTTTGGGGTACTGTATTACTTGTCGCCTCCACCTAGCGTCTGGACTGTTAACCTTTTGGTGAAACTACTCACTACTACAATACTCATTTCATAAACAATTATCCATTCATGTCAGCATTAGTTGCCGTTAGCTTTTTTATTGCCAATCAATAAATATTCATTCATGGCAACGCAGCTTTGCTTCATGCTTTCTTGATCATCATTAAAAATTTACTTCTATTAAAAATACTCATTTGGTATACTTTACAATCGAATGTAATTCTGTAAATCTGATAGAGAAGGCAACCTGGCAAAGTGATTTTGAAAATTATTATATTATATTGATATCTTATTCTCGTCAAAGAATAAATACGACGAATAAAATTGTGTTTTAAATGAATTCACAATTAGTTATTTAAAGATTTACCTCGCTACCGGACTTACTTTCTCTATAATTGGTGATGGAAAGGGGGTGTAAAACACGCAATAGAACTCAACAAATAATACACTCCACTAGTTCTTCAAATCGAGTATATCGGTAAACTGCTTATAGCATATTTGTTTTCGCGCTTGCTTTTTCGCACTTTTAGCAGTTAATTGAATGTTGAGGAAGACGAACTATCCTGCGGTTTGCGGGCTGATTGAAGGGCCGTTCGTGAAAACCTGCTTCTCGACAAATCCCATCGAGAATCATCTTCACGGACAATTGTCACGCACTCGCATACAATCAGAGGCACTCACATGCAGACAAACACCCGGGCATCGCTCGATATTCATCTGCAACTTTTGATTTCAGATGAGATTAAACGTACATTATTTTATCGTTTGCACGTAAAACTACTCTCTCATTTCGGTTCTAATCAAAAGTCCTGATAATTTAGCTTTGCCACCAGGTGAGGGGAAACAACGATATCAGATACCGCGACATTTCCACGGTCCGACATTAAAGCTGCGAAAACATATACACCGATATTAGTTCATTCAGTGATTGGCTGAATTCTTTACTCTTCATTTAAAATATTTCAATTTGGAGAAAATAAGCGATAGTGTACAATCACAAGTATGATCTGAGGCGGCCGGAAGTAGCGCATGGCGTCGCATTTTTAAAGGACATTCAATATGCTACATGCAATGCATGCAACGCTTCGCTTCCTTATTAGAAATTAAAGTATTTCTCCTTGAGGAAAGTGTTGACTACTCTGAACAAACGAACGATGTGTAGATCCCAAAAAAATATTTCATGGTAGACGTTACATCTCTATACTCTTAATCTACAGGGGAAAGTAAACATTTTGTTGTTGTTGATTCGACATTTTATTCAAAAGCAAATTATTATTTTCAGCTTAAGAGAAACTTAATGAATTTTGTGAACCTGCTGAATTGTCTCCAAGCATATATCTCGATTATTGACATTTTCTGTATTAAATTAACAATTTTAAATACGAGGGATTATTTTCTATGGAGGTGCCCAGAATTCTGAAATAACATAGCGACGCCCTCTGTTAAAAAGTCAAATTCAGTTAAAATCTCAGTCTCAACAATAGACTTACTGCTTATATGGAAAATGGCAGAAAATAAATGGTGTTCGTTCACAGAAGTGCTCTGCTTTCAAAGCCCCGGAGAAGGAAGACACAATTTTCAACAAATGACATACTAGTATTTCTAACTCATGTGATCAGTTAAGAAAACTAGCATTTGCTGTAATGTCTCTCTTTGTACATATTCATGCAAACAAACGCTTTCAAGCCCGAATCTGATAAACATTACGTTGAGAACGTCTTATTGACGAAAACCTGGAATCCTGCTTGATATTAAAATCGACATCCCGCATAGATAGACAGGCCAAGGCATCATAGCAAGTGAAAGAACACATCTGATGCCATGAAAATTCGCAAACAGGAGCTCGCGTTGTAGTCACTTTTACATGTGAATTCGATCAGTGATTGGTTAGTTAAGTACCAAAAGAAGAAAAACTAGTGTACATTTGAAATAGTAGAATTACAATACACAAATTTGTACATAATATTAAAAAAAATAGTAAATTTAATTTTACTAAAGTTGGAGTCCCAAACCACAGGCGCAGTGGCTGGCGATTCGACGATTTTGATGATATTGAACGTTCTCTGTTGCGAATGTCGAATTCTTGAGCTGTATAACTTGATGAAAATTTTAATTTATGTACCGTGGTGTTGGATGATATGTTTTCCTAACACATTCGGATGGAAATCAATTGCTGTTTATTTATTTGAAATGCTGATATTTGTGTAGTTGAGTAAATTATACTCCAAAAGAAATGAATAACAGGCAAAAATAATCATATTTGGATAAAAAATTAATCTCTTTACTTATAATTACACATTACAAATTCGTTTCATTTTATGATTTGGTCAGTATTTTCGCCTGTTCTGTCGACTGAGTGGTGGAATAAAATAAATATTAAAATCGTTTCTTTCGTTAGAAATGTAATTCGGAGAGACTAGAGTTCGATGGTGTGTTATTTTTTATTTGATAAATCATTGACGAATCCACTTACCTAGATTATGGGCCATGAATTGTACAAGCGCATTCCTGTTTCCTCACTTTTATATTAGTATGTATGTGAATGATTGAGACATTAAACTAGATTTGACATTCAAACGTCGTAGGATATATGAAGAATATTTTTTAAACTTGTGTTTGCGTCTGCAGTACTTTTCTTGTTAGTTACAACACGAAAAAATCTAGTTACTGTTCTTCTTGTGTATTATTGGGATTTATTATATTTGGGGGATATGTGACTGTGAAGAGAACAAAGCGCTTTGGTTCGGGTTGGTCAGATAGATTTGCGGACGTAGCGTCGCCGCCGCCGCGTTCACGCGCCGCCGCGTCGCTGCCGCGAGGCGCCGATAACCCCCGCGCGCTTATCTGGCGCGCCGCTTGGCCGGGTTCCGCGGACGCGAACGCGCGCGCCGCGCCCGCCGCGCGCCGCCCGCCGCTCACCGCCCGCCGCCCGCCCGCTGCCTCCCGCGACGCCACCGCCCCTCCGGCCTCGTGCGAGTTGACGTTTCTTCCTCCCCGAAAGCTGTTTCCGCAAACAGAACTCTTCTAACGTTATTTATGGTAGCAGGTTCGCTGTTGTTCGAGGGCTTATAAAAGCACGACGAAATTAGAGTGAATTATGAAGCTCCTACTTTCGAACACGAGTGATGGAAAGGTGATGTATTTACAGCGATTAAAAACCTCTCTTAATAACTCTATCTCGGTTCGAGGAATCGTGAATTTGAATTACACCTTTAGCATAGGTGCTTGTGCTTATTTATTCTGCTTTCATTATCTTTCGTATTCCATAATTCGCCTGTAAGGCTTTCAACCACTGTTGAAATTGAAAAGACAATTCTAAAATTTGCCACCCTCGTTATTGACATTTGAGATTGACAAAAATATTGTAACTAGGCCACGGCGATATGTTTCTTGCCACGAAGTCAAAATATTACTGAAATCAAATACAAAATACATCCAGTATCCAAGGATTGACTTTTTTGCTGAGTGTAAAAAACACATTTTTATACCTACAAACTCAAAAACGATGTATGCATTTGAGACGTGTATATCATATATCTTATTATATCTAAAACAATTGAATAATACCAAATTTATTAAACATTAGATCACATTTTAATAATTGTTGACTTAGGTTTTAAATTATTATTTTTATACCTGAATGAACATTTTATACATTGTTGGCTCATATTTAACAACTTTTTCTTTTTACTACCGAAAAATGAATTTTTTACCTTATGAAGTGCATTAATTGTGTTGTTTACGTTTAAATAACCCTTGTAGTATCTCTTGAAATTGTGTCTGCCACCGACGCAATATACGACTTTTTATGGATCACGAAACGATGGCAGGCACCTCGTGAATGAAGCGCTCAGCGAAAACTTAACGTCACCGTCGAGGCTCTTTCGGCATGGTGGACATTGCTTTCTCAACATGAATCCAAGCGAGCCTGGGGATCATGGTTGTTACCTCAAGATTCTCCCCAAGTTTAAGCCGGTTTCGCGGAAATCCCATACACTGGGCGGAAGCGTTGCCTTCGGGGTCGCGGTGTGGAAGTCTCTCCCGGCGCAGCACAGCGCTCTCCCCAGTTGGACGCTTTTAAGCTTATTGAACAGCATTTTTGAATCTGAATCGGACATATTATTCTAAAACGGGATATCTCTGTTTTTGTCTGGCTTTTTCATATTTATTTCTGAAATTGGAATTAACCCTCCTGAAAACATCACTCAATGTGAGGTATTTTACTGTTTGTGCAATTTATGTTCTTTTACGAGTAGAAAGTGATAAAATTTTGTAAGCGTTCACATAATATTTTTATGTATGTTTTATATAATATATTTATTCTTAAATTAGCAAATAAAATCAATAAACATTTAATTCATAAATAATTTATTTTTTCAAATGGAGCTCATGATTCAAAGAAAAATACTTATTTTGTTCTATTTAATATTATTCATTTTACGTACAAAATTTTACATTTCAAATTCAAGGCATCAATAAAAACATTTCACATGTAACAAATATTTTTTCGAAGAACCTTTTAAACTGTTCACTTCGATATTTGCGGTTGATATGTATTTTTACACACATTGTTACATATTCGTTTTGTACTAAGCAATTGGAACACGTTGTGAGTTGATTCATTCACATTCGATGAGGCGCAACCTCTACTCTTCGTGTGTGGTCTCGGCGCCTCGTCGCGTTTGCGTCATTGGCCAGCCACCCCCACTCCGCACGCACACCTCCGCCATTTCCGATGCACCATTGCGCGCGTCACCACGGGCGTCCACATTGCCTTCGGAGGCCGCGCCCCCGCCCCCGCCCCCGCGCGCCTGATGGGCCATAAACCGAGTTGCTGCCGCTCCGCTCCGCTGACGCTCGGCGCGGATCTCTCCGCGTGGCGCTTCATACATATTTTTATGCCGGATACAATCTCCTTGATACCCGCGAGCTGTGGCGGAATGGATTTGGGGCCCCGTCATCATATTCCGAGAAAAGTTCTCAACGTTGCGCCTTCAGTTGGATACATTGTAGTGTTCTATTCCCATTCAAGAGCAATGTGAAACAGTACTTTGGAATTATTTCAGTTTCGTCTGTGTGATTTGTATTATTTGCGACAGTACGTTTAATACCCATAAGAGAATTGATCGTAAAGAACTGAATGCACCCACACAGTATTTAAGATGGTAGGGAAATTTCCATTCCCCCTTCCCATAAATATTTTTGAAACAATATTTGTTTTAATTGTTTACCTACAATAATATATTCAGAATGGGGTATGCCGCTTTTGGTGTTATGCAATCCGTATTCGGTAATTGTTTTGAATATATTGTGTAAAACTAGTAAAATGTAGTGTCACCGATGCTGTTTTAAAAATAGTTTCATGTATTGAAAATTTCATTCATGCCCAGCATTGTTCAAATGTGTTCTTTCAGTTGGACTTACCAATGAATCGTAGTATCTGATAATGTTATACTCCCGTTCAAAACTTCCCTACACCCAATGGCATTGTGTGTTACCTACACATACGGAATATGAACTGGTCTTATTATAATTTAACAGTTATAATCGCCCTATCAAATACTTTCAGGTTGTGATGCTAATAGTTGAATTTTACTATAAGTATATTTGTAAGCTATTTGTAAGCATATTTGCATTAACACAAATGCAGATCATTCTCAATTAGTTCCAAAAATTCTGTCGCATCTTTTACAACTACACTTGATATTATTCGGATTTCCTTAACACTTCCATATTTTTCTCCCCTAATTTTTGAACAAATTAAAACTTCATAAACTTATTTGTGTTCACTTATACTTCCGAAATTGCTCTATTAATCGTTTTGCGAATCATGTGGCATGCAAATCTAACATTAAAAGGCGATTTTTTTGTATGTATATGTGAATAAGGTGTTAGTTAAACGTAATAAACATAAGTTGTGAGCCACACTCATTTGAAAATGGGTATTTGCACACTTCTGTAGCAACGTAAAAGTGAGAAGTCGAACATAACGTTCATTCATTCTCTAGCATTACTCACAGTTTTGTTTTCTCCGTATTCCCTTGAAATTCTTCAAGTTTAATAAGTTCTGCGGTAATAATGTTCGTAGGTTAGCGCAAATTTATTTTTTGAAATACGTTAATTCGATTCTCAATTCAAATCAATGAGCAGCACGATTTACTTGGTAATTCAATTTTTCATGTAAAAATGTCAACATAGATGTTGTCAACTACGTGAAAGAAAATTATGGCGTATTTTTCGAAAAATAGTTTGGATAATAGTATTTAATCAACACCACCTACATGGATCGATTTAGGAGGCGTTGGTTTAATTCCGGTCATCACTAAGATCGCAGCGTAAAAACACGAAAAAACACCGTTTTGAGAAATTTGATTAAATATTCAGGCCGGATTCAAAAATAAATTCTCTGTTCCCTATCAGGTGACCGGGATGCGTTGAATGACACTTATACGTTTCGATTGGTGCACAGGAAATGATCTAGCTGCCAGTGACGGAAACTCACACATCCGCGCACTCAAGAGTTTTACTCAAATACTCTATACTGATTATGTAAGGAAAAGGCCTTCGGAGGGGGGAGAGAGAAAGGCATCATTTACTTTTCCTGTCCACGTAGATCTGCCATTTGTAGAAACAATGGGGGGGAGTTGAAATTGATATGGATTCCGTAACGCGAAAAAATGAATAACAATTAATAACTTTTTAAAATTTGGTCGCTTTTTAATAACTTGGTCATAGAGTGACCACTATGATTGCTTTAACGGTAGGTGGAACTGCAAGAAGAACACGTAAGAACATCGCTAACACACACAAACACCCATGCCCGAAACATCATTCGAACCCGCGACCCTCGCGCTGAGGCAGCTAATAATCTAATAATACCTGGTCACCGTTCCTCTTTCATTGCATACCTTTCATTTGTTATCTGCTTTAATAACATTTGTACGTTGTACTCGTTCTACTCTTTATTAACGAAGGAGCGTCCGTTGCGTGTGCCGTGACATTTCCCGCCCTACAGCCGCGAAGTCCTTTGCCCTTCTGCGTGCGTTGCCAGCCAGCGACCGCTCGACCGCCGTGAATGTCACAGTCTGCGCCACGCCACGCCCTCGGCAGCCGCCGTCGTCGTCCCCCCCGTGCTTCCCTTGCACGAAGCCGTGATCGCCGGATGCGCGCCTGAATCGGAGGCGTTCCGCTACGGCAAGCGCGCGGGGCCCTGCGCACGCGCTCGCTCCCAATCAGTTGCGGCAAGGGCAGGCGGGGCGGGCCCCCTCCCTGCGACGCCGCGACGCGCCATGGCCCTGCATTTGACAGTTCCCTCATCTTATTCTCTTCTCTTGAGGTTTTGTGCCTTGGGGAGGTCGACGATGCTTCTGACAAAAGCCTTATTCGATTTTCACATTCGTTTTTCAGCTTCTTCTTCTTCTTCTTCTTCTTCATCGAGCGTTACGTGTGCTCCTTGCCTTAAAACGTCTTAGCAGTCGTCTAGACGGCGCATTTCCTTCAGAACACCGGAGGTGCGCGCACTTAAAGTTATAAATGTATTTCATATTGCACGACATCAGACATTTTTGTCGTTTTGGTGTATTGACATAAAGACGTTTCGTACGGTTTCTGCGCAATCGTATCCTTTTCCGTCCAAAAATAAATCTTCGAATCTGTTGGTGCATCTGTGCGTGTTAAAAGGCAATATTTCTGCTAGTATGAGATCCTAGGCGGACGAGTCGTGAGCTTGCTGCCGTCTCAACCCTCCGTGCGCAGGTTGGATCCCAGCTGAGGCGCGTGAATTTTCGAAGGGTGGAAAATCCCACAGTAGCGATACCACCCTCGGGTCATGTAAAACAATCCTTGCAGGTCCCGGCAAAACTAGATCCCGTCGGCCATTTTTCGTTCTAATAAAATTTCACGTTCTCTTAATCAGAGATCTCAGACATGAATTAGTTAATTGAAACTCACATCTGGTGGAGAAAGTGCAAATAACACCTAGGGATTAATGAAGGGGACGCCCACGAGACGCGCCTGTTTGACGAAATGCCCCAAGAGCCGCGCTGAGAGGAAGCTTCAAAGCCTGAGTCGATTACGACTAACGGCTATGTCCGTTCAAAATAACCCATACGACAAATACATAAATCTACGAGTATAGAGTTCTCCCTCGTTTAAGTTCTTAAATATAACATTGCACTACGGGAAAAACACTTTTCAAAAACTATTGATCCATTCTTACATTTCAAAGTCTATAATTCCCTAGTTATTTATGTTTCCATTATTTATGAAAACATGAAGATGCTATTCGATTTCGATTCAAAACCATTATCGACAGTATTTAGCTCAGCGGTGGGGAAGAGCAGAACGCACCGTTTTAAGATTAGAGATTGCTCATTTGTTATTCCATTTCGAAGGCCAATTTCATTTATATTATTCATGATTGGTGCATGGGATAATTACAGGGACTGTGGTGAGTGTTTCGCGAGGATAGGTATGGAATGACATGTGGGCAAATTGAAAGTAGTTTAAATGTTTCGGTTAATTGATTATAGATATTGCGAAATAATGGTAAATATTAATTTGAGAATACGGAGGCCATTACGAAAGGTACACATTATTTTCTATTTTTGCTTTTTTAAATCTTGCCATATTTTTCTCCATGTATTTCTGGAACCTCCACATCACTTATACCTGCTCAGTTGCAAGGATACAGTTTATGACTCATAAAGGTGTGAAAATAATTTATTTCACTCGGCACCATAAACTGCAATCGATTACAGTGATGGTTAACGCACGAGGAAGACTAACCCTTTCCACGCAATTTCGGTTCTGAGTCTGAGGATACTATCTACAAAGTGACCACTATTTTTCACCCTTCTCGGCGAGTGCTATTTGCACTGAGTAACGTTACGTACTGAACAAGTAATTTGCGAAATATGTGGACATTTTTATTGTTTTTATTTGCCCTGAACTATTGAATTATGTTGCATCAGGCAAGGCACTATGGTTAATTCAACCAATATAATCTATATTGGAGTCAGTTTCACCAAATACACAGATTATCATATTGTATTGTGTGTAAAATGTAACAACGAAAAAAGATTTATGATTTGCTGCAGTCACCGGTTGCACACTTTGAGAGTAGCTTTGTAATAGATAAGTGAATGGTATAGTTTCGTACACATCATAATTGTAAAGATTTTAGTAAATAGTTGATATTTGAAGGGTACCTTTGCATAGTCGTTACAATGCTTCTTTCTTTATGTGTGAAGAAGTTGATTTTACTATCTCAGTTCTAGTATTATATGTGCGTAATTTATGTAGTCAGTTTTTAGTTTATTTTAAACACTGAATCAGTAATCGTGAATTAAAATAAATTCTGATGTGTCAAAAAGGACGCCCATACGATCCTCCGTGTCTGTGAATAAATGATTGAATATACGGTATGATGTGTGCACTTCCCCTCCACAAAAGTGTTCATTTTTTGCTACAGAGAAAAACGCTAAAAACGTATGATTGAACCCAATTTATTAATGTGAGAATTGGTTATATTCGTGGTAGAAACGCAGCGTCTCAGCATGGACCACGCTCCCGGTACCCTCCAAACTGAAGATGGCACGCCGCAACCGCAGGCTGGGTGCTGAGAGCAACGCACTCGTCGATAATTGCCACAGCGAACTATCGAGGGCAAGTCACTCGAGAGTCTGCCGATAGTTGGAGGGCGCTCGACGCCCCCGGCGGCATTCGCGCGCCTGCGTTCGCCCAACACTCCGCGCGAGGGCGAGGGGGACCACGCGAGCGACTTAGCGGAGATAAATCATTTACAACAGTGAGAAAAAAATGACATTGCATATTTAAAGTGTATAAACACGAAATACTAAATGATCAAACCAATTACTTGTCTGATAATAGTCACTGTTGTTATTTTGCGTTATCATCAAGTTACACCAATGTCTTTGCGTTTGTCTTTTCTTTTTAAGAGAGCTTGAAATAAAAGACTGTTTCCATTAAAAGCCTTTTCTTCTTCGAAAAAGTAAACAAATTGATTAATGTAAAGAACAGATATAACTAGTAGCTTCAAATTACAGTAAATCAAATGAATGTTGCTTTAAAAAACTAACAAAGGAATTAACTGGTTCCTTTTAGTGCTTTCCACTTTTTTGATTATTTTGATGTAACTCCAGACCAACGTCCTTTCTTGAGTTACTTTACTTCCACTTACTTACACTGTTATTGACCTTCATTACACCGTTTCTATTTTTTCGACCAACCAGTTTCTTTTCTCTTGACGTCTCAAATTATTCCGTGTGTTCTCCAAGCGTTCCTTTGATCCATCTTCTTTATTCTTCTCGTATTTTACACATACTCTCGACGTCCAGCAACCTACTGTCTTGCAGATTTTTATGCAGGGCCGTTGTCATCGTACATTGCAACATATTCTTCAATTACTCTCAAAATAAAAATTAATGTATTGTTTTAATCGTTAAAAAGTGCAATTTCAGCTCAGCAAAAAGTAATTGACAGATATCATATTAAAGATTACTTAACAACTAAAGAATCCTTATTCTTTTTGATTTCAAGCCGTATAAGAAACTTTTCAGAATGTGTTCCATGCTCAGATATGATCAGATAACCCGGGATCATCGGAAACGAAATCACTCGTATACGAAAACCCGTTGTTTAACTGCCTCCACCTCATGGTGAAGACGAAGTAGAGCGATGAAGGGAGCCAAGAAATGCCTGAAAATCATAGGAGAAAGAGAAATGCAGGACTTCAAAGAAGCGAAAGAGGGGCAATGCTCCTGTCACGATAAATTATATTAAAGAAGAGAGCTTTATAGGAGAAGGCGAGAAACTGAAGCGACATCGATTCCAAGTGCGGTTGAAGCGATGACGGCAATGACAGATTGCAGGGACATGTTTGTATTTACGAATGACATTTTTGAATGAAATTAAGTAGAAAATACATCCATTGTAATCGAAACACAAAGAGAAGTAATTCTAGATTTCGGGTAAAGAGTATTAGATTTAACATTTTCTTAATTTTTTTTTCAATTGTTCCTTAGAGATATATAAGAAAATAATTCAGGTGAAAGGACGAAAACTATTTTGTTTATAGTACTGAAAAAGGCAAAATGTATGTTTTATTCATTTAAGACAGTTTTAAATATTCAAGTTAAACGTTACCACTTTTAAAAGTTTCATTTTGTTACAGGTACGTTAAAACATCCCATTCCAGTGTGGTTTATGCTTTCTTTCGCCTTTCAACACTCAAGTTTCCGTTTTCTGGGCGTTTAGTCGCTTCTTTTATATCCTTACGTTCCCATCGTGCCAACATTTGAGTGCAACTGGATTTGCGGCGAAGAAAAGAGCAGCTGGAAGAAAAAGCATCTGGGAGAATTCGCGCACGCCAGGAAAAAGACGACAGGCAGCAGCGAGACGCGGAGTAAAACGTTGAGAACGAACGTCATAATTTCCGGTGGAACAAGCGAACTCGTCTTCGGTCGAGCGGACTCGAGCTGCGGGGAGTCGGCGCGGCGCAGAGCGGAGCGGCGCGGCGCAGGCGGAGGGCGGAGCGGGGCCCCGCTCTCCCATTCTCCTCCATCGTCGCTCGGCGCCTCTTCCGATCGTAAAACGTGCGAATTACCGCGATACGGCCGCGCGCGCCACTCTACCCCCGCACGACCGCCCGCCCACCCGCCGCCGCGCCAAACGGGGCCAGTGGTGACGCGTGGCGTGACGTCACGGGCACGCGGAGGCTGCCGCCACCTCGCCAAACCGACGACGCCAATCCGCTTCCCAGCCGCTAATCCGTTGCCTCTGCCACGCACTGTCCATCTTCTTTTCCAGGCTGACCCAACGGATATCTCCCCCCGCTCCTTTCATTGCTACAAAATTGTCGTTCCACTTTTGAAGTATCGCTGTCTCGCGCAACAATTAACACCACATTGCTTCAACTCATCTTCTACATCTTTCATCTCCATCCTTACCCTTACAGCATGTGCTTCAGCCGACCCTCCTCGTCACATGCGCAGGTTGCTAAAGCAAATCGCGCACCGTGCATTCTGCCCGTCCGCACTTTCCCGCCTTGACCACCGTTTTGGATCTTGGCCGAGTCTCTCCGAGCGCGTCACCCGTTGCTTCGCCGCCCCCACAGCGCCTCTTCAAAGGCGGCATTATTAACAGCTGCGCCGCCGCCGGCGCGGGGCCGTAAAGCGCACGGGAACAGCGTCCGCAATCAACGCGGCTTCGTGCCACGGCCGCCCTCGCGACGCGATGGCCCGTCACCGCTAATCGATCGCCCCTTTGCTTCACCTGCCTTCGGTCTCTCTCATTCGCTCACTTCCGTTTCGCCCCAATTGAATGATTGATTTATGTATTATTAGCGCTCCAACAGCTAGGGTATTTAGTCCCGGAAGTGTAGCGCGTGCTTTTATGCTCGGGAGGTGGCGGTGATCTTGCCCCGCTGGATGGCGAGATCCAGCGCCCACCTACCATCGGATGGCGGGATTTTCCACCCCCAGGTATCTCCCACCAGAGGGGCATTGCTCCAGCCGTGCCAAGCTCTAAGCTCCCGACCGGTCTCCCGGCATGTGTGGTAGTGAGTGTAAGGTGTGGGATAAGACGAGGGATGGGAAGGAAAAACGCGCGCGGTCCGTGGTCCTTTTGTTAGAGTACTGCACCGGCATTCGCCTAGGGTTGATCGGAGAAACCACGGTAAACTACAGAGCAGAGCAGCCGCCGCTATAATTCTCCTCCAGACTGCGGTTAAATTCCACCTAGCTATGTAGCTAGTGTCGAAGAACCTGCAATCGGGACTCCAAGCCCAGATCCCTCCGGTCAGAGGCACTGCAGTGACATCTGTTGATGTCCTGAGCCACCTCTCCCGGTCCTCATTTCGAGCTACGCGCGGATGTCGCTCCAGTCAGTCTAATATTTCAATAGGAAGAAGACAAATCTTTGAGCTACTGTAGCTGTAACAACTCCTTTCTTCTTTTGTGTAAATTGCGATATTCTTAGATTGAACCTGTACGTCTTTACAGTAACAGGATTTTGAAGTTTGTCGGATGCGACCCATAAACACAATTTATTAAGAGGTTTCTTAAAAATCTGAAAGGATTTATAAAATGTTCAGTTAAAAAATTACTTCATTCGTCTTAGCGATTGAGCTTGCGAATGGTATCATTTGCCTTTTATACCCGTATCGTTGAGAACCTGGAACTGAAGCCACTTGTAGAAGCTTTTTGGATCTGGTAAAAATTAGGACGCTTTCCGTGAAACTTATTTATACATCATCAGTTTGAAATTTGTTTTGGGGGCTTGGTCATGCCCTTATTCTATAACAGGTATTCCAGATCTTTAGTTTTCTTTTGATTTTCCGGAAATGTGTCACATCCAGTAATAATTCTTTTGACATATTAATATAATATTTTCAACAGAAAATAAAAAAAAAATTAATGAGACCCCCTGCTCCCGAACCCATTCGAAAATTGTATTATTATACTACAGTTCCCGTTAATGTAGAGGATGATGTCGGGCGGGGTGAAGGACTGGACTCATGTCCTCATCGTAGTCACAATAAAATTCCGCCGGTTGTTTTCGTAAAATGTTTACGTTTATGTTGTTATCTATTTAAATCCAATCAACTTTCAGTAAGCGCAGTAGTAAAATAAATATTTCTAGATCTAAATTGTGCTTGTGTGGAAATCTAATATGCGAGTCCACTTTATATTTCTCAAAATAGCGCCAAATGGGTACCGTACTACATTTCTAAATGTTCTGGCAACAAATGACCCGTCTGTTGCGTAATTCTGGAGAGCAGTGTTAAGCAGTGTTCCTGCAGTAGCAGTAAGTGTGCAGCCGTACTATTAACACCGGCACAGTTACCGTGATAGTGTGGAAATGACAGTGAAACCGCCCACTGCGTCCGCGCACTTTGTACTCGAGGAGACGTCACCTCCCCTCAATTCTCCCAATCGGGCGGGGCCGCATCACGCTGCTTCCTAACGGCGCACTGGAGCTATCAAGTTGTAGAGATGAGCTCATGTCCGTGGTGCGAGTTAGAGATACAGGACGTTTAGAATTTGTCGCATGTAGCATTCATCTTCCCTGCGCCAGCATTCTCCCGTTCCATTCATCCCGCGTAGACGATGAGCGGCTGTTCGCCGGGGCCGGCGGAGGGACTTGCCCCCTGACCTCCGCCCACGGAGGGCACGCGGTCGCGTCTCTCGCTTCGCCCCGGCTGCCGAGGAGGCCCTTAAGGGATAATTTACGACTTCGTGGGCGTCTCTGAACTTCTGCTGCAAGCGCGTGCTCGAGAGGCCGCGAGGTACATCGCACCCAAGACTCGACTCTGCCGATGCCCTTTAATGCCCGGCGTTTACGAGAAGGGTTTGCAAATAATGAGCCCTTTATGACCCAAACTTGAATTACAGCACTTTCGTGGGCCATTAACGACTATTTTGATGTGTTATTTTGCGTGATGTCTGGTGCTGAATCTACTCGCAACAATGGTTTAATTTTTCGAAAGAGTCATATCTATCGAAGTGATGGGAATACTGCATTAGTGTAACTCAATTCAATAAAATTGATGATAAAACATTATATTGGTGAAGAACTCAAATTCATTATTATTTGACCGTTTGATCTGTAATGAATATATTACAACCTTCCCCATATTTTGCAGATTACAAAGTGTACGGAGAACTCTCCCTATCCCTAATACATTAAATGGCTTGTATGAAATGAAATACTCCACACATACAGTCTAATGTAGTGGGGTGTTAATTCAATCAATACCCCACCAGTCACGTAACATAATCAAACATAATTTCTCACACGTATAATTTGAACGCTCCAACTAAAGCAAGTTTTTGATTGTCATTTGTCAAATTGCATTGCCAATTTGTTGAATCAGAGAACTGGAATATTATTTTAATTCAAATAGTTAATAGGAATATTAGATTCAACCAACTAATTGTTGAGCTTTCTGGAATAAGGTCACATAGATCTATGGGCCTCTTTGCAGAAAGCTCCTCAATTACTAAACAAATTATATTTTGTATTGTATTTCTCTTACATTAATGTGTAAGGCATTTCTTTCTTTACATTCTTTCTACACCTAATATGTTTGGTTGTCAACAATTCACGAACATTCAGAGTATTTTCTTGTTTCATGAAACATGATGCTAACTTGTTTCGTGCCCCACATTTCTTTCAACGGATTTTTAGTTTGTTTTTGACGAAATTTTGTGTAGTGTTTTCATTCATCATTATCATACCTTATGCTAATTTTTACGAAATTTCATTCTTTAATTTTTGGCAGTGTTCCAATATTACATTGAGATACAATGTGGATCGGCCTTCGTTTATAATTCGGGTTTCATAATGAGATTTGAGATTGTATTGTTGGGCCTAAAAAACAAATCCCGTGTTTCTTCTTAGAAGCAGCAGTAAATTAAAATTTGTTTTATGTGCTTTGATGTAGCACCCGAAACATATTCAACATTCCTTTCAATATTTCTTTTTGTTACTATTCAGTTTGCAAATTTCTCAAACTACGGAGTTTCTCAAACTTGTATTTGTTACCAGTTTGAAAAGAGACAAAAATAATGGAGAATTAATCCTTAGAGTTATTGATAATTTTTTTCGAAAATAGTTAGTTATGGTTTGTGTGTATCTTAACACGAGGCGATGAACTACAAACTCCTTCTTTAATTGTTGCTAATGCTTAGCGATAAAAAACGAGAATTGTTCTAAGGCTTTGAATTTTATTGTTATTTACATTATTCAGCTCTCATAATCGTTTTTGGAGTTTTAATTTTATGAACTCTTTCATTTTTTATCATTAGGACAGAACATGAATTTTATAGTGCGTACTACCGGCAAAGGTGCCTCAACTATGTCACTGTAGTGCCTCTGACCGAGAGGTGCTGAAGTTCGAGTGCCGACGCTGACAGGATTTTCGACACTAGCTTGATAGCTTGGTCGAGTTCAGCCGCTGAGAATTCTACGCTGGTTCAGCCGGCTGGTCTGATAGGTAGTTTTCTGAGGTCTCTCCTATCCACACCAGGCGAATGCCGGAGCAGTATTTAGCAAACGGGCTACGGACCGCGCGCGATCTTACCATTATCTTCCTTGTCACACGCACACACACACATACATACACACACTTACATGCACTGCGCTACCACACATGTCTGGAGCTTAGAGCTTGTCCCGGGCTGATGGGATGATTCTGGGAGAAAAGCCCTACAAATCGATGTAGGTCAACGCCGGATCTCGCCATTCAGCGGAAAAGATCACCCCCACCGGCCGAAATAAAACATGCACTACACTAACGGGACTAATGACCTTAGCCGTTGACGCGCACCGAATCATTAATCAATCATTTCTAGTGCATACTGTACGCCGTACGTTTAATTTACTTCGAACAAAATGAATTATAACTTAATTACACCACATAACATGCATGTTGAGAATGAGAGCAAACATGCTTTAATGGTCGGCTGCCTTCGAAGACACGTACTGGCTGCAAATTGTGTAAGATGATATCCTCAAGCATTCTTGATTTCCCAAGCGGTCGCTCTTCTAGGAAAGTGCTATGCGAAATTCTTAAAATGTTTGGAACTAGAGCAAAGAAATGCCAAAAACCTCGTGAACATTTTTCGCAAATATGTTGAATGAGCTTGTGCAGCATATGCAATTATTATTATTATTATTATTATTATTATTATTATTATTATTATTATTATGTCATCAAGATTACCCACTGAGGCTGGTCGTAAAATCTGACTAAAGAATGGGAAATAGAGGCATTGTAAGTGTAGCAGAAATCATTGCAAAAACGACTATTCAAAACCACGCAGATTTTAAGAGACATTGAACATCTGAAAGTTACTTAACATGAAGTGTGAGACGCAAAAAATGTTAAAGAAATCGTGGAGAGACAAACCACTCCATGGACAATATCTATAAGGAATGGATAAGGAGATCAATAAAGATTTATGTTGCTTACAAAGGTAAGAATGAAGACAGAAGCAGTGGTAATAGCTGCCCAAGATGAAGTGTCGAGAACACGTTATGATAAAGCGGTTCTCAAAATTTCCCTAGATGATAAATGCTACAATTGTCAGGAACAAATAGAAACCATTGATTATATCGTGTCAACTTGTCGATTTCTAGCAAAGACTGAACACTTGAAAAGACGCGATGAGATGTGTCGTAGTTACCCCCACTGGCGCTGTACCGTCCTCGAAGTTCTAAACATGTGCTCCAAGTGGTACGAACACTCACCAAAACCGGTGAAATCTGTTGGGCGTGTACAGTATTGTATGACCAACAAATTCATTCCGATCATACAATAGCGACAAAACAAACTGATATTGTTATCCGGGATTTGGAGAGAAAAAACGTGTCTACTTGTAGATGTTGCCGTACCACGCGATCAGAACTTCGTAACCAAGGAGGCAGAGAAGCGGGTTAAATACAAGAGTTTGAAGATCAGTGGAGCGTGAGGCGTAAAAGTCATCCTGATAGTTATCGTAGCCCTAGGACTTTTTCCGAAAATTTTGTTTAAGCACTTGGCTCAATTCTCGGAGCATTCAAAGGACTAGGAGTGCGAGGCATCGCTTTCTTGGGAACAGCCCACGATGCAGAGGCACCGACAATCACTAGATCTGCTCCTCCCGGGAGGCTGGGTGTATTTTATAATAAACCGACTCATAACCTTTTTAGTCGTGAATGAGAGTAATAATAATAATAATAATAATAATAATAATGAAATACTTACCAAATACGTTTTTCCACAAATTATTGGCACAAACAAAATGGCAATTACATTTAAAGGGTGAATAGACACGTTTTAAAATATTTCTTTAGTTTTATCGTAAGAGAATTTGCAGTTCTTATTTGATGTGACTGACTATGGCTTAGATCATCTGGTAACCTGGCGAGGAACTCGCTGGTTTTGCTGTTTGGATGAAAAAAAGTTTCTCCTGACTTATCAAACTGCCGATTTCATTCTTATGGTAACTTTGATAGGGCGTCAACATGCTCCTTGATCAACCCGGACGCAGATTAAAAAGGGGTCTCGGCAATATGCAACAGGGGCTCGAGTAAAGGATGCACTATCAAAATACTTCCTTCGTACGTCACTAAATGATGCCCACATAACCAGAAGCGTTGTCACACCCTTCAGTATCTACTTGGTAACTAGTCTACCTTCAACATTTTTTAATTTCAGGATTAACAATAGAACGTGTTGATAATTTTGCAAGTGATACATTTTGCTTATCTCTGCAGTGCGTTGTTTACTCTCTGCCTTCTGAAGGGCATATCCTCTGGTCGATTTGTTCAGTAATATCCGTTCGACAGTAAACAAACCAGATCATAAGATTCCGATGGAGTCTGCCGGCAGATTGAGCCCATAAGCGAGGAGAGACCTACTGCATTCCAAGCAACACCTGTTGCCTCTGCAGCGTCTCTGACCTGGAGGTCATTTGTTAAGAGCCCCGTCGGAGGCGGACTTCTCGACTCGAGCTCAAGAGCTAAGGCGAATTCAGTCGCTGTCTGGAGGAGAAATTAGTGGTCGGCTGCTTTCAACCACAGTTTTCATACATGGCGAATGCCGGGGCAGTGTCCTTACAAACGGGTCACAGCCCGCGCCTGATCTTTCCTTCCTCATCCTTGTCCCCACCTCTCCCTTACACTTATCGTCATACACACACACACACACACACACACGTGCCTGCATTACACTACCACAGACGCCAGGAGAAAAGTCGGGCGCATAGCGCTCGTCCCGGCTGAGGCGGTACCCAGTTGGAGGGAGATTCAATCTAGCCGACGTGTTGGTCGGTACGGGACCTCACGCGCAGTGAGTCAGGAACATCGCTATTTCAGACATATAACATGTACGAGACTAATAAACATGTCAGTTTAACACTCATTAATCAAGTGAGGAGTGGCTGTCAAACTTAAAAATTATAAAAGCTACGTAGTAAATATAGTTTATTTTTATTGACCGGAATAAAATTGACAATTTCAAAAGTGACATCTAACTACGATTTGCCACCAAGTTGTTTTGATATCACTGCTCCAAGGGCAGTCAGTGGGTTATTCAACTTCCGCCATTGGAGAGCGTGGATTTAAGTCGTGGTCTTTCAATTTGAGATCAGTTTTTGTCGATTCCTTTTGTTTCGGCACCAGACTAATTGCATATAATGAGATTTCGGAGGATGTTCCAACTTAAATTAACTGTTAATTATCTTTGAACACTTTGTAAAATGAATGTGCATATAACTTTTAACGTTTCAGTAAACTATGAATAACAAAAACAATTTTATTAGTAATAATTTAGTTTCTATTTTCAATCAATCAAAATGACTTTGCATTGGATCCCCATTAGTAAGAAATGAATAGGTGATAAAAGCGCGTTACATTTGTTAGAGATTCTAAAACCCGCATTTCCCCCAAAGAGTTGGTTTGAAGCTTGGGGAGCAGGGTAATTTTCAAATTGGATCTCTTTCCTTAGGACTTAGTCAAAATTGGGAATCTCAAGAGACACTCCAACGTTATAATAATTGAGATTTTGAAAAATGCTCTCAATATTGTTGTCACTTTACAGGGTTCCTGTTATCTTGTACTGAAAGGAGTATTCGCAGCAAAACGTATTAAGGCTTTATTCGAAAGATCTTTGAGTGTTTTTCCCACAATAGTATCACCTACGTAACATCATCTAATGTTGACTCAAAGCGCAGATCCTTTATTGAAAATCCACCTCGCGATCATTTACATTGAAGTTTGGAGACGTTTACAATCCGAGATCCTCAAGAGAAAACCAATCAATTGGAGTTTGTTCCACAAAAACACTCTGCAAACTGTCTGTGGGCAGCGGGGGATCGTTACATCCGATGTAATCCAGTTGAGAGGCTCTGTCGTTTGGGACGAGCTCAATAGCGCAATTTCAGCGGCGGTGGTGTGGAATCCGTTTCCATCGCGCCTCTTGGGAGCAGGGCGGCGTCTCCCGCCACCACCTCCCCCCGCGGCGCGCGGCTGTCCCTTGTGCGGTGTCCGCACGCCACCCGCCGATTTCATTAAGCCATTTATACCTGTTGACATTTCGGTTTGATTGCACGACTACCACTCTATTTATAAAAAAAAATCGCGAACCGGCTTAAAAGCGGTCGTCCATGAATATTCCCGAGAAGGGAACACACAAAAAATGAACGTTTGTATAAAGATGTCATGTTGATTTTAAACACTTCATTTGTGTCGTCGCAGTATTATTTTCTGGATCCGCACGAATTTCAGAGAGTTGATTTTTTATTTTTTTGTTTTTTCGTTGTTTAGTTTTGATTGGGCACGCTCCGCCCCTAAGCAGAAACGAAACAGCGTGCAGCGACGGTGAGAAGAGGAGCGCGGGGCGGGGGTGCGCGCACCCGTCGCGCCCGTGACGTCATACACGACGCGACGCGGGCGGCGCGCGTCGCCTGTCGCCGCAGCGGCGATGAAAGCTGCCGGCGACACCCGCGGGCGCGCGTCCGGAAAGCCCCCGCCCCCGCGTGAGCGACGCGCGAGCGCAAAATTCCCTCGCGTGCGGCACGCCCCCTCGACGCGACGGGCGGTGACCAAAGGCCAGCGACGGCCGCCCGCGTTTCTTCACAGTGCTGGTTAGGGAAATCGACGCGCGTCGCCCAAGGCAAGCCACTCCTAGGGGAGATGTTTTTCTGCCTCTTTGTCTGAGAGTCTCCTCTTCGCCGCGTGTTTCAGTTTATTTTCTTCACCGACTAGTGAATTATGATCATTTTTAATCCAATGACACCTATCATTTTTATAGATAAGAATAACTCATCTTTCATCTTCTCTAACTTATATTAATATCACACACGGGAAATTATAAATGAATGCAATAATTACTTTACATTTTTATTTCTAAGAATTAATTCAATACACTCGTGCTAAATTATCATTGCGTTCTTTTCGTTAATTTTTACTCATCCGTCTATTTTTAGTCGATTTTATCATTTAAGACCAACGATCTTACGAATCCAGAATGCAGAATGGCTTATCCTCGTCAAATTATCTATGTGTGCTTTTTTGGAGCGGGGGAATCTTTAATTTTCCTGATTGTTTAGGGAACCTGTGAAAGAAATGTATATTAGAAGTTCCGTAGAGAAAAGTGATTCATGCTTGTAGAGAAAAATGTAACTGATCACTATTCACACTGAAAATATTTATTTTCCATTGTCGGAGGGAAAGATTTCATTAGTTTTTTACTACATTTTTATTTTATTTTCAAATTTAAAGAGACTTATTGAAGCTCAATAATATTCTAGAGTACCTCTTTAACACTTAAAAGTGTTAAAAAAATTTATCTCCTCTCGAGGTGGAGGCATGCGTTTGTGGCGGCAGGATAGCACACCATTTGCCTTGAAGTAACGTAACATGTTTTATATTTTCTAACCAATCTAATCGAGACACATACCTCACTCGCTTCTATTGTCGCTTGTGATCAAGTCTTGTAGATAAAGTATATATTGTCTATTATAATAAATTACTAGTTTTTCACTTTAGAACTTCATTCACTAACGCCATGTTTCTATCATCGAAAAATAATTTACCTTTTCATCGGAATTTCTGAAGTTTTTTTTTTAACTATCTTGAGATCATAAAATATGAATTACAGTTCTTAATTTTTAATAATCGAATTTGAATATATCTATGTGGGCTACCTCAAGAAGTAAGAAAATTACTTTCCACATGCCATGAGACATTTCTACTTCCATAATCTTATATTAATTTTAGAGTTGTAAATTAACTAAATAGTAAATGGAACACAAATACTATAAATAAACCATTCCTGTCAAACTCGTGGGGAATGCCAACTGCAAAGCTCATTGAGTCGTTCTCAGAACACCTCCAGGTCGCTTCAAATTTTCTGAATAGTTCGTGCCGTAGAATTAGCCTTGCGAGCCGAGCGTCAAATTACGCCATGAAAGGGCGTGCTCGGAAGGCTCGCGCGGGGCTCAGTGTCGAACGCCAGGCGGCCCGGCCCATCTGGCGCGCCCCAGTTGGCGTCGTGGGCGGCTCGCAGCCGCCCTTCCAGTCCGGCGGCCGTCGCGATTCGGCGCATCGGATGCTCGCGATTGTCTACGGAAGGCTATCACGTTTCCATCGCTTCGTGGCGAGCCGCACTCGGTGATTGGTCGGGACGGAGCTTATTTGTTGATTTGCGTCGGATTTGTTCCCCGCCGGCGGCGCGGAGGTCAAAAGAATCCTCTCCGCCCGCACCGGCTCGCTTCATTTGGGGCAAGTCCGCAACGTGATCCCAGTTTATTACGCAGCGGCTGCGGCGATGCCCTCTACGCGGCAGGAAGCGGCTTCCGCCCGACGCCACGCGGCGCGACGCGGGTCGGAACACAGACAGAAACTCTCGGGGTGGTTGTGTCCTTTCATCTGGGACGATTAATGAATCCTCGCTTCGAAGCACGTCGAAATGCAAGTGGAGATTCCTTTTCCTAGGATTTGACACTATTTTCCGGATGTTGGCGAAACCTTTACACTCACGCCGTTTTGCTTTGACGAGGCGCCTATGAAGAACGGACCCATAAAACATAAAGCGATGTCGTAAAGGGCGTAGGTGACCTGCTCTTCGTGGGGGATAAAACCTCGACGAATCGATGTCTTGAAACGGAACATTCTGTCAGCGTGCGAAAGAATCATGAGCACATCATGTGAAACGATGCCAGTAAATCTAACAATTTTCGGCGGGGCTGCCCTTTCACGCTCGACCACTTTAATCTCGAATGAAGAGCGCGAACAAAAGCTTTTGCTTCTCGAAGGAATCATCTTTGAAGGGCTGAGCGGATTAGAGCACCGCAGCTTAGGATGCGAGGACGTCTCGGACACCCCTCGCTCGGGACTCTCGGCTTTGAGCCCGGCCCGGCCCCTCTCTCTCCGCCGCGCCGCGCTGCGTCGCCAGGCTGTCTGCAGTAAGCCGTAAGCGCCTTACGCCGCCCGCACAGCTCCGTGCCACCCGTTGCAGCATCGCCCGCGCTCTTCCTCCCGCCAGCCCTTTGCACTGTGACGGTTCGCGGCTCCCGCACGCGCCACCCGTCACGCACGCGCCACCGTCTCGCCTGCTCTAGGCGACGTAGATGGACTTCAGCCTTCCCTCACTGCTCTGTCCTGTCTGTCTGCTTGCCTGCCCGCCGCGCC
This sequence comes from Gryllus bimaculatus, assembly GCA_017312745.1. Taxonomy (NCBI): domain Eukaryota; kingdom Metazoa; phylum Arthropoda; class Insecta; order Orthoptera; family Gryllidae; genus Gryllus; species Gryllus bimaculatus. Next base: position 2,178,988 of record BOPP01000002.1, on the reverse strand, counting down.
GCCCAGCCGCCCTGGCGGCTCTTGGCTTCTGAAAGGCCTCTCGCCGCCGCTCTGGCTGCCGTTGGATTGCACCGCAGTCGCTGCTTGCCGGCCTCTTCATCGCCTTACGCAGAACGCTTTCAGATGTGACTTTCCTGTTCAGCGTTTCGCATAATGTACGTCGTCCTTCATGATGAGTAGTGCATCACGCTTTCGTTACGCTTATCTATAACTCCTCTGGTCTGACAAGTCGTGTGTGTAAATAAAAGCAAAATTCACCCAGTTTTTGTATTTTCTAAAAGCAAAGCAGAGAGAGAAAACTTTTACGATCTTTAAAGAGTGAATGATCAATCAGTGCGTCCTCTGATCACATCAGATGCGGCAACTTATTAATATATTTATTTTAATTTTATTATAAAAATAGTGTAAAATTCTGAAAAATGTACAGAATCCGTTATTATTAGAAAATAAAAAGATAATATACTTCATTAATTATGTGTAGACAGAAAATTTAAGAAAATACATATTTTATTTTAATTAAATCCATTATCTTTTATTGGTCATCAACGATTTATGAAAAAAAAAACCTTGTCGAAATTTTATTTTCCTATTTTGATGTAAACGCTTTTTAGACAGATTTATATTTTTGTATAACTTTTTTCGTAAAATGCATTCAGTTCTCCGACTACGCTTGGTTAAAAATACACGGTGAAATAGTTTCAATTTTCCTAATCTCAATGGCTACCAACCGGTAATAACCGTACATTTTCAAGGTTTCTGTAGACAAAAAATTTCATTGTTGTTTGCAAGTTACATTCTATATCTTTCGAGCTTCAAATCTCACTTTAGCTTCAGAGAGCATGTCTTCGTGCCTTAAGCGAAGAGTTCAACGACGGGTTAATAATTATTTTTACAAAGAAGTGTGCAAAGTTATAGCTGGTCATACGAGTTCATCTCTGCCTCACGGAAAATGTGTCTTCATTTCACTCATAGTTTTCAACACGTTTTGTATTACGCGAAGTACCTCAGTATTCCTTTCAGTATCTTAATACAACAGTTCAATCGTGCGAATATATTAAAATTAAAAACACTCCTATGCGGCTTCGAACCGCTAATAGAGACACTTCCCACTACCCACTTCAGATGGTGATATACTAAATATGTAGAAATTATCTACAGTAAAACTGTGAATGAAAATACACGGTCTTCAGTATAAGAACATACTTCACAAAAGAGGTAAAATATCGTTCTACTCGCGTTTTAAAAGCTTTATTTTAATTAATGTTTAAACTTAAGTTCTCTTTTCAGTGCATATATTTAAAACGGTGTTTTAGAAATTTAAAACGGTGTTTTAGAACAAAATTTGGAATGATAAAATATGAAATTGCGTAATAACAAGTTTAAATAAAGCATTTTTCGAAGAAATCTCATTAAAATTTTGTTTAAGTAAAATGTATTGCCAGTACTGGCATTGACCCTTTTTATTTTACTGTACATAGATTCCCGCAGAGAGGAAATCCCACCTCTCTTAGCGCAAAAGAGTTTTGAATTTTAACTACCTCATTAGGCTAGCTTTTAGTGCCTTAGCATCAGATGTGTACGCATGTGTAATGTACTGAACATTATAAAATAAGATAGAAAGTTGGTTATTATAAAATAAAAATTGCTCATTAGGGGCATGAACGCGCTTCAAACCAAGGTGTGCATGCATCCAAGGGCAAATTCTCCTACAAGTAAAACAAATAGTTGATAACGGGGCCACAAAAAAACACGTGCTCCACAAAAAAAGTCATAGGAAAAAAGTCATGAAATACGTTTGTATCTGTAAGAAACTAAACGTATTTTTGACAAGAAATTAAAAGTGTATTTAAATAAAAATATATGTTCAGTTCTATAAGCAATTTGGTAGTTTTCTATTGTATTTGCCCAACACCATTTTGTGTTGGGGCTCCACGGTGCCTAAATCCGACCCTGCGTGCACCGAGTGTATCGTTGTCGTGTGAGGTGGTCCCAGGGCGCACCGTTTGCCTGCCAACGCGGGTGAATGCGGTGCGGCGTCAGGCGCCCGCGGCCTTTTTCATATTTCCCCGCAAAGGAAGCAGTCGCATTCCGCGCAGGGGACGGAGCGTAATTACTTCCTCGACGTGTGTGCAGCCGCGCCTTGCCCTGGCCTGCCGCTCCTGGATTTGTTTATGCGCGCGACCAACACAACTAAGACAAAGGCCGGCGTGCGCCTCTCGCCAAAAAGATCGCTTCCGAGTGGGAAAAGCGTGGCCGTCCCTTTGCGGGTCGCGGGACAGCGACGGCTCCATTTGTCCCGTGTGTGAGGCTTCTCGCGAAATAAAGAACGCCAAGGAACGGACCAGGAAGGTTCCAGGCAGGAATGAATGCTGACCCCGGACGAGGCCCTTGCCGTTTGCTTGCTGCAATGTCGAGGTATTAGGCAATTCGCTCATGGTTAGTCGTATCCATTTGATATAAATCTAGTGACTAATACGTTTTGGGGGTTAAAATAATTATCTACTCCACTTTAGTGCTTCTACATATTCTAAAAATTAATTTCTGTAAGAAATGCTTTTTCTTGAGGAACGTCATAAAACATGTGTTCATTTGCTCTTCGTAATATGTTTCTTATTTCTTCCCATTCACCATTTGTCGCTATTTAATTCGTTATTAAATGCTAAAAAAGCTTCATGAGAGACGTGCTTTACAATTTAAACTGCTGGTGTTACAATATTATACAGTCTCATTTGTTACGTTACTTAAAATGATTATTACATTAAAAATATGTACTTAGCCTTTCAACATCACGAAATATATTTTCTTTATCTTATCCGAAACTCACCATTAAATACTTGAAACAGAGTACATCATGTTTATTTTCTAGAATCTTCTAAGCCACTTTGTTATAATAGAGTATTTTGTTACATAAATGACCAATAGTGTGATTTGCAACTATTTTTTTAATATTATACCACATAATTTTTTGCATGGTAACAACGCTCGGAAATTTATTTAGCTATAATAACATTTATTCTCACACTCTGTAATAAACAATTTTCTCAAAATTAGCTCAAAGGAAAAAGTCATCGGAAGATGACCGATCTTAGGAGAAGCTTGTCCACCCGAGCCAACGCACTGGCGCATTGAAAACGTTTACAGGTCGCACGACTGCAGTGAGAGATTGGACATGAGAGAAGATAAGGCACCGATTTCCTCGGAACAACATCGATCGTTTTCAGGTCACGTAAAAGTAAACGGATCGTTTAAAACTTGATTCCTGTCAACTTCTTCAGTCATATCTATTAATAATTTTTTTTCTGAACTCGGAGCACAAATTGTATTAGATAATTCCATTCAAAAGAAGAAAATATGTGAGGCCTTGGCTCCTTTTTTCCCCCCTGAGATATCTCCACTGAAAAATAGAAGGGAGTGCCATCGCTGTGAATCGCAAAACAAAATCCGCACATTGTACTTCCTTCATTTTAGGGTTATGTGAATTATACACATGTAGGGATAACTGATGTACAAAGAAAGAAATTACAATTGGTTGTTTATTATAATAACATAAATTGTGCAATCAACGACATCATACCAGTATTCTCAACAAGTGCGAGAATGGATTGTATCACAAAATCTTGGAACGCCTTCATCTGCTACCACACTCGCCGTATTTCCTGTCTGTACGCCCAGTGACATACCTGCATTCTCCCATCTATCTCCGCTTCCTCTCCATGAAGTTTCTTGCGCAGCACCGTCTCCGTGATTTTACCGTCACTCACTTCGAAAAACTTGGGGAACGCGGGTCGGATAAATCGTTTCGTGAGCCGTGTCTGGCCCCCCGGCCATTGTTCGGAGACCCTTGTGGATTCTCTCGTTTTATAAATAACATTTTTAAGCAAACCCTCGGGTTAGCGTTTTTATCTTTGTTATTTTCATTTGTGTCTGAACATTCGTGTGCCAAAATATTTACACTCGCATAAAAGGCAATGCGCTAAAAGAGTTGTTGAGGAAATATTTCAGAACATCAGCGGTTCGTTACATGCACTGAAGCGGAAAAATTCCGCGTGTTGGACGATATAGGGAATCCTTTGTTGTTTTATGAATACTACAGCCGTTTGCCCGTCTTCATCACACGTTCTTTCTCTCTCTCTAGATGTCCATCGCATCCTTGCGAACACAGAGTAATATTTAGTCGGGTCCGTCGAAAGCTTTCGCAGCCACCGGCGTGTTGGGCCAGAGCGCAGTGAGGCGCGAGGGACGAGGACACGCGCCGAGAGAGGGCGTTCGCGAGAGGGAAGAGAGCGCGGCAATTTACGGACGCTGCCTTGTCCGCCCGCGCGCGCCGGGGGCGCCCTCGCAACCGCAGTGGCAGCCAGCTGTGCCGCCGCCCCCCGCGACCTCTGCCATTTCCATCGCGGTGCGCTCCCCAAAATGGGGGCTAGCCTTTGATATTTTATTAACGTGTGTTAGTCTTTCATTTTCCCAAGTCATTCTCAGCGCATATAGAGGAATTAATGGAACCAGAAGCATTTCAATACAATAAGCTCTTGCTTACCTACAACCTTTACAAATCTATTTGAAAAAGGATATCTTAATACGAATATCTCACGCTGGCTACTCGTTCATTAACGCGGAAGGATTCAAAATAAATGGGAGGAACACAAAGTGTTTTTACATTATTATTACTGGCTGTCCACCGCGCAACTCCATTTACTTGACTACTTCGTTCGGTAGTTCGACAAAAATAACAGTCGTTAGCACACCATTATCCGGATTACGGATTAATTTATCTGTATTTATTATTATTATTATTATTATTATTATTATTATTATTATTATTCCATTTTCACACAAATTATTGGTCTTATACAGGTACCACACAGATACAACATCAAAGCATGATAACTGATTTCTTTTAACTTTACAATATTCTATAGTTAATATAATATTTAATATAAAATGTTATTGAAATTATTATATGAAATGTAATTGTTATCGAATATTATATTGAAATTTCAATATAATAAATAAATTTAAAAGATTCACTATTCTACATATCCTCCCATGAACTTCCTGACCAATGAGCACGTACTGATGACTGATTTTTGAAGAGCAATGAGAATACTCTTGTCCATACCTTGGTCGTCTAACGATCTGCTAAGAAGTTTTTGTAGGACTCCGATTGTTTATAGGGCAACGTCTGCAACGTGCTGCTGTTCTCTCACTGCATATGATCTCTTTCGGTATTTATCGATTTTTACTTGATATGGTGTCATCAACTGCTGGTCCTGACAACTGCAAAATCGATAATCCAAACATTCCTGCCAGGCTTATCCCAGAGCGTAACATCGGGTCTATTGCTCTATCTGTCATATGCTGGATTGCTCTATCTGTCAGAATACTGCGGTTCCAGTACAACTTATGGAACTTGGTTTCAAGCACCGTTTGTGGATGATATTGGTGTTACGGTGTATTAATGTTCAGCAGGAGTCGGTATTTCTTAGCGAACTTGGCAGAATGATCCGGCCCACTAGATCGTGTCTCGTTTTGTAGTCTATAGGGGCTTGTGCACTGCAACCCGAGATGATATGATGGATTGTTTAAGGGAAAATTTTAAAACTGCCTTGAATCGGTTCCTGAGCTCAGTTTTTAGCGTTCCCTTCAGCTTGTAATGTATTCTTGTTGAATTCCATTTGTATAACTCATTGGCTTCCGAATCGGATATTATCTCTTCACTTACAGTCTCGTATCTAGCTTTATTGGCGAGTTTACCCTTCTGTATTTTTTTGAATTTTGCACTTATCAATCCCCAACTGCATATCAATGTTTCTGGAAAATTCTTCAATGGTTTTATTTCCATGTTTAGGCCATGCATCGTACCTGAGTAGATTTTAATGTAATCCATACAGTCTAAGTGCGTTATACGTGTCTTGTCAGTGCCTTTCAATTTGAATCCTGTTTGTATGTATTCCAGGAGTTTTGAGAGTGGGTTCATGGCCAGACAAAAACAGTAGGGTCTCAGATTGTCACCTTGGAAAATGCCACGCCTTATTTTTATTTTATTAGTGATCACTGTTTCATTTTTTGCTGCAACACGGATAGTGGTCATCCATTTGCCCATGGTGAATTTCAGAAAATTTTCTATCATTGTATTTATACAGTACAGGGACAATTTGTAGAGCAGCCACTCATGCGGCACCATGATCCGTCTTTCTTATAGTCAATAAAACAAGTGAACAAGTTGCGTCTCTTCCTTCAATCTTGAGACATGATGACGCTGTCCCTAATAAGTTGTTCTTTACATTTGAGGGAACCTTTGCTTCATCCTCTTCGAGTTTCAGCTAGTATAATTCGCTGTACAGTGATGTTAGATAATCATTGACAAACAACTCACCGTGTGGAGAGTCCACACGGTAAAAGTTTACAATAAAGTGGAAATAAAATTAACCTTACTGAATTCTATGAACGGAAAGGAATACATAATTTTGTAACTTTACACTTTCTAGAATTTCCCCTTAATTTATCTCACTTTTGCTCCTATAACTCCTCCTTTCTGAACTTGTACTACGGGTACTATTAATTTGAGTGACGAAAAGGAAACCAAATACCACCTCTTCCTGCCATTGAAAGAAATCAAAATATACAAATGTATTGCATTGTACTATCTGTATTGTATTGAGATAAAGACATTAGTTTTAAATCTAATGGAAATGTCAATTTATTTTCTTCGATTTTCCCTTTAGTTTATGCACTCTTAAACGTAATTCGAGTGTTGCTTGGATTGCATTAGCAGTCAATATAACCAAAAAAATCGCAGACTTTGTCCTTAAGGTATCTATTTGTGTTATCAGGCACTCCGTGGCCCCAGATCTCGCCTCCTGTTATGATTCACCGTCGTTCACTTATTTAAGTAATTATTCATCTCTGTTGCCTCCGAATTCCAAAACATTAACGCATTCTTCTTCTTTCTCCTCTTCCAATCTCTGATGTATTAGTATTTACTCTCACAGACTGCTCACTACAAAACACTCGCCCATTCGAAGACCAGCAGATTGCTCGGAAAACCCCTTACAACGCACGAAACGCAGTCGCGGTGGCCTTCCTCAGTGAGGAACTGTAGCCAAGTGGTCGCACGCACTATTGTAATAGAAGCAGCATCTGGAGGTTATCGCAAGCGCGGCAATAATAATTTTAGTGAATTTTAAGCTACAATCTAGGAAAGGTACTGAAAAATTCACACCAAAGTCTTGTCAACTCTCTCTAAAAGCAGCGAATAACTAAGACGATTACAATATCAATCTCCGCTACCACTGAAGGGTTAAGAGGATTACTTTCTCAGAATCATTGTGTCAGCACAACTTTTAAGTTTGTAAAAATTATTCTGTTGAAGTGACACAAAAAATCATGAAATAGATTCTCGTGATGATTCATAATTTTTATTTGACAAGATCATGAAAATAATATTAGATATCAAAGTTGTGTGTGATATCATGGATAGCTTTCCACGTTTATATGCCGTATGCAGATGTGCCGTTGACTGTAATTAATAAATTTAAGGGCCAAAGTTCTTAAGTTTCTGAAACCTTTAGCTCGGCGAATGGTAGAGTACCATGGGACATCAGCTTCAATACACTGAAGGAATGAACTCTGTGATGTTGTTTCGAAAGCTCTCTTGTTATCGGACGTGCCGAACAGGATTCCTCTCGTAGAATTCGCATTCTACTCAGGTGATTGTGTGTTGATCGAAATCCTACAAAACCATCTTCAATTTAGTACACCTGGTGCTACAACTTCGTAACTGTAAAATTATATTTCATTAGTCCACTCAAGAGTTACCTGACCATCGACAATTTCACCAATCAAGAAACGAAGTTCATATAAAAAGAACGCTACCCGCATAACAGTGGATTCACAGTTTGTATGGTGTCATGGAATCTGCACTATTATCCCTGATTCACTATAAGTAAAGGAAAAACTAATTCTAATATCTAAAAACTAACTAAACTCTAAGTTCCTTTTCTTTTCAATTAATATTTAATTATCGTAGAAATACGCAGAGTTTAATGTAAAACTAAAATAATTCTCATCGTTCTTGTATCACTTCAGATAAATCTAAATACGTTTGTCTTGTGTTCCTCTTGTCGATTCAAGAAATATGAAAACCTCCAACACTATTAAATATGAATGAGATGAAATATTTGGCATGTAGTACAAAGGGACATAATGTACAATAACAGATTATTCAGTTTTTTATGGGACTTTCAATGCAATTAGTATTTATATTTTCAGAGTACCATCTCTTAAGTTTTAGTTGAATTTTGTTAGTTTACTGGCAGAACAGGACCGCAAGCGATTTTTTTCTGAAGCATATGGATAAATGGAACAATTTATGAAATCCTTGTAGTTAATTCAGAATAAATACTTCAGTAGGAATTTCACGAGAGAAGAAAGTCGGAGAAAGCCGTGTCTGTGTTTTTGTGTACAATACTTCGAGAAATTTTGCGTTTATTGGACTCGAGGATGTTTTAAGATAATCGCGGAGGCCGAAGGCAGGAGCCTCGGTGACGCGTCCTGGAAACCGGAGGCGAAGCCCGTCAAGTGGACCGCACCCATTTGGCGATTGTTTTGCTAGACTAACTTAATCCAATTACCTCAATTCGCCCTACTTTTCTGAACCACCAGCGCAGTCAACGTGTTCCATATATCCATTTGCTTTAGCCGTTAGTCAAAAAAATACTGTCGTACCGCAAACCAACTTTAAGGCGAGACCTTTGCCGTATGTCAAGCCGTCCGTCCTGGTTTCCCAGTCGGAGGTAAACCCGCGAAAAGCCCGCTCCCATCGATCGCCCTACATTCGACAGCGAGACATCCACCGCCGCCACACTGCGCCCACACGCGCTCCTGCCGGGCGCAAGCCGTGCCGCCCCTGAGGCGTTCTTTGGCAATATGCACCTCCGAAGCTTTGCACCATAGACATTGGAACTAGAAGGAGCACTTAGGGTCTTAACACATGGACTAGTATTATTTGACTGTGTAGTATAATAGCAAAATTCTGAAGGTTTTCGTATTGTATTTTCGAAATTCTATAAAGCGACATCTACTTAATATTTTCCGAATATTAATCCTTCGTTCATAACAATGTAAGGATTTTTACTTCATCGTATACATACGTATAAAAGGAGTATAGAGGAAGTTATGTAAGGTTGTGGAAACTCTATTTTTGGATTTCATCGTATGTAGACATTTTTAGGTACCCTGATATAGAAAAAGTGTTCTTTTTTTTCTTCTTTCAAAACGTCCGTCCGTCCGTCTGTCTGTGAAGAACACAAGAGTTTAAAATATTCGTAGGATATTTGCGGTGACATACAGTATAAAGATGACATAGGGCCGATTTTTACAGTTTATTTAAACTTTTGAAAATTATAAAACTTTGAATTTTTCGACATCATCCATAATTCTAAATAATGAATATATACTTTTTTCTTCAAATGAAATTTATTCTCCACGATCAGTTCTTTACTTCATGTTCTATCATGTTCAATGTTTTGAACGTATTGGAGATTTTCTCAAAAATAACTCCAGATTTTTTCTTCAAACTTTTTTTAAGAAAAGTGCTTAAGTCACTGAATAATAAGACTTGAACGTAATTTTGTTATATGTATTTGTAATTTCAAAAATTAATCATGTTTTTTAATTTTTCTCACGCCATTAATGTTAATAATTGAGGTTTTTGCGGAATTAATGAATACAAGAACTTTAAATGCTTTTTATGAAACTTCTAAATAACCCAAAGTTTTTCCTGTGAAAATTAGCTCAAAATTGTACACATACTACATATACAGAGAACCAAAAACGCCTTATTCTCGAAAACCGATCCATTTTTTTCTTTAAATTTTTTGTGACCATTGTATTAAATGCACCGAATGACATGACGTAAATGACATTTTGATTCCTTTTTTTATATTACAGACATGTATTTTTGAAATATATATCATGCCGTTAATATTTACGTTATTGGTCTTGTTTTATACTATATCGCATTTGTAAGTACAATTGGTTCAGAAAATGTTTTATGTACTTTCCTTAAAACACGAAAGTTTTGGATGCTGATTATATGTCATTTTCATAAACACATTTTCATATTCACATTTTTTAAAGTCATTTTTCAATGTAAATATGCATTTAGGATCAGCTTTTATCTTTCTATAACATTCTTAAAGTAGTACCATTTAATTCTACCATAAGAGGCCACGGGAAAAACTGAAAAAAGAACAACAGGAAAACGAAAGTCTTTTAGACGCCATCAGATGGCAGCTGAGAAGAGAAAGGGACAAAACCGAAAATATACCACCAACTGAAGAGAAGAGGAAGCTGATAAGAACGAGAGAGACGTGGCTTTTGAAGAACCATTATTTATTTCTCACATAGCGAAAAAGTGACATAAATCACGATAAATACAAATATTGCTACAATATTAAAATATCATTAGAATAAGTAATATTTTGTATGGATTATATATTAGTTTCAAGTTTAAAAAAACGGCACATCTCTTAGTAAATGAAATTCCAATTCTTCAAATTCTTTTAAATAAGAATGATTTTTGTTTAGCGTTTAATATGCCCGAAACATTTTCATTAGAAAGAACCTAAGAATGCCTTACAAAACTCACACTAAAATGTGTAATCGAAACTTCATTTACGTGAGTTGCGAAATTACGATTGATGTCATTAATTCAAAGGATTATAATATTTTCCGAATTGTCAACTACATGATCAGATAGGTATTGTCCGTATTATGTCACCCAAAGTAAGAGAATTACCGTGGAAATATTTCCGCGCGCGCGCGTGCAAATAAGCACGTCGGACCACTGTGCCGCGGCGGGAACAGCGCAGCTATTTCCAGCGAGACGCACGATCAGGTTGTGGCGGTGGCGCCGCGGGGAAGGGGAATAAAGCCGGCCGAGGCGGCCATAACTCAGTGCGCGTCCGCCCACGCCT
>BOPP01000002.1:2123745-2167982 GCA_017312745.1 Gryllus bimaculatus | reverse complement strand
CACCCCTTCCGCCGCTGACGGGCGCGCGCTGGATGGCGACCCCCTCCTTTGTCGAGTGCCAAAAACCAGAAAGGCACTTACCCCGTGTCCTCTCGAACGGTCCGGGGGAGTAATCGCCTAAAAGGAACCCCCTTAAATGTGGTTTGGAACTGTGCGCTTTATTAGAGGGTAGCAATCAACAAAGCGACTGGCGACGTCTGGAATATGCCCACCACGGGCGCTCACGCGACTACATTAATTACATTTGAGAGAGGGTAATTTAATGAGGAAGCTGACGTTCAGCTAAGGAAGTAAAATTCTTTGATGAGTAAAAGAAGAAAATATACTTAAAACAAGGAAGATGTCGCTTAAGATCGAAACTTTTCCTTGCCTCTGAAGTAAGAATCTGATGAGGAATCAGATCTTACGCCATATGAAGAAGTAGCTACTCATATTTTTTACTCAAAAGACATCATTTATTGATAGAGAATATTTCAAAAATTACGCAAAAGAAAAATGGGTGGCGTCAGTTGTTTGAACTCTTCTCTCACACGCTCATTTACGTCAACATCATTTTTTTAATGTCCCTTAAGTTAATTATTACACCATCACCCTGTATCATATCCAGCATAGAATACAAGCAGCACCGATGAGCTGCTGCATCACGTCAGAACGCATTTGTAGTTATCATTTAATATTTCCCCCGCGCTGCCTGTTGACAAGAAAACGCTTGCAGTCAACCCTTGGCGTGTGACCGAGCTGTTCGGCTGTGCAGCGGAGCGAATTGGGCTGCTAGTCCGTCTGAGGGGAGCATTCCTCGCCGCGTTGACACGAGGCTGAATTAGTCCACGTCAACAGGCGGCTCATGAGCGGATTACGGCCCCGGGGGAGGGGTTGAAGCGGCGCGGTCAGCGGGTCACGGGGCTGCGGCTGCGCGCGCGAAGACGGGGGCTGCTGCGGCGCCGTGTGCGAAACGGGAAGCAGCCACTGCGCAGCACTGGCGGCGGCGGCGGCGGCGGAGGAGGAGGAGGAGGAGGAGAAGGAAACTCTTCGTTGACGCTGCAGCTGCTGTCCACCGCAACACGCTCGCCCTCAGCAGCTGACCTGTTGTTTATTAACTGTTAATCGTTCAAAAGCGTTTCGCGCAATAACCATGTTATTTTTTGCTTCCGCAAAAATTAATTGCACTGGAACTTTTTGTGGTAAAAACAACTTGGTGGGCTATAAGCAATCGTCGCTTTAGCCGTTTTGCATGATAACGCTTTCACAGCAGCTAATCGCGTCTCAATTCGCTTATGTTAAGGGTTGCCGCGAGTTATAGTGGTTATTTTATTGACAGAGAAATAGAGCGTATGTTAGTTCTTTAAATGTGATATTACTTTTTAGACAATGGTTACACTGTATAGAATCGAAAATGAAGACATATTTCTTCCATAAACACACAACCAGTCTCTAATGTCTCGGATTCATGATTGATTGATTAGTGATCCTGCGGACAACTGCTAAGGTCGTTAGTCCTGTAAGTCTAGTGTATATTTTTCCTGGCAGTGATCTTCCCCTGTTGTATGGTGAGAGCCACCGCCGTCCTACCGTCGGCTAGCGGGGTTTTCCTCAACCAGCTATCTCCTACCAGTGGGGCACTGCCCCAGCTGGGACAAGCTTTTAACTCCCGATCGGTCACCCGGCATATGCGTTAGTGTTAATAAGTAGTGATAGTACAGTGCATGTAAGTGTGTGTGCGTAAGAGACGAGACTAGGACAAGGAAGAGAAAGGGAAAATCGCGTGCAATCTGTGGCTCGTTTGTAAGCGCACTACTCCGGCATTTGCCTGGTGTTGATCCGAGGAACCATAGAAAACTATTCGGATTCAAATCACCTCCCATGTTAGGAGAAATAGTGCAATAAAAATCCATACGTTTCGACTCAAGTTAGAGGAGCTCATGGGAAACTTGTTGCTTTAACTGTAGCTGTCTTCCGCAGCCATGTTAGATTGAGGAGCACAAACTTGTTACCTTTTAACTCTTATCAAGTATGAGCTTTATTCCGATAGCTGTTGTTGAATAATAGCTTCTAACCCATCTCTAGTACTCTAGCAGAACTTCGAGTGTAGTGTTGGCAGGGCGAGCAGACGCAAAATTATTTCAGCTCTCCTAGGTGAAAAATAAAATTCGTATTTACGCACGGAGAGTCCCGAAGACGAGTCGTTTGGTATTGCTTAAGGATTTCGGCTGATTGCAAGGCCTGACCACTGAATCATCGAAATAGAGCAATTATTGTATTCATTACAGTTTATTGAGAAAAGCCATGTCATATTTGTCTTCTTTTGTCTATAATTGTCATATTGACTACTCTTTGGCAATACTAGGAACATTAAAAATCCGTGTTTGTGACTTCCAGAGCAGCGGGAACATTAAATTAATTGAAACAGTCCTCACCCCATATTGTAACATTTGAAATCTTCTGTGCTGCATTGAACTACATTAAATTACATATGAATTTCTGAGGCAATGTCTTTCCGGAGAAACATTAATTTTCTCCTTTGGTATAATATATTTATTATAATTTATGTTTTATCAGAAAACTTAATAGAATGCAACAAATGCGCTTAGTGCGAGTCTTGAAGACAATTATAAATGATGTGACGACCAAGAGGAGTAAACAGAATACGTAATCTCAGCCATGCATATGTTCCACTGTATGTTTCTACTTGCGTTTAGTTAATTTACTCTGGTATCAGAAACCACCCATTTCCGTGGAATGTTAGAAACAACCAGGTAGGTGAATCCTGTTTTTTTTATAATTACTGCCAAGGATTTTTTAGTGTACATGCGACTATTCATAGAGCTATGAAGCAATTACTTTTTACAGTAAGTCATCTCTAAATATTTTGTGTTAACGACGACGTACTACCGAGCTTGTCTTCCACACCCTTGCCTCTCTGGATTGTTCATCTGCATCTATTTCCCGTTGCCATCCCCTTCCCAATGCGTGTCTGCTGTCGGAGGCGCTCCGTCACTGACGTGAGAGCTGCACTTCGAACATCATGGGAGGGCCGCTACTACGCAGACAAAGCAGCCCCATTCGATGCCTGGTGACGTGAAAAAAGCAGCGTCGTTTTAATGAAAATACTTGACATTAATTTCCTGTACACTGCAAGAGCATTTTGCATGGTTTGAAAATGACAGGAAGCTCTTAGTTCAAAAGTCATGGATGGACGAAGTTTTCGAATCAGAAGGACAGTGCTTTACGCAAGCACACTATGTGCTTGAAATCTGCAAGTGAAATTCGTAATTCCGTTTTAAAAGATATCTGGAAATCTAGATTATTGTCTTGTATAGGCGGAAACTCTTACACTGTCTGTGAAATACTGTCGAAGTTAATTTCATCTGCACATAATGTAATCTTTAATTTTTACTATTTGCGACTTCCAATATTATGTGAGAAAAAAAAATCATCTGAAACCAATTCTGTATACTTTTGGTGCAAATTCACCTTCTTCCTTAGACGTCGGGGATGCAGCGTTGTCTTATCGCTAGTGTCATCTTGTCGCCTCGCAGTTCAGGGTATTTCATTTGCGCACCTAAAAATAGTAGACAAGCCTATTGTTCTCAAATCGAACATTTTCAACGTGAAACTGATTGTTCAGGCTTCTTCAGTGAACGATAAGATACTGTTTTTTCTCTTTATACATAATTAATAAACATCCTAGAAAATCCGCTAAAGAATGATGACCGTTTGATAACGCATGATCGAACAATAGTCTTGTCGAACGCCACTGGGGATAGCGCATTTCTCCTCAACCTGAAGTGCGTCGAACAGATTTTACACAAAAATATTAGTCTTTGTGATATACGGCAAACACGCCGCTCAGGCAACCCGCAACACACTTTACGCTGCAAGAGAAGTCTCCATTGCGCATCGAATGTGTTTTAAGCCCTTAAAACCAGGTTTCCGCGACACACGTTTCATATGCAGTAATCTACTGCACGATACCTTTGCATTTTTCTTTGCCACGTCACACTTAGAAAGTGATTGTCAGGAACATTCGACATTGAACGGTTTAAAATGTGCGGAATATTTGTATAAGTTTAAATTGTATACACTATTAATGTAGATTATCAGTAATATTCAAACATTTCAATAAGAGACGCTCTATTATAATGTATTAGTAGTACATATTCTTTACCTATCATTTGAGGTTATCTTATTTGCTATAGAGATATTTCAACACTTCATTATAGTTATAGAACATGTTAACTTTAAAAATAAGTACGCAAGGGGAAAATAGATTTTAAGCAACGAATTGTGAGCTTTTTTAGAAAAATCATAATATTTAATTAAAATGCAAATAAAAAATAACGAATTGAGTTTGCGATAAAAATAATTGTTTGAATATACTGTTCAAAAATGCGAAAAACATGATACTACTGGTTTCGTTTTTTTGTTGAATTTTTGTAATAGTACAAATAATTATACACGTGTATTTGCATTTGAGAAATATGAATGTCTGCATTGTTGGGTTCCGATGATTAACATCGTGCACGCAAATAATACATCACTTCCTTTGCATTGGAGCTTGATATTCGAACACGTATGAGTGAACATGCAATTGAGTGAATGCGTTTCACCAAACTATTCTGATCTCGTTTGCAAGAGCGCACACAATTTCATAACAGTGGCTGCAATGCGGAACCTCGTTTCAGTGTGACTCATCATGTCGTACGTCATCGCCTCGAATTTGAAACTCACAGAAATTCTGCGTTTTATCAGGTCATGGCCGTGAGGAGGTGAGACTTGTTCATACATATTCACAGCTGTCCCGTGATATGGATCTGATACTCCCTATTCATACTGCCAACAGATCTTTGCTATGCTTGTCTCACTAAAACGAATTGAACTGTTTAGAGTTTTATAAAATACTTAGAACAAGTGCTTTGGCGAGTGTTATCTCAAAGAGAATGTAACATACTTTGTTACATACAATGTAACATATTGATATCAGTAAAAATTGTAATAAAAAAGTCATTTGAAATCTGTTGTTAAAGCCATATTCGCCGTCATGACGAAACTAATTTTAAATATTCTTATGCATTATTCGTAAAAATTTCTTTGTCATGCTGTTCGACCTCAGCGACTATTGAATTATCTGGATCGTAGTACTGATGATGTACAAGAAATATGAAGTTCAGTATTTTTCATTTATAATTTTGAGTGTCTTTTTAAAAGATATGTGAATAAATGATCATATGAATATTCATAAAATACTGTTGCCTGAAAGTACCGGAGTAAAACTAGAAGAGAAGAGGAGGAAAACTCTTGATGCATTTTCCCTCCTTCCGGTGTTGTTTCGAAACCATCAGAGTAAAACAATAAATGAATACGTAACTGTGCTTAAAGGCATATGTTTTAAAAGATATCAGGCCCGGCTATTCCCCCGTCAGGCGCCGCCTAGAACGCGTGATCGAAACAGTTTCTCCGCCACCATCCCGATCGTTCGTTTTTTAGTTAACAGCCATTTTTCCGGATTGACGAGCGGTTATAAATTCGCGATAATCTGTCTTCTGGCAGTGACGCTGTGACGGTGGCGCTTCAGCGGGGAGTCGACGTCACTCGTGCTTGTTGCCACATGACAGTCCCGGGCGAAATGATAGGCATCCATAAGCCAGAGGCCAGGCCGCACCGTAAAACGCCCCCGCACACACCGCCTATTCTGCATCTTTCTCGACCGGCCCCTGGCCCCCTGTGTCCCCACTCCGCCCGCGCATTGAGCGGTCGCTCGTCCCACTGCCCCCCCCCCATACACCACACACACAACACGCCGCCACTCGGTGCTCGCCGCCTCTGGCGACGGGCCAACTGCCGCGGCGCGGGCCCGCCGTCCTGGGATTTGAACTGAAAGCCCTCGGAATCTTTAATGTTGGGGGATAGGATTATCAAGCCACGAGGAGTTCCCGGCGCGGATGTATCGAAGAGTCTGGAGATATCGGGAAAAGAACCCCTTCGAGAATATCCTACTCTCCCTGCTTCATCAACGGTTGTATTGAATACGAATCGGGAGAGATTATTGCACAGCTTCCATATGTCCCACACACGTATATTTGTAGGATTGTCGAAAGTTGTAATGAAGCAAAATAATTTTAAAACCGTCCTTCTTTTAAACAGATGTAATAGCCAAATGGCACTGTTTTCTGTTTTTTATTAGATCCGTTTTAACTTTTCTTTTGAAGAGGATTTCTTGATCCTTTCGAGAGGAACCTCTGTGGTCAAGTAGCTGGGAACAGTTGTTTCGTTGCGTTGAGACATCTCCGCGACGGCTCCCACTTGTTTCAAGAGGCAGAGGTTTCGTCGGTCGCTCGAAGAGGCCAGTTGCACCACTTTCCAACCCAGCGAAGCTGCGCCAAGTTTTCGAAACTGCGAGGAGAAAAATATTGAGGTCACTACTTTTAAGGGGTGCTGGCTACTCGCTATATTTCAGTTGCGTACACATTTACGAGTGGGTTACTCAGGTTTAAAACAGGAAAGAGTCGAGATTTCTTTTTATCCCTCAAAAAGAGGTATTAGAACCGAGAGGAGCCCTTTTCACGGAAAAAGTTTCGGAACTCAAATGACAAGAGAACGAAATCATAACAGTTATTTTGAGCTATTATTAATTATAAATATAAATGAAGATACGAGTAAGTGCAAAGAGTAGTGTGCAGTTCTCAATACACCTATTTCCTTGATATCTCGTTTTTGTACTTTACGAACTGCCTCACCATTTATTCTACCTCAAGTTCTGATAAAAATCTCTTAATTTTTTGTGATTTGTATCGTCATTTTGTTCAACTGCTCTTGCAACAATTACTCTTAACATTTTTTGGGGGGAACCTCTCAGATCCAAAATTGCAGTAGTTTTTACAGAAGATATTTTAACTTCGCAAACGTCTGTAGGTCAAATATTAAGACACTGATTTCCTAGTAGTTGAAAAACGAGGATAGATACGAATTTACTGAAAATATGCTCTGCGTTTCGTGAAAATTACTCCACAATGTCGACAAATGCCCCACTTAACGAGTGTTCATTGTGAAAATCTCATTTTTTTTCATAACTTTTTAAAGTGAGTTGCATTATATTGATTATTCAATGAATCGACTAATATGTTGTAAACGCTAATGAGAAACAATAGCTAACTCGGAAGTTGTGTTGTAATTCGACTACGAGTAGGAGCGTACGGCAGGAAATTATGTACGCAAGTCGATTTTGGCCTTGAATAACTTAAAATGAAATATTCCTCTCTGAAACTTGATCCTCTTTGTTGGAAACAAGAGTTTTACTTTATTCTTAATCCGAGATATACGCAAAAATTCACAGTTCCCCAGAACGCGTAGTAACGCCAGAGAAAAATTATACATTCACACAAACAAAATACGAACTTGAGGTTGAAAAATTTGAAGTCGCTTGTATTGTTCATACTGGAAGATTTAACGTTATTTACATATTACACATTTGCAAGATTTTTAGTAGGACCTGCTTCAACATGCATTTTATGACGATTTCTGAATTAATTACCCAAACATAATAATTAATATGTTAATTTCTGAAAGCGAAATGCCAATCCAGATATTGCAATGATTCAAAAAATGTAAAATAGATGACTCGTGCAAAGTAGTAATTAAAAGAATAATTTGTCCATTTCAAGGAGGTCTAGGGTATGTATGGGTTGAACAATACATAGCTAAAAAACATTCTGGCACCTTGCTGCCTTTTTGCGTGGATGATGAGAGTAAGTGAGGGAGTTGCTTACGTTTTCCTCTTCCTCTTTGCTGAAGACGTAATCAATGTGGTGGCTTACTATTCACTGTCTCTGCATGGATGGGATACGTGGTAGTGTCAAAAGCCAATAACGGCTCAACCACACGGTGAAAACACCCTGGCTAACGCGGAATTGGAACCCCACAATCGGCCCCGCGTCAAGTATCTAGGCCAACGAACTAGCTATGCCCAAAACCCTTAAAGTAATATATTGAATCCTCGTTATCGTAGCTTCTCTGTACTAGGGCCACATGAACAAGAGTTAACGACGTTCGTTTTTTCCATACATACATGTCCATGTTCATACGTAAATATGTGCAATATTTCAGAAGCCAATTGATAGCGTCACTGTTGGCAATTGAAGACAAAGTCGTAACAAATCGTGGCAGGTCATCGTTATTATCAGCAGCAGCAGCATTATATTCAAGCATTTTTTCAGCTACAGTTAATACATATTCGCAAACTTCATTATAAAATATCCTCTTAATAACTCCACCGCTCCCTCGTACATTCCTCTATTTCCTCAGCTGCCCTTCATTAATTATAACACTCTTTCCACAACCACGTCTATTACATCTCCTCACCTTTCCCTTTCAAACTACTAAACTTCTATCTCCTACCTAACTTCTTCTAATCCTACGTCGCTGCCCTTCTTCCTCTTTTAATACCCCTGCCTCTCTCTCTCTCTCTCTCTCTCTCTCTCTCTCTCTCTCTCTCTCTTCTCTCTCTCTCTCTCTCTCTCTCTCTTTCTCTCATAATTTCACCCTCTCCATTTCCATCGTTACAAATATTTCACCATATCTCTTTGTAACGTTCCCTCTTTGTAACTTCTCAGTTATTTATCCGTTCTCCAACGTCTCCCGTGTCCCCTTTAATCACATCTTCCAATGTCTCCGCATCCCCTTCACAATGCTACAAGTCCTGTTTTATTTCCCTCCGTAGAACCTTCTTGTCAACTCTGAACATAGGTATCCTATTTCTACTCGCATTGTCCTTTAAGATACCTCGGTATAATGCAAGCTCCTATTTCCTTATAAAAGTCAAACGTACAAACTCTATGAATATTTTTCGATACATTTTTTGGCAGGGAATAGGAGAACAGACCCGGAATTCTTTTCTCCTCTGCCGTTTAGACCAAGAACAGAATATGTTTTAATTTTCTTGTGAAATAAAACATATTAGGAGAATTACGAAATGTACACAATAAGATATTAATAATAATTATGGGATAAATAAAATATGTACCTAATTAAGTTATGCATGCTGAGTCTAATATCGCTTTCTATATTTACATTTTAGAATTGAAAGTTACAAATACTACATATTAAAATCCAAAAATTGTTCAATTGTACATAACTTGACATTTTCCATCGATGTTTCTAACCATCTATTTTTTAGGCTATTGTTTTTTAATATCGATATTTTGTGTTCGATTTTTTACATAGCTTTTTTTAATGAAAAATCTACCATCGTAATAAAAAACCTGTAATAATTTTCAGGTATCCATAAATTGAACGTTCTTCACAAAAAAATGACCAAGAGACCAAACGTGATAAATAAAATCAAATTTTTATCGAAAAATGAAGTTCATTTTTTTTAAATATTCAATGGATAATAGTGTTGTCAAAAGCCCTGATCATTTTTGTCGGTGTTTTGTCAGTTAAACCTCAATTAAAAATAAACGAAAGAGTCCACCGTCAAATTATCCCTGCCCAATTAGCAGTTCTAGTTACTAATGCAATTTTAAAAGCATCGCAAAAGTCGATGTTTTTGGAGCAATGTTTTATTATCATCGATGCTCTAATTTTGAACATCGATGTTTTGGTGGCGATGTCGCATCCCTGTACGTAACAAACAAAATAACAGTGGAAGGGAATAGTTTTACATCTAAAAATAGTTATCAGAAATATCTCGAAGAAAAATTATTTTAAAAAGACAACTATTTATTGTAAGCGATAACAACATATTCTTAGGATAATATAAACCCTATATTCAGAAACCACGCCAGAGTTAAGAAGACAATACTAAACTCTGTTTAAGATTAAAAATAAAGAACCTTCACTTTTCAATTCATATTCGACAAAGAACTGTCAAGCAAAAGATTTTAATATGCAATTATGCAGTTTTCCCCCTTTCTCTATCAAATAGAATTTTGCATTAAATCTTTATCTTACAAAGCGTTGTTGCTTCTCTCGGAGCAGAATTCGGCTCGTCGATTTTATTTGAAACCAAAATATTTCACATGTTTACACAACGGTAGTTTGTACAGTTCGTTTACCATGGAGGAATATCTCTTAGGGAATTAGTCCTCCATCATTTGACCTTGGTTTGGAGTCTTTTCTAACAAGCTCTTTTCAGAACATTTATGGATGTTATTGTTATTTTGTATTTTGTGGATCAGATATGAACGAGACGTTTTAAAACATTTTATTGAGTATTAGAAAATCAAAAAACAATGCAGGCGACTTTTCTATATAGCTTCTACCATTATTTACACATTTTTGCCACCTTATTGATAGTTTCATAATTCCGTTCTCAAAAATAAGTTTTGTTGACGTGCGAATATGCGCACGAAGTATTTCACTTCTTCATTAATGGAAACGTTCTCGCCCCGCAAGTCCTACTTCAGTGAACAGCTGCAGTATGGGGTCTTGCATTGCCTTGAAGGATGAGAACACTTCATTTTGAATTCTGGCGTCTTTTCAACCCGTAGCCATCTTTAACCTTCCTTAAGAGCACATACTAGTAAGATGCATTAACTGTTTGTTGCTCGTGCAGAAAATCGAAGTGCACTCCTTTGGTATCCCAGAAGACATTCATTAGGACTTTACGGTTAGATAAACAGCCTTTGCTTTGACTGAGGCTGATTGATGTTTCAATAGCCATTCTATACTGAACCTCTTCGTTTCAGGACTGTCGTGGTGCACCCACGTTTCATCACATGTGAGAATACGTCTTACAAATGAGTTTCTTTCTGCACCATAACAATTTCAACAAATCCTTCGACACCAACGTCTTTGAGAAGCTTCCATCCTTGCAACCTTCTCATTTGCTTTCAAAAGTTTCAGAACCCACATGGCACTGATATTCCGATATTTTAAGTACTTGCTGATGATTGTCTGTACACTTCCAAAAGATGATGGAATTGTTTCACACACACCACGAACAGGAAACGCTTTTGCGTCCGCCTTTAAAAAATATCTACTATTGGTAGACTTGCTTCGAAAGGGTCTTACCACCAAATTGTTCACGCAATCGCTTCAAAATTTCTGATGGTTTCACGCTTTTATTCGCCAAAAACCGAATATTAATGCGTTGTGCAACTGAAACGTGAACCTCTCACTCCTCGTGACAAATACAACTACGTGAATTCTGCAAATAAAAGTACAACACTGATTGAGAATAAACACTACAAGCAACTGTGGACATTTGACACGTAACTGACAATCGAAAAGTATCGCATTGATTACAAAAGTCTCGTTCATATTTGATCCACCCACGTACTTGTTTATTTGTTCGCTATCGAATTTTATTATTGGCT
Organism: Gryllus bimaculatus; assembly: GCA_017312745.1. Classification (NCBI taxonomy): domain Eukaryota; kingdom Metazoa; phylum Arthropoda; class Insecta; order Orthoptera; family Gryllidae; genus Gryllus; species Gryllus bimaculatus. Next base: position 2,156,670 of record BOPP01000002.1, on the reverse strand, counting down.
GATATAAAACTGTTAAAATAAGAAGGTAATTTTCCTATAATTTTGTTTTCGAAGAAATAGTTTGTAAATTTGACCCCATCTATGTAAATAATTCACTTTATAAGTAAATTAGATGGATTTTTCATATACAAAAGAAATTTGTAGTTTTATTGGGCCCAGTTTACTCTTACTAAGTCACAAACAACACATTTGCAGACATGTTGGCATTTTCCCTTCATTGATGTACACTAATGGACATTGATGTACAATGTATTAAAGAGCATTTCAATGTTATATTACACAAAATATTTTAGATATGTGTACAACTTTATAATTGTAAACCAATAAACCTAGTAACGAAGACCACAATGAATTGCCAAAAAGTGATTTGAAATGTTTCCAAAAGTTGTTAAAGTAAAACAAAATGGTCTTAAATAATATCATTCTAAACTTGCAGACAGTTCCATACAAAAATTCGTGAACAATACTTCTCAATAAATGCACATACTTCTCAATAAATGTTTCTCTGCTCTGATTAAAATAATTCTTGCTATTCTCTAAGTGTCAAAAATCAACTGAGCAAGCATATTGAACTTTGATAATTTCTCAAAACTTAACTCAATGAAGGTACCGATAAACTATTGTGCTGTTCCTTAGAAGTTCTAGTTTCGAGTATTCACGAGCATAAATTGAAGGTGACGTGAATTATAAACATTTTCTGTAAGCACTGCACAACGAACATTCACACAATACATGCACACGATTAAAATTGGTGAATAATCCCACATCAGCATTCACAAGTCCACATCAATGGATGAATATGTCTTTGGTATAAATATAGAAAAAACATCAATACGTTACGGTTTTCTTCTGAGGAGAGACAAATTTGATCCTGTAATTTTCAAATTCGACGATTTGTACGTCTGCTAGCATTAATTATAAAACTAAAAATATATAGAATTACTAGCATTTGACTAACAATATAGTATATATAATAGCATCTAGTCTGAAACTAGAAACATTTTATTTTGGGCTCCCGATCCTCAATTGAATGCTTAACAACTATTCTCGATGAAGAAATGACTACTCCTGTCACTGCTGCAAGTACTGATAAAATTTGAAACACAATCAAGAACTGATGGAACCTTATATTAAACCAGATGCAAAGCGTCTGTACGAAAGATGAAAATCGATAAAGGCTAGTTAAACGCACAAAGAAGTTTCCAAGACCTCCTTAAAATTATTTGTAGATTTATCTTCAAACTACCATGTGGCCACTACAAGATTAAGGACAGAAGTCTTCAAATTAATACATATGCATCTAATGACTGAAAAAATCCTCCCAAATATGACTGGTGGAATGTTCTTTCAAATGGGCAGCACATATTACTTTACTACTTTTGATGCACAAGCCAAATAAAAGGCACACACGATAACATGTGTCTACAGATTATAAGAATTCTAAAGATTATCAAAAGACAATCATTGATTTCTTTAAAGAAATCGATATTTAAAACACCATTTAGAGGAACTACTTACTAAAGTTATTTGTTTTGTTTTCATAACGACTTTGATCATGAATGTTTCTCGATACTGTGTTGTGATTGTATAATATACAATTGTTTAGTAACTAATGACCTTGATGCGTTCGTAGGCGCTTCCGTGGCCGGAGTCAATACATCTTGGCTATCCGGGATGAGTCGCGTCTTGGTCAATTGACCGAGACGACTCATCCCGGATAGCCAAGAATGTTAATGACCTTATATACGTGAGTGTAAATCATTATCGTAAAGTTTATATAAGTGTACATGTGTGTGTATTGTTTATATATATAAACACACGGCATGCTTCTCATAATGTGTCTGGGGGAAAAATTCGTAATCATATTGTCATGTGTGTTGTTGCTTTAGCGTGGAGCCGCTCCGTCTTCAGCGTGGCAGAGGTACTACGTGGGTTACGATAGCTTGCTTTGCTAATGTTATTAGGTCGATATTGCCAGTTCAATGAGAAATTATTGTCTTCATCCGTTCAAGGAGTTTTCACAGTGTCCTGCTGCTGTCGCATTAATCCCAAAGCATTTCTAAGTTTTCCTCTAGGAGCCAGCTTCCCCGCGAGGTATCCTCCGAATATCAACTGACGGGAATCGTGAGTCCCCGTTGCCCTGCGGCTTCTCACCTCTGCTTCGGAGGCAACCTGCGGCGCCGGATCGGCGGCAGCGCTATCGTTCCCGCCCCGCTTCCGCTTCCGCCCCACTGTCGTTTCCCATCCCCGCCCCCTGCCCCACCCTCGCCCCTGCCGCGCGCCGGCCGCGCCCTATCGCCCCGGAGCGGAGCGGCGCAGCGCAGCGGGGGCGCAGGAGCCCTGCGCGCGATAGGCGGCGCCTCCGACATTAAGCTGGTGGCTGTTAACCAGCGCTTTCCGCGGATTACTGGCTATCTGCCCGTTTAGGCACGCTCTCTTCCAAGTTGTCTTCGCGCACGAGCGTTTGCCAAGGGGCGTAACTGCATTTGACACTGATTCCTTCCCTGGGATCACGAAATCTAGCTTCAGAAACAGACAATGCAATATTTACCAATAACTAGATGTAAACTAAACATAAGTAGTAAATATGCAAACATGTGTCATTGTTGGACGAGGCGATCTCTCGAATAAAAAGTTTGTTTCTTCCCCGAAACATCAGCCAATCGGTCGGACGTAGTCTTGAGAACTGCGAGTCAAAAAGCGCAGCTTACATTCCAAACGACTGTCACTATTTTCAGGAACATAATTTCTTCAGTGTTTTCAGTGTATATTCATGGTATTCAACCCTGTAAGACAACGTTCACATATAAATAATCTTGGCTGTCCCGCTGACGCCGCGTCGAAGGCTGTGTTGCCGACGTTTCGACCATCTTATCGTGTTCTTCTCCAGGGCTGGTCTGCCCAGCCCTGCTCTGAAGAACTGGCAGACCAGCCCTGAAGAAGACCACGATAAAACGTCAGCTACACAGCATTCGATGCGGCGTCAACCGGACAGCCAAGATCATACACATGACTGGCCGCCGAGCGACTTCAACGTTCACGTAATTATTAATGTATAAATTGTGTGTTTTTTCATGGCTGTAGGTCACATTTTTCAACTATGCACTCATATCTCGTTCACATTATCGTCTTGTTCATATTAATAAAAAATATTGGGATATAAAGGTAATTGATTTATCTCACTAACAATACTACTGATATTTTTATCGTAACGTGAATGAAGCATAAATAAATTATATCACTATGCTGAATACTGACTGAAGTACTACACTCTTGCTTTGATACTAAACAGAGTGCTTACAAAGTTTCTTTGATAATTACTTGTATTTGGTGAGATTTATTCGAGCTGTAAACAAATTGTCACAATTGAAGTGTAAGGAAGTGCTCTGGAAGAATTTATCATTTTTTAAAGTAGTTTGTGTCGAAAAAAGAGAACCTGAAATTAAATACAAAAATGATTCCATTACAGAGTGATTAACTTCAATCATAAACGTAATTCAACTTAAATTATTTGGTAACCGCAGAAATATTGTGAAAATTCATACCGGAGAAGGATAAAAAACAATCTTCCATAAAAGAGACGTATATTTACGAAACATGTTTGGACATTCGTATTTCGAGGGTTTTGAGTTTTTAAAATAATAAGTACGAAAAAAAGATCTCTTTCTCATTATTGACATAGTATATCCTTTAATTTACGATAGGTGAACTCTGAAGATAAAAAAACTCGAAACGTGTATGTTCACGTGCGATGTTCAAATATGAATAGTTATTGTAAATATACTATTATTATTGTAACAGTTTTTCTCCAATAATGCGATATTACAATAATTTATTATCGAAACTTCAAATAGTTTAAAAAAATTTCAGTTTGCATTATACTTTTCGGACTAACATTTTATTGATAGAAAACATTTGTATCATCATTTTCAGATACAAACTACTAAATAATGATGTACAGTTTTAAAAAAATGACGTCAGAGAATGAAAATTATTTGGAGCGAAAAAATTTCATTTTTTTCTCTTTGTAAAAAGAATTCAAATTTCTATAAACGGCGTTTTCCCTGGGATACACACTGTTTTGCTGCAGAACAAACATGTTATCCTTTTATGTCAAATTTTAACATTCACTCTTTTAAAAAAAGATCGACATAGTGAGTTAAAAGTACGGTATATCAACACATTGGATGCCACGGAGGATGAAACGATTCCGATACTTTAACTATGTTATTAAATTCTGAAACACGGGCAAGCTCTCATTGTGTTGTGTAGCGCCTGATTAAATTTCCCATTGTAACTGTACGAAGGAAGCTTTGCCATTCGATTCATGTAGTACGATCAGTTCGAAGTCTTTTTACATACTCTTATTAAAAATGCTATTTTCAGTTTCGTTGCACAACTCAGCAAAAAAATCATTAATAAAGATACTCTTTCAAATATATCCTCAGGCGACTTAAAAGTATGAGTGAATCTGCAAACGGAGAGTACATGTGTGTGATAAACATTTTGAAACTTTCATTACCAAAATATGATATAACGAAATTTTGAATCGAAACTAGCGCTGCATTATAGAAAAGATTGTCTTACTCGTACGTTACATAGACTGTGGCACACCTATTTGAATGGTGCAACGTGTATGCTTCAGCATTTTATGGGAAATAACTGTTGTGAGTTTCTTTACCTTAAAAAATAGATGTATAAAAAACGTTAATATTCATCTGATATGCCCTCTTTTAAATGACGATAGAAAATATGTGAATAAACTTTAAAGTAGGAAATGTGTTATTCGGGATATTCATTCATTATTGTAAATCAGATACTGAAAAAACATTAAATAAAAGACGTGCAGCACATTGTCTCATTTTTTTTACAGTTTAAACATTAAGCATTAAAGGAAAAGAAAATGCAAAATAACGTTGGAATGTTTCAAATCTTCCAAAGCAAGCTTTGTGCCCCGAAGTCATTCCATCGCCTTTGACAGCGAGTCGCCGATAAGGCCCATAACTTTCCTGGAAGCGTTCTCCACCCAGCGGCCGCTGCGCACGCACTCACCAGGTGGGCGGAGGCCAGCGCGAGGGGCGGGCGGGCGGCGGGGCGGGCGGGTGGCGGCGGGTGCGCGGGCGGTCCGTGCTGCGTCCACGGGTTCGGCGGGCGGCGGAGGCGACGTCAGCAGCCAGCGAGCGCAGCGGGGCGACTGACGGTCTCGGCGGCAACGGCGGGGCGGCGGCGGCGGCGGGCAGCGGCGGGGGCGGGGCGGGGCGCCCAATTGCCGGTGGAGCGAGCCAGCCAGCGACCGAGCTAGCGCGCTCGCGCGTCGCCGTGCGCCTCTCTCTCCCCGTCCACGCCCTGCTCATTCCGCTCGTTGTCCCGTGACGGTCAGCGGTCACAATGGAGGTCCCGCCGCGGGTGCGAGGCGTCGCCCGGGACACTGATCAAAGCGCCGGGCGGCCGAGCGGAGCCCCTCCCCGCCGCTTTGGTCCACTTCCCTTCTTCTTGCTCCAGTCTCAACGTCACCTTCCTAGTGTTCCCGCTGTCCGCCCTCGCGCGGCTCTGGCCGGGGGAACGAGGCCGCGGCGACAACCAAAATCGCTCTGTGATTGGTCAAGAGGGCACCGCAGGGCGCCGACTCAACCAGGTCCTACCGCAGCCCGATTCGCAGGGAGTCCCTTTCGGAAGGTTTGGCGCGACAACCGTTCTTTGAAACTTTGTTAATTTCCTAGCGTTTTCTACGAGCAATACGTGCGCAATAGAGATTACGAAATACTATTTTTGTTAAAGTACACAATTCCGATTTAGATGAAATGTACTGAATTCTGTATTAGTATTCGAACAAAAGAGTGTCGTTGAATACGCATACATTCGTCCAATTCTCGTAACAAACTTTCCTTAAATTTGGTTCAATACATCTGATGTTTTAGCCCAGGCTCGCATCCGCGAACCGTCCGGAATCGGAGCACATAGAAAGTATGGTCTCTCAATGCCGACTGGCCACTTAACATCAACCACTATACGTTATTTTGAAAATATTTTACAATTAGCTTCGCAATAACATTGATTGGTGATTATTGGGTTCGTAAGGGCCACATCTCCGTCCTTTCATTACAACGCCTTAAAATCTTGTTTCTGGAGCTTGGTGAGTGCCCTTACTTTTCGTGACGGTGGCCATAAATATGACGGCTCATTCCCTGCGGGTTCTGTACACACAGAAGGAGCAAAGAAGCCATCAGAAAATGTTTTTGCGACTGAGTGTTAACGGACCTACAAATATCGTGTTTCTCATTCATGAGAAAATTTTTGAACCCCACTCTGTGTCCAAGGATGTGTGAGAAAGGTCCAACGGACGATGAGTCATTTGAGATGTAAAATAACACGTTTTTTGCTCAATGAAGGGAGCAAATATAAATTTCGTGCTATTTTACTGACTATCACTTTCTTAATGCACAGTAGTTGCTCGTCGAATTTCTAGTGTTTCACAGCATCCAAAAGTTAGTGCTTATGAAGAGGCAATGAAGCTGCTAAAACTCACTAAGTGAAAACAATATTCGTACTCAAACGAAAAGAAAAAAACAAATTTGTGATTTTTGCAATTGATAACAAATGATGAACCTTGCATTATCTGAAGTGCGTCAAAGTCAAAGTCTGCGAACTGAACGTCAGGAGCTGTACGGTACTTCCGGGCACCCGAATGCATTCCCGAGTCTTTAACAGTATTTCGTTCTCAAGAAAGTGAATTTGTATATTACTTTGTAAGCTTTTTATTAAATGTATGTGTAGCACAATTAATTTGACTCGTGTAGTACGTCAGTAACAACCGTTCAAGTTGAAGCATATTGAGTTGCCTGCGGCAGCGATGGAGGAACCACGCGTCATGCAAAACGCCGCTTTGACATTTTTCCTATGTAAAGCTACAGAAGGCCTATTGTGTCTGTGCTTCCCTACAGCTCAGCTAGAAGATGGTTCAAATTGTTCAAAGAAAAATGGACCCCAGGCTCCAGACCACTCCAGACACTGCACTTACGAAAGTGAACATTAACATATCTGCTGTGATAGTGAAAAGAACGTTGCCGGCGTATGATGCGAATTGTAGTTTCAATGAGAAAAAAACAGCTTACAGAAGAAAATTAGTAAGCTAGAACTTGGAGAGATTGACGCTCCGGGGTGATGACTTACATACAGCCTTCCACGCTACTTACGATACATAAATATAAGTAATATTGAAAATTTAATTTGGCGCTTCTCGAGCATTTGTATCTGAAAATCTGCACATAAGACATAACTGTGTGCGGTGGATTGCGAGACTGCTCATACCCTGCCAACAGGCTGTGCGTACTGACGTTTGTTCGAAGGTGAAATTGATGCTTCAGAAAGATGATTTTCCTTACAAAATATCACTGTTCAAGAAACTTGGTGTCATCATTAAAATACTGAGAGAAAATAAAATAGCTCTATAAGTAAATCTCCTTCATCTTCAACACCGAAACAATGCAAGAGTGCCGACTTCTCCTACGAAAGTCGGAGTCGTATCCATTTTCGATATTCAAGGATTGGTGTATGAACATGTCGCCCGAACACATGAAACTGTAACTGGAGAATACTATAGAGATGTATTGAAAATTTCCCGAAGCCACAACATCCAAACCCACAAGATCACTTTCAAAACAACACACTGCATGTTGTACCACGATAATGCAAGACTGTGCATGTTGGGAATATTACTGCTGACTATCTCTCAAACGACTAAGACAAGTGAATCAAATGATGAAAAACGCTTTCCTCGAAATTTTAATGAAATCGATAGACCAGATTCAACATCGGGAAACTTCTTTCCTTTTTTCAATATAAACAACTTGAAAGTAGTGTTGATCAAAGTTTCGTGGAAAGCGTTTCAGCATCTGAATAGGTGAAAGCTGCAGAGACAAATTTGAAGAACCTACAAAAATTGGCAAAAAGTTAGTAAGTGTAAAGCTTGCTATTGAGACTACTCTGAGAAGTATTATCAACATTTGGAGGCTTATTAAACGTATTTTGTAATAAAAATGTAATTCTTAATGAAACAGTCTTCGTATTACCGAAGTGTTAATACATAACAAGATAGTTCAAAATAAATCTGTTAAAATAACTAACCATTTTTGTGTATATTTCCAGAAATTTCTAAGAGAATTGCAGAAAAAATTAAGGTTGAAGTTGGAGGAGAGAATGAAGCACCTAAAATGCATTTTGGCGGAGTTTAAGGGAGACCTAAAGATATGATCATTAAATATTTCTAAACAAGACGCATCAGTTGGTGTTATTTTTAGCTGGGAGAATAAGAATAATATGGAAGAATTTTAGGAAAATGTGTTGGGAACGTTTCAAGAAACATGCAGTGGTGAAGCGAGGTGAATTACTTTTCCGATTAATGGATTCTTTTCTTTATGCACACAATCGAAGTAATGCTCTCGTCGGGCAGTTAGGTTGTAAAACACTCATCAATATTTGATTTATAGTAAGACATGTTTTCACTACACGTGGTTGTAACAAAGTATTTTCTACCGAAGGAAAGATGATTCTCGTCAGAGGAGGTGACGGTATCGTCATCACTCTGTCTGAAAGCCCTCATCTCCGAACACCATTTCTGAATTCCAAGTATTGAGTGCAGATAGAGAATTGTTAGCAACCGTACAATTTCTGCAAAAAATTACAACGGACTTATCCGACTTCGAAAGATCGGAAGATCCTTAGTCTCCGATATCGTATGAACACGTTTGATCCTCGGCTAAAAATATCGGCCGCGCAGCAACTTGGAAGCGTTTATCCGAGCCGGGAAAGACCTCTCGAGGCATTGTGTGGACGGCGCAGCTATGGCCGAGGCTGGAGGGGCACCGGCGAAAGGCGACGTCGACGTTGCAGCACCGAAGGGCCAGTGGCGACGGCGGCGGCGGCCGGGGTCACGCGCGCCGCCGCCCGCGCGCGCCCTTTGAAGCGCTTCCGCGCTGCCGCCGCCCGCGCCCTCGCCCGCGCACGCGCGCCCCAATGAAAGGTTGAGCGCGGCGCTACGGGGTCAGCGGGGGCGAGGGAGGGTGATGGGCGCGGCGTGCGCCGGCGGAAGCAGAGGAGGACGCCCCCTAGCTCCCCTGCCCCCTCCCCCACCGCCCGTTAAAGAGGCGGTGTCCACACTCCACCACCGAGGGCGATTTTAAGCTTACTTTTCAGAAGCGTTCGCAAACCAAAAGGTCACGGCGAATCGCGCAAGCGCTGCAGCCTGAATTTTCAACAGTTTCAACAGTCAGGAGAATTTCAAGTCGGGTTAAAAATCTACGGAACTACTACATTAGTTCTATAAAAAAAGGCCAACATACGGAACCACAAGAATACAAGCGCTATCCCCTGGTGAACTAAATTATACATGTCGACAATAACCGTTGCTCCGTCCCTCCCGCACACGTGACTTTCTCGCTAGACACAAGATATGACTTTATTATTCGCCGTACTTCCAAAATTTGGCTCCTGCGAACTTTCTCATGGATGAAAATAAAGGTTGAATTTGTCAACAGGCAATTGCGGAGATCCTGCACGAATCGCAAAAGTTGCTGAACAATTAAATTCGAGAATTCGACTTTCGGGACACATTCTGAAAGTGGTAAAAACTTACGTAAGCTGTATTGCTATGCACAAGGAGTACTTGGACGTTGAGAGTGTGTAAAACGCAAGATGACAATGTAGTTTCCTGATAATAGAGATTGTCTCCAAACTTTTTGATATCACCTTTTTACTTTCTCGCACACCACGTACATTGTATAGAGAAAATAATTATATTTTACTGCAGTAAAAACTGCGATTGTTACGCAGAAAACTTTGTATTGTAGGTTTCTGACACCGATACCTCTGGTGCTACAACAACAAATACTTTCTCGCATATCTATAACTTTCTCTGTATGTTAAAGCATGTACGACCAGCGCCATTTTTTAGTCTTTTGCACTACACGGAGAAATGAATTTCAATTAACAGTATTGATGTTGATTTCGCCTCTGAAAATCAATCAAGTGTCTCAACGCTACCACATCGGGTCTTGGGCTATTTGTAGATTTATCAATTTCCGCTGTTATTCAGACCGATTTCTTTGATGGTATGGCCGATGGGTTGCTCTATGTAAAATTTAAACACAAAACGATCGTCAAGCTGAACCAAAGAATGCAAAAACAAATCACGATCGTTCCGAACTTCCACTGTACTTTGTTTGCATAATAACGGGCTTGTATACGATATAATACTAGTTATGCTTATTTGTTATAAACAACTGGTGATTTGAATTTTACAGGCTTCAAACCACCCAGTATAATTCGAATTTGCTTAAACAGATATAACTCTGTTGGAGATTTGCCACTGTTTATTGGCGTCGCTCGATATGGAAAAATTATTTCTCTAACTTTCTTCTGCACCAGCGTAGTTTCGTCGATTATTGCTGGTAGTATTTTCTTCAGTGATTGCACATTGCGTTCGGCTAAGAGTTTCATGGATGTCCTGCTGCGAAAAAAGTTTGAAAAATGCCGGCATCTTTACAGTTGAAACTCCTCGCTTGTGAATTCCATAGCATTGTCAGACACCATCACTTCTGGAAACTCATGTCGAGTGAAATCGTTCTGTAGTAATTGAATTGTCATTGTCGAAGTTGGTGCTAATTTGCACTATCCTATTCCTGCTCCATTTGATTTTGATCTATGAAGACTAGATAGTAGTAATCCTGAAATGGTCCTGCGTAATTATGTGAATTCGCTGTCAGTTGTTATCTGGTTCTTCTCATGGATACAATGGAGCTTTTGGAAGGCTATTCTTTATTTTAGCACATGTCGGACAAGAACGAGCCATGGTTTCGATGTTTTTCCAACACACATATCGGCGACCAAGTACTTTCATTTTCGATATCCCGACATGTGTGCAATGAAGTTCGTCTAGAATCGTTTATTTCAAAGTTAATGGAATTACAACTCTGTCTCCTCTAAACAAGATCCCAATGTCACTGTAGAATTCTGTTTCTGCATTGCAATTTTCATGAAGATCTTTGTTGACAGGGTGGAGTCTTTTCAAGACTCGTTCAGAATGGAGTCGAATGTAATGGTTAGACTGCAAATTCGAAGAACTGTTTCCTCGCAGAGATGCACACCTTCGTTCGCATTGTTTTGCTGTCTACTGAAGCGCGTGATAAACATTCGACATTCGAAGTTTCAGAGCCCTTTTCCAAGTTAATCTCGTAGTCAAAACTCAGAGGGAAAGCTGCATAGCGTTGCAAACGGGCTGACATCATTCGCCAGTTTCGAATTCTGATGAAAGATTCTTGAAGCGGTTGATTGTCAGTCACTGGCGTGTATTTCCTATCAAAAAGATACTGGCAAAAATGATCAGCGCCGTATAATGCTATTGATTTATAAATGCTATTGATAAATATTCTCGATCAAGCTGGGAATAATTCTTTCAGTTCCTCTCAGTCCTCGAGAAGCAAACTCGATCAGGTATTCTTCGTCATCGATGAGATGTGACAGAATAGTACTCATGGCAGTGGGTCTCGCATCACATGCAAGTTGCTTGTGTAATTTTGGATTAAATTATATTACTCTATCAGTCACGATTTCCTCTTTCAGTCGAAGAAACGCAATCATCCAATCAGGCTTCCACTTCAAAGAAACAGTCATCTTCAGCATACTACGTAATGGTGCTATAATTGATGATACTTTTAGACTTAACCGAACGTGATATACAAGTTCATACTTGTATCACTAGTTCCAAAACTGTCTTCACATCTCCACTTGTCTTCGTACTTCTTAGTTCTAGTCTTCTAGTGTGATGTCGAAATTTTGTTAAATTCGACAATTTGTCCCTGAAATTCGATACGTTCTTTGAAAAAGGTACACTTACGAAGACTGAGGTATAAATTGTACCTCCGAAGTTGATTTAAACAGGCAATACGATTCGCTTTGCATTGTTCTTTCGTCTCCTCGTGGACTATGATATCAAAGTACTTCGCTGCAGAAATGTATGAATTTCTTTACACTACGTAGTAGTTAGTGAGAATGTAAAAATTGAGAGCCATTCTGCAGAAAAGTTCGGAAATGTTCGTAATTTCTGTATAGAACACTTAAAATAGATGTCCTGTTTGAAATTCGAAGGGTCACGTCACTGATCGATGGGGACTATCTAAAGGGTGTACTCGCTGATGCTCTTGACACACGCATGGATATACTGCCAGACATTTAAGAAATTCCACTTTTCCAGTAACGAGACCCACAATTATATATTTTGATTATATTATGCATAGGAAAAGGCTGTAAACAAATTATTAATGAAATTGAAATGAATAATATTATGCACACGAGGAAGTAAATTTTTTTACAGTAAAGATATTACAGATCTTTGGGGCTAGAGAGAAGAAATAGCATAAACGAATAATTAATTCTCTATGACCACCAACCAGTTAGTATCGCGTCTGGAAGATGTGAGAGAGTCAGAAGTTTTTGAAAGGACTCTTCTGAAGTTTCCTTTTCGGAGTGAAGGAATGGAAATGTATTATATGATCGCAATAGTCTTCCAAAATCAAAGGTAGTTTTCAAGTTGTGCAATGTGATTGTCAGGTTTTTTATCGATTTCCGGTAAACTACAGACAAGAAATAATAAGTGATGTGAATAACTCAACAATAATACAATGAAAACTTTAAAAAAGTTAATTTCGTTCTTATTCCAGTAGAGCATGAAAAGTGTCCTGGTCTTGATCACTGAAAAATATTTTCTTTCGAGTAGCACAAGAAACTCGCGATGTGTTTTGTGCCGTCGTTGAAAAATTTCTCGTGTATCTCGGAAGGAAAATCTCTCCAATAAAGAGCAGCATTGCCGACTCCATGCGCTTCAGGAGCTCGGGAAAGCGATACTTCGTCCTCTATTCTACGTTCCCCCTCGTCCTCGGCTGCAACCTGCTCTTCATCTCCGTGTCCGCCTCTTTTTCCTATACATTCGCCGTAGACATTTATATATCTTCCCTTCGCCACAGACACGGCTCCGGCACGATGCCGCGAATCCCGTAGATCAGGTGGGGGGAGGGAGCGCCAACAGATCCCCGCCCCGCCCTGCCCCCGCCACGCCTCGCGCTCGCGCCCGCGCGCCAGGCCCTCGTTACTACGCGCCGCGCCAGGTGCGCGGTTTTCGCGGCGAGGACAAGAACGGAACGCCTCCGCCCCCGCCCTCCTCTCCCCCCAGTGCCTCCGCGCCTTCCCTACACAGTACCTAACCGATCCACCCCCCCGCCTTCCCCTTTGGCCTGCGCACTATCCCCTGCGAATCTCTTCCTCCTTTTGAACACGTGTGTTTTCCCCGCTTCGCTGTGTGGGAGTCAGGGTGTAGTTAGATCTTGAGGTTCACTGAGAGTTTGGATGCGGCCCTAATATTTCTTTTTTTTTTAGAGATTTAGACAATGGATGTGCAGTATTGTAGACTTAACTGTTAGGCACAGTTCTGGATAGGGTGCAAAGCACAGTCTTTCGAACAGGAGTGTTAACGCTCATCTGCGTTAGTGATCTCGGCGTCGTAGCTCGGTTAACAATTTTACCTTTAACAATATCATATGGTTGGTATTGAGATGGCGACATTTTGAATTCTAGACTACCCTCTCGCATATCTCTCTCGTTCGAGATGTTTCGACCACTCATCCGCACAGCCTCTAGCTCTCTCTACGTAATATAATATTCCAGCACCAATCTGAAACCGCCGTATGTTAAACAAATACTAAAAAATCAGATTATATATGTATATTTTTAATATTTCACATGAAACTCGTCTTCGATGACATTTGAATTTGGTCAACCTATCAAACTATTGTTATAAGAGTATGTACTTCCTGATATTGTATGTAACGGATAAGTAATATTATATTTTTATAGCCCAATAGCAGTAATAGTTCTGCCTTGATCTATCTTGAACACTAGATGGAGGGTTTTACTATAGATTAGTGGCGATGGGCCGGTCATTCTCGGTTGGGCGATTAGCCCATCACTCGGCCCTAAGGATACGGAAGGATCAAGCGCGTTCCGTGGCCCATGGTGCTTGTTCCGGATTTCAGTGGAAGCGATCGGAAAAAACAAAAAAAACATTGATCAGAAGAGTCGACAGTGGCGGCTCGTGCCAGATTCTTACGAGGAGGAAAGAAGTCATACAAATGATATTACATTAAATGAAACATAGCTGCATTAAAAAAACGTTTCTTTCTTTTTCCCGCTTCAGCGCTGTGCTTGATGGATCATAACTAGAGAATAATCTGCCTAAAAATGAGCCCAATTTACAGTTCGCTAAACAAGTGAACCTCACATGTGATTCAGAGTAGTACCCTTCCGCCGCGACAGATGCTCATCTACGTCTCTTAGTGAAGTTTTAATGTTTGTACATGACTCCCGTTAAGACATCATGGCTTCTCATGGTTCACAACCGTGTATTTTTTTTTTTTCAAAATAAATTGATGAAACGCAAAGCATGGAACCAGGGAACGTTCTCGATCACAGCTCGCTATCTTACCGCACAGGAGCAGCCCACACGTCCACCAGTACGCAATTTACATTCAAGACTCGGTTTTCAAATACACATAATACTTATCACACAAAAAGTAAATTCAATGTAATGTTTATTAAAAAAATCACAGAAGAGCGCAGTAATACTGCACTTCCTAATTTCAATTCTTTCTCGTGGCGAACTATATTTTCGTCTGACGAGGACATCAAAAAAGGAAGAGTATAAGTCGTTGACAAGTTAGTCATCTGCAAATGAAGGAAGGAGAGTCAAATGGAGTGAAGAACACAATGACCACAGAACCTTTGGTTATGTTGCCAGCACTAGCTGTCAAAACGTCCCATTTTTATAAAAATCGCTCTTTACCCGAGAATAGGAAACGTTGAGAATTCCTCCTCAATGCGATTTCGAGTCGCCTACAAAGCACGTGAGGTTTAGAAACTCAATCAAAGACAGTTTTCGTTAATAAGTATTAAAAAATATACATTTTCCGTCTTACATCAAAGAAAATATTGTATTTGGTAAATACATTCAAATGAAGAAAATGTGTGTGGAGGACATTCCTCCTTTCCTTCGCTTTCGAAACCGCCACTGAAAGTCGGCATATGAATTCGACTCCATAAGGTGCCACAAACTCACAGATGATAAACGCATCCTGCAAATTTCGAGGATCGAACCAGCGACATTCTCACCGCATCACCAATTCGCTTCGGGCTGCAGGTCGTAGCCTTAACTCTCGCCGCTATCGAAATTTACACGTAGTTGTATGGAGGTATTTGACTGTTTAGGGTCGTTAGTGATCCTACTTTAGCCAGCTAACGGTGCTCCCAGGCCTGCACTCCACTACTGGGAGGTAAGCGATATAGCGAACATGACATATTCCCATCTCCGTACCTAACTTTCTTGGCCTGAAAGTTTTCCGTTCGTCACTTAGCTACAGAAGCCGAGATGATTTGTAATAGAAAGCTACAGCTTCATTTTTGCCGCGACCGGAAATCGGTCCGCCTCACAGAAAGCTAGCTCGCTCCTTGCGCCACGCGAAGGGCATACGTAGTATTATGTTGCGAATGTTTCTTATTAGTTCTTCGTCCGAATCGTAAATCACTCTCTTTTGCAAAAGAAGAGTGAAAGATTCGAATTTTCATTTATCGAAGTTATGAAATTTGTGTATGTCAACAGGGTTTGGGAAAATCGGACTTCCACCATATAAGTGCACTGTGGGTGTGTCTTGCGCTTGTCCAATGCGTATCAAGGAAAAATTCCGAAAGAAATATGTTGTATGTGTGGGTTATGCCTGAATTGAACTCCATACTTAGCTGGATGGTCATGACATTAACCGCTCGCCTACCGAAGCTTCGATGTGAACGCGAGATCCGTTCTGGCGCAAGTGGCATCGTCATCCTGCCGGGTATTTTCGGGAGGGTGACAGACCTTGCTGATGCCAAGTTGCTTTTACCACTAAGCTTCTGAATAGTGAGAAAAAAATTAACTCATATATTGTTCATGTACATATTTGGTAATCACTTTTCATACTTGATTTTTCAAATTGGTAACAATTATCTATTTATGACATTGAAGACATCCAACCCATATACCACTTTCAGACTGTTCTTTTAGAAGAAAGAAAAATCTATCTCATTAATAAATTATTTAAAATTAATATATGCATTAGAAGTTGAAACTTGTGCACTTAATTATTTCACTTAAAATATTTTTAAATTGAAGTTCAATAAAATCGTAGTAGAGGTTTTCTTACTCTTGAAAAAGGAAATTAAGCGGGATTTGGAAGGGAGGTTTATCGAAATTGTCTCCTCCACGAGTGTGTCAATTCATATTAAAAACAAAACCAGATCGCTTGGGAGTGAGATGCGAGAAAGAAGTAAATCGATCGGGGCGGTGGCAGAGGAAGGTGAACGCCAAGTCGGAAGCGGCAGGGCACACGTCCGCCTGCTCAATTAAAAAGTCAAAAGAAGACTACTTTCTGGGACGAAAGCCCGTTCTTATTGCGGATTCACTTTGCCGACACATTGCAGGCCATTAAAAATGAGAAGAGTTGCCAATGCTGAGGGCGCCTCGAGGTTCTGTACTTAAGAAGACCGAGCGTAACGTATGCCTTGCCTTATATGCTCCTCCAGGACGACAGTGATGGATATCTTAAGTTTGACTACTGACGAGAGTAACTCTATTATCCCAACGCACGTTTTAATGTTTTTATTATCTAATTTGTTTTTAATTTCAATATTTTATATTGTTTCTTAGGTAATCAGAGCTGCTTCTCGTCATTCATCTCATGTTTTCATTACCACCAGTCCATCGAGATCATTCAGTCATTCCAACTAGGGAGAGAGAGAGGGGGGGAGAGTGTGAGTCTTTAAAAGAAAGGGTTGTACAAATTGTTTCGGAGTGACAGTATATCACTGGATACCTGGATCATTAGACTTTCAGAAAGTCAGTTGACATTTATTGTATCAGATTTAGCTATAATAATTCCCATTTCCTGTACTAAACCAAGAACGTATATATTAAAATGAAATAATTCACCAGTCAGATTTCAAATTGTTAATTGAGAGTAAAATTAAATATTTTAAGTTAAAAGTATCTTGATTTCGTTTGATTGATAGAACAAATCTGGCCAACAAATTTACGTATGAAGTCATATTGCCCGCCTCGCGCTTCCTCAGCTTGTGCGTGAACCCCTTTTTGGAGGGAAAATGTGAGCGGAGTCAGGGCAAGCTTCCCAGGCGGGCAAGTAGCTTTTGCTGGCGCGAACTGGCGGGCCTGAAATCCAATAAATATTGTTTGTACCAATTTTCCGATCCCTTATTCATGACTTCTGCCTTCCTGTCAACAAGAATGCAATCCAAACCTTTCTCCGGGCGCAGCAAACTTCTTCTGCTGAGTTCTCAGTGGTTTCGCTATTTTTCCACTTTGAAATATTAAATGTTACGAAGGTCCAACAGATGAATTTAAAAATGTTAGGAATGTACAAGAATGAACAATATTTTCTGCTGAAGTTTTTAATATTTTAGATAAATTGTATTTACTTTGGAAGTTTAAAAATGTTATTTTTAGTCATCTCGAATCAAAAGCATAAATGCCCTAGTGTTTTACATTACGTGAATTTCTGGCGGTGGTTTCGTGCATAGTTTTCTGTAATTAACGCGGCATGTTGGTTAGCGTCATGAAATGCAGCGTCATAACCCTGTACAATAAATACAAATTCAGTGAAACAACAATTTCGACGACACGTGCCACTGCTCAGTGTTTTTAACACACAAAATGAGCTGTTCTCATCTTCCAGGCTATTTCGGGTGGTGTTTGTGTTGAGACGTAAAACATTTATTTTTATGGTCCATTTCTGCTGACATTAAAAGTCATGACCTATTCGCTGAGGTAACGGAACTTTTTTTCTAAGGCACGAATTTTCAGCTGTATTCACAGATTTCCCCAAGAAGATTGCAATTAGGGAGCAGCTTTAATACATTTTGTAAGATTATATTTTTTATATTTATTAATCATTGTTCAACGGCGTGTACAATTACAATAACTTGATTGAATATGAGGAGAAACTTAAAAAGTAACCCCTAAACATGCTACTGACACACGTTGTATTTTAGTATAATTTTAGGGGACGTAAAGGTCTTTTAAATTATACAACAGTTGTAAATGTAGAATAATACATGAAATATTATAAATAAAAAGATGCAGAGAGAGAAGATAAATCTCGTATGGAGGATGCAAGAGATCTTTTGAGTAACGTAATTTAACTCGCGGGAAAAATTTGACTGTTTTGCAAAGTTGAAAAGAAGTAATTATAATAATAATAATAATATAATCATAATAATACAATAATTATTAATTAAATAGTACTCCCAGTTTTGATACAATGAAGAATGTTGAATGTAAAAAGGGGATTACAAATAATACAAAATGTTATACTGTAGATACTTATACTTTTCTTCTGTCAATACTCGTGATAGTGTTCTTGTACTACATTGACAAAGAAAAATAAATTATTTATTTATATTTTTAAATATTACTTTTAAACAATATCACCACAAAAACTATTTATTTAAATTATTTTTAAATTTTGTGAACGAAGATTTGTGAAACAGTGCTGCAGGTAAGCTATTCCAACCTTATCGTTCTGTTGACAAATTACAACTTTCTTACACCAGTTCGTTGTTTTTTCTCGTAAATATTATATTTATGGGCATTTTCGCCAGTGTACGATGCCTTTTCTAGCCTTTTCTTCTTCGAATTTCATCCCTAACTTCCTTACCCTCTTCTCTGTTTCCCACTCAAGAGTAGATTTAATGTTCATATTTTTAATGTTTTTGCCTACAATAAACTTAGCCGCTCGTTTCTAATCCCGTTCAATGCTCTGTATTTCTCCAGTTCTATACGGGTGCCAACAGCTCGTGGCGTATTCGAGTGAAGGTCTGACGTTTATGCTAAATCTTTGAACTTCTTATTTCTTCCTTTTAAATTTCTCATTACAAAATGGAGAGACTTCGCCAAGCTTTATTTAATGATGAATTCACCTCTTCTTATGTTCTTTTCAAGTTAACCTATTTAATATGATTCCCAGATATCTACAACCATCAGTGCATGGAATTAACTGATCCTCGAGAAAATAGTTGAATTTTGGTGTTTTGATAGTTTACGAGTAAATGTTACAGATTTATTTTAGAAGCATTAATACGATTATTATGCACCCATTTTAAATGAGTGTCGATATCATCTTCAAGAATCTGCTGATCTTTCTCTTCTGTTATTTTTCTGAAGAGAATGCTATCGTCTGCAAAGAGTTTGAACCTGGGATTTAATGTTTTCTGAAATGTCGTTCATGAAGGTTATGGACATCAGTGGCCCTGCCTTGCGCCACGCCAGATGGTATACGTGTAGCCCCTGGGTACGTGTGACCAACCTTAACATACTGTGAGTGGCCTTTAATAAATTCTTTAACCCAATTTACTTCTCGTTTATATATACCTGATAATGCTACATTGTTTAAGAGTACATCGTGCTGAACAAGGTCAAAGGCTTTTGCGAAGTCTATAACGATTTCATCTATTCTGTAACCCCTATCCATTGAATTCTTGTACCAATGCCTATAATTGACTTTCACAAGATGTCTCTTCCGGAAACCACGTTGTGCGTCATATATCCAGGCTGTTCTACTCCACTCCTTCCTAATGTAGTTTGTAATGCTGCGCCCGATTAGTTTGCATACTACGAATGTTAAGCTAACTGGACTTAATTTCCCATTGCGGAAAAATCTCCCCTTCCAAAGATTGGTACAACTATAGCTCGTTTCCAGTCGTACGGGATGCTTTGTTTGTAGATGGATATTTGAAATAGGCCTACAAGATACTGGATAATGACTTCACCTCCTAATTTAAGGATTTCTTCAGGTATATTACTGGGTCATCTAGATTTATTATTTCATAGATTTTGAACTATTTGTCGGACTGTATTACTTTGTATACTGAATTGAGAGCAATCGTCAGTTGGTTCGACATTGATTTCTTCATCCTTTTTTCTTTCTTTTTTTGTTTTTGTTTTTTGTTTGTTGTTGTTGTTTTGTTTTTGTTTTGTTTTTTTGTTGTTTTTTGGGGGGTTGGAAAGAAGGCAGACGCAAAGCAAGCATTGAAAAATTCTGATTTTTTTTCATCGTTAAACACTAGTGATTCACTGTTTATTCGTATGGGCGGAATTGTAGAGGCATTTCTGTTGCTGCGTAACCGTCTAAACGAATTACCTAAGTTTGCTTTAGTTCCTATCGTTTTTTCCAAGAATTCTGCTAGAGCGCATCTCTTCTCCTGTGATGATTCTTTCAACAAATTGTGGTATCGTGAGTGAGAACCATATAATATGCGGGGAAAGAAGAAAAAGAAGCATTAAATTAATCTGAAAGTCAAAATATCCAAGATTTCAAAGGAAGAATACTATGCGCGGGTAATATTTGATCATTTGGATTTATGGTGATAGTTTGAATTATTTAGTCAAAAATCAGTAGAAACCCTATGTGACGTATGGGGGAGAAAATCAACTGATCACGTTTTCTTGAGTTCCAGAACCCCTTCCCAACATTTAAACTATGATTAGTTGAAAGATGCATAAAAAATTAAAATAATAATAATAGTAAAATTGACAAAAGCGTAAGATTAGCATCATTTGCAGAAACTACACATTTTCGTTCCCAAATTATAGAAAACTTATTTACATCAGCAAACGAACTCCAAATTGGATTCCTCTACATGCCAACAAAATAGTAAATCACCCATAGCTCTACTCCTTCCACTATAAGCAAAAGGAAAGTTCAACAAAATGTACGCAAAGTGAAGCTATATTTATGTCCAGAAGCAAAACAAGGGCCCATCTCAGTATTTGCTCAATGGATCAGGAAAACTGGACAAAAACCTGGTCAAGATGGGGGTCATTGACTCATTAGTACATTAGTTGTTACAGGCACACTAAGTCTTTTAAAAATTACACAACGCAAATGTAAATTAAAGCGTTATATATCATTATTTTGTTAGAATAAATATTATTTGTCATCTTGATGTTCAGTGTAGTCTCTAATAGTATAAAAACAGTTAGGCAGCAGAAAATATTTTACTTTTAACTTAAATTTGTGGGCCGACTTTCATTGCTTAACGTCATCCGACAATGCGTTTTAAAGTAACGTACAAGTATGTGGATTTCTTGTAGTGAGCCGTTGATACTGGCACTTGATATAATTACTATGAACTGTATTGTAATTATAAATATCAGTATTGCATGAAAATATATTCCCACCGTTATGTATATCAGTTTTGACAGAAATTACAGATTTGTAACTAAATAATGGCAATGGTAATATTCCAAGCTTAATGAAGAGATGATTGCAGGGATCACGTGGAAGGCATTTTTTCATTGTTCGAATAGTTGTCTTTTGCAATCTAAAGGTCTGGGTACTACAGGATGAGATTCCCCAGAATATTATACCGTGTCTCAGGCGGGGATGCGATGTACATTTGCAAAATTCACGCAACGAGCTGCATAAAGGCAAACAGAATTCGAAAGAATCATGAATGCGTAACATAATGAACTTAATTTAGTGTTTAATTTTGTAATATGTACATTCCATTCAAGATACCTAGAATTTTTTTAACTTTAACATTAGCTAGTTCCTATTGTTAATTTTCTATGCAGCGAGCTATTGCCGATTTGAAATACAAAAATGCATTGAAACAGTTTTTCCTTCGTTAACTGTCAATTTTTTACGACCAATTTAAAACTTATGAAATCGTACTATTTATTTTTTATTTTATTTTATTTTTTTGCAAAGAACATTCGTGTCATCGGCAAACAAAACAGTTCTTCCGTTTTGATGTTTAGAAATGAAGTAAAGCGTAACAATGTTCTAATTCCTTGTGTGATCCAAGTATTACTTTTAACTGAAATGGGTCATGCATAAGTTAACGAAGGGCGAATTATGTATTTAAATATAGTCAATGCAGAATCTACAGAGAGATGAGAATTTTTATTCAGAAATATGGTATAATTCTAAAAGATTGACATTGATACACATAGACGGCCAAATTAGTTCAAATTTCACGCAATACTGGGGATTCAATAATTTATAACAATTCTAATTAACAATGAAATACCTACATTTCAAACGTTCCGCGCCCCCCAGGTTCGTCCAAATCCGCCGGCCAACTGTCAGAGGAAAGGAATTCATGTTTTCGAATGAAACTCTTTAACAGCTTTCAAAGATGTCGAGAAGATCGCGCCACCGCCCGGCCTGCCGCCGGAGCAGCAAGACACAAAGTCAGAATGTTCTGGGAATTTAAGTGTTTTCCATGTAAGACGCGGCAGAATCTTATTGTTGAAAAATCAGAGCGGCCGAGCAATTTCACAAAGGATCACCTCGCATGTGTAGAAACTAAGTAATACACGTGTGTTGTCTGCACTGAGGGTTGTATTATTACGAAAAGTTGATATTACATTTCTGAAGCGTGATTGCGCACGATCCCCGAGTGTATTGTTGTGTGAGTAAATTATTTACAACTGCAGAACTGTACACTGTCACATGCAAAAATATTAGAATTGATATATTTTAACCTTCTTGCTTAAGAGAAAAGTTTAAAAGGGTAATGTAGATGGATATAAATGTTTTACGATTTTAATATTTGCGTAAAGGAATAACTTCACGTTTAATTTCTAACAATACGTGAGCATCGATAACGTGTCCTTATTACAGCCTTATGTATGCCTGGAGTAAAATTGCAAAACTATAATTTATATATTTCACTTGGTCATTATATTAATGTTAATATTCATTATATTTGTCAGACAAATATTATTGTGAAGAAAAAACATTTTTAGTCGTTACCTGGTAAGACTAGCGATTAATTCTAATCAAATTTAAACAAAAAAATAAACAATCTGAAGATTCAAAAATACAATTTTTAGGTGTAAATAAATACAATAATGTATGAAATCAGTTTTGATTGTCTAAAAAACAGAAAAACCATCCCAATATCCTCGTTAAGTTGAAATGTTTTTCAAGTGTATACTTCTCTTTAATATTGAAGCTAGAGAAGTGTTTCTTAAAGAAAGGTAACCTGCAATTTTAGATCTTTAAATCACTTGGTGTACACTTTTTGACAATATTACTGGTTACTTGGATGTTTTGAGTTGAGTTGGTAATCGCAGGAACATTGCGAGTGTGTTAGATCAGCAAGCGATTGCACCTCGCGCGAGTGGCGCAGTGGGCACAGCCTGGTCTGGCCTCGATTTGCATATCTTTTATTACTTTCAAAAAATAAATATATGCCTTCCAATAAATCAGACACTATTTTGCGTTCGGAGTTTTTTAAGTGATGGCTAGTAAGAATTTCTAATAATATGTTACGTATTTTCTCGAGAAAAAAATTGCTGTTGTAGCACAACGAATTTGTGTTTGCTTTTTATTCTTAATTAGCATTCAGTTTATTCTGCTCACCATTTTTTCTGTTTCCCCATGACAGAAATATACTTGTCGTTTTCCAAATTCTAACACAGTTTGGGAGCTGGAAGACAATTCTCCAAAAGCAGGCAGAACCATTGCGCATGCGAAACGGCGCACAGTGATTTCATTCAAAAAGGGGAAAGTTGACAAAACCTATTTTTAAGAGTTTTTGGAAATTTTTGAATAAAATCACGTATTATAATTAATTAATGACTTATTTAATTGTTTAACCCTCAAACATTTAATTATATATTCTCATGCGCCATTTCATCTTGCGACTCTTCTGCAAGAAGTTTATTTATTTATTTATTTATTTATTTATTTATTTTTCTACTTGAAGGTGTTAACATTGGTTTAACTTATAGGTCGCATGCCTTTATGATAATTTTCTCTATTCCATTTCTGAAATCACTGGGTCAGATGCAGTTAACCGCCTGCGAACCACTTCCTTGACAGTTTGCTCTCTGGATATTTTTCTGGTGAAACTTTCTCAATATTTTTTTTAACATTTTGTAACTGGCTTCTTTACTTAATTGTCCGTATGATTTGTAATATAATTTTAAATATTTTTATTACTACATTCTGGTCTGTTTTTACTGATTTTTTTATTGTGAAAAAACACGTTTAGCATTCTTACTATTAATAGCTCTCCCGTACCCTTGCTTAGGTTTGTCAATATGCATAATCACATTTGCGGCTTCAATTTCATCTATGTGTGTTTTTTAGTAGCTGCAATTCGTAGTAGCAAATGTATCAGTAACAATAACTGCTTCCTTTTGGGAGGATTTTTTTCAAGGTTGAATTTTTACCCCTTTTTTCCACTATCCGGTGTGTTAATAATATCATACAGATCCCGCCTTGTTAATAAAGAGCTCTTATTAGCAGATCACGAAGGAAGAAAAAAAAGAATATTCTAGGTTCAAAGGCTAACAAAACTTGGTGTGAATCATTATAAACAAAGTAGATTAAAGCAAAATGGAGCAAATATGGGCAAACTTTGATGAATGTTTTCAAAACTGCATAATTCCAAAATCAGATTCAGTTAATATCACAGCCCGGAAATGCCCGGATGTTAACTAAAAGAATATGAAAAACCGGATTTAAAAATTTCATTCCGTTGTGACACGTGAAGTTTCCACTTGTAATTACTAAATTATTATTTAATAAATATATTGTTTAGAAATACATATGTAAATTACATATCTCTAGATATATACGATTCTGGTCATCGAGAGAGCAAAACTATTTACATCGGACACCCCTCTCTTCGTACTGCGAGAGCGAAAGATTTCGCCGCGCATCACTTGGGCAAGTTCAAACTTGCACTGCAAGCAATGGTGTGATTGCTCCTTCCTTTCCTGATCGGGGAACGTTGAAGGAAACATTTTGCTACCCCTTTCATGTGAAACGGAGCTTCTGAAGCATATTTTGATGTTGGACTTTTTGCCAACCATCCCGTCCTCTGGCCCCGCTGTGCGTCGTTTCAGCTGGGTGCATATTTCAGGACGCCCAGCGGCCTGCCGTTACCCTACGGAGAGGAATCGTATGGAGCGCCCCAGCGCAGGAGGCCGGCAGACTGCCATCATCGAGGGAGCGGCGCCGACGCCGGCCTTGTCTACCCAGCGGACAACAGACGGCGCTTCTGAGAAGGGGTAAGTAGTTCCTAGGAAGACAAGGTATTCGTTAACTCACAAGCATGAGACATTCTCGAATTGACCCGCAATTATTTATCTAACGTAAAAAATGTTGTATCTAGCTTAAAAAACCTGTGTGTGACATACTGTGGGGAGAAATGCATGTTTTCTTAAGCTCCGGAATCTCTACTCAAACTCACATAGTTGAATTGTGAATAGATGTAGTAACGAGCGTTCCTGGCGAGAATTGGTAGTAAAATATTCCCTCATGTATAATAAAGAGTAGTTTCAAAGGCCTGCATACATGTGCAGCTACATTTACTACATGTTCAGAATTACAGAAAGGGCATCTCAATTTTTTCTCAAAGTAGCAAAGAACATCGACGAAAAACCTGATCAAGATATAGGTCATTGACCAGAAGCTGAGGTACAATACTTCTCCTAGGCATATGTAGCCTTTTAGACTTACAACGTACAAAAAGTAACTAACACACTAAATATTATTAAAATCAATATTATTTTCGCTTTTTATGCTAAGTATAGCTCTAATTGCATAGAAACAGTTAGGCAGAATAACATATTTTATATTGTGTCTTAAACTTTTGTATATTTTTAATCGGTTAATGCCATCTGTCAATGTGAAGTAAAATAATATACATGTATGTTAAATTTTTGCAGTGATTTTGATACACTCACCTGATGAGATATCGTGGTGAATGATTTCTACATCGAGTGTTTTAGATATCTGTAGTGACTGAAAACATGATCTCACCTATGAGTAGATCATTTTCGAAAGAAAAAAAAACAACATGTAAATCAGGAGGCTAGGCAACGGAAAAAGTTTTATCTTAATAAAGAGAGGCTCAAAATATCCCGTGGGTGGAATTTTATTATTCGTACAATTATTTTTCGTAATCTCAAAGACAGAGGTTTAGGATGTATTTTTTCGGAGTTTTATGACATTTCTCAGGCGGTAACAAATATTGTAATTGTAGGCTGTAGCGACCAGTGTCATTTGAAAGCTCTCGACTGTCCGGGTTACGCCGCGTGGAGGGAAGTGATGCCGACTTTTCGACAATGATATTGGGGTCTTCTTGCAGAGAGACTCTTCAGGCCTATAGGAAATAATACATTTTAGCATATTATGTAATAAGTTTTTTTGACTTTTACGTTTTTCACATAAACACCTGAAGAACGCGCCTTTACCGGAAGCTGAACTTCTTTTCCAAGCTCCGTGAAGTTGAGCAGCTCGAGGCACCGGGTTCCTGGCTAGGAGACCGTCTGGGAACCTCGAGTACTAACGGCGCTGAGCTACTGGCCGATAGGGATAAAAAGCGACTTGACGTTTCTATTGATAATGTTCATAGAGAATTGCTACGTTCAACGCTAAAAAAGTTTAAAAATACGATAAGCAAGTAACATTTTTTTAGTGCAGTTATAGGTGTTAGTGAGAAGCATGTTTACTAAAAACCCTGGCAAAGACAAGTAAGTTAACTGATAATTGTGATATATAAATAAATGCCAGAGCAATGCCGGGTTTCTTGATCCGGGTTTGAATTAATAAATACAAACACCAATCATTTAATGTCTTTATTCTTTTTCATTCACTATGTTTACATATTTCCACTAATTGTGACCATTGAACATTTTGGAGCTGCCAACATCGTTGGTAGGAGTAGCACTTCTTTTCATTATTTCTAAAACAATAAATATATATGTATTTGCTGGATTGTAGTATAGTAAAAATCATGTACAGAAAATGCAGAGACAGTCCACTTGTTACCATTTGAATCTGGATTTTCGCGTTCATTGGCTAGAAAATTCTAATCATTCTCTTACATATTCTCATTCTTCAATAACACTTTCTTTTCTGTGAAATACGTTCGCACTTCTCTCAAAAGACTAGGAAAGAATAAATTTACGTAATAAATTTAGAAAATTAGAACGTAGAAATTTAGTACAACTTAGTACTTTTAGACGGACGTTTCGGTTGATTTTCCCTCTCCTTCATATTGGGCTTGTCTCACTTTACGTACGTAATCTCCTAAATTTATCCTCGTGCTACTGAAAGCTGGGATCCTTCGAACTATTCTAAAACACATTTCCTGAAATATTATTTAATTTAATGAAGATTGCATTAATTGAAATTCATTTAACGGGTTATCAATTGATAATTGTCTTTCATGATATTGATCAATCCAGGTACGTTTTTCAAACTATTAGAATTATAATATTTCATTGTAATAAATTCCTTTAAACAAATATTCAAGTCTGATTTGTGTGTGTGCTTCCTGACACATAATGTTAGAAATAAAATTCAGTCTTTAATATTAGTGTCTGAATTATATTCAGCTACATTCAGACAAACCCTATGCAAAGAATCAGTTTCAAGTGTACTAAATAACATGAAATGCAATTCCATGGTACATTTTTAGACAATTGTTTTAATAAGATAGGAAGGAGTTGAGTTGTTGACATACAAAGTGGAAAATATGAACTAGAGGTGGTACATATACTTTTTTCGTAATATTATAATGATATCATGCAATATTATGTCACAATTTCTTCCTTTATTACACTTCAAATATTACTTGATCTCGATGTACGTTGCGCTATTTTTTTCATTCAAAAGTTTAAATGAAAAGATATTTATCCCAGTTAATTTAGGGTATTCATGGACTTATTCGATGCGTATTTTAGCCCTAAAATGTACTGTGTAAACAGAATGCAAGAAAGTAAACTAGGACATACTTTCTCGCAATATTTCTAAATTTGCAATTTTCATAAAATTCAAGTAGTTCAACGAAAATTCGCGCCATTTTTTAGCATTCCTTGTTCTGTGGGAAAAGTTAAAGAAACAATTCGGAGCCTTATTTCAGAAATTGTTTAAATTTAAAGCACAAATTCAGCCACAACCACTCGTTTTTTCAATAACTTGGATACGACCTTTAATTTTTTTTTTCTTTTTCCTTTCTTGGTCCCCTTGGCATGTTAGCCATTTGGTGAAGCGCTGACCAGTTTAGACGAGCAGTTTCTCTCAGGATGTTCGCAGGTTCATAAAATTCGCACGTTCATAATGGTCAAGCGCATAGGTCGCGAATCACTGTTGCTCAATTAGCATTACCCAGGGGATATGTGTGGTAGACCACGCACGCGAGCAACTTTGTCCTCGTGGGGTGAATTATTATTATTTCATTACCTTTACGGCCTGTTTTTAGAACGCATTTGGTTTAAGCAAAAAATCTCCATCTTTAATTTATAGTTCTGAAATGTTAAAGTTTTGGAATTTTCGAAAATGCAGAGTTCGCCGGATATGAAACGAACGCCACTTTTTTACAGTTTTTTCATAGATACAAATTTATGTGTTTTAAAAGTCTTTTACAGTCTTTTGATAGAAAATTGAAAGAAAAAAGGAAGACGTTTTTGAAAACAATATATTTGAAAAAATTAAAAATTGCCTGTATTTCACACAAAACTACGCAAAAACTACTAATATTTTCGAAAATTGTTCATGACCGTATTTAAAGAGCTGTCTTTAAAGAACAATTCATCCACGACAATGTCTGTCTTTAATATTATAGTTGTAGAGAGTTGTAATTGAACTTGTGCAATTTTGTAAAAAAACAGAATTGCAACAAAAATTATAAATGCACGATTCTCTTATGCGCCCAAAGGGGCAAAGTTAAATCCACAAATTTTGAGTGACATTTTGAGAACATTTTGAAAATGTTGTTTAGGCTTCATGTAAAGTACCCACCAAACAAAAAATCCATTACAAACCCAGAGGACGTCGCATTTGCGCACATCAATCAAGGAATATCAATTTACTCTAAAGCAACCAGGTTTATCATGGGTAATTCCACGAGTTCTTTGGAATTGTCAGCAAATTCTCGACGAAGCGACGAGGGGATTTAGCTGAGAATTTCCAAAGCACCAGTGGTATTTAATAGGACTATTTTACGAGTAAAATTATGTCCAGCAGAGTTCCAAAATGCGTCAAATATTGAAAATAACTGAAAGCGTATGTTAAAATCAGATTTGCATGTTATAGTACACATGCCGTTTATTGGACATCAACATGGCGATCGATGTATAACGCCTCTAAGATAGATTAGTCACAGTTTATGATTGGCCAGTAGGTGTAAACGGTAAGAAAAAGCCATAAACGTTTTGCGATACATGAACCTGATTGGGGCATTTTCTATGTGTCTATTAAACACTATTGGTTTTAATTTCACGAGTGGAATAGTCCACTACATTGTCACCAGGGCCCAGCAATAAGAGTTTTTCTGTTCAAAATTCTCCGTTTTCCGGTGTACGATTATAATGCTTTCTCTTCTTACGACGTAAGGGTGAGAAAGTAAAAATTCTTAAGTAACAAGCGGTTGATGCTTTGGAGCGCTCTATTCATCAACAATGGTTTAGAATGGTAAATAAAGATGTCTGGTATCAACAATTTATTTTGCTAATGATCGTTTCGATTGCGTAGCGATCATCCTCAAAGCTAAAATTAGATTTGTCGAAATAAATTGTATTAAACAATTAGGGATAAGTTAAAACAAATATTATATGCAAAATATAGACATTGCACACGGACACAATCATACACAACACTTCACAACACACACACACACACACAAACACGCAGCCTTCCATGCGATGGTGCATGGGTTAATTTCAATGCCCATGTCTCCAGAAAACACAAAAAAGGAAATAAATACCATAAAACATATAGACAGAAAGAATGGATATGATTGTAATATCATTGACAAATTAATAATAAAAAACACACACTCAATATCCGCAAACACACCACCCTCATACCAAGGACAGAACTCATGACCAATTGACAGAAGCACTACAGCCACGTACCTCACAATCTCTTTGTAGGACCCCTTTCTTTTAAAATAGCCTCACCAGCGATCTAATTAATGGTTTAGAACTAGAAGTAGGGAACATGTGCTACCTGAGAGCTCCAGCAATGACTGCGCGTTCGAATGCGAGGACCATGCGTACAAAAGTATTTGGGGCATAAATGTATTTAAATAAGAAATGATTGGCTACATTGAAAGTGAATAGTTTCCAATGATTAGAAGTATTATGTTTAAAAATATTGTATAATTTAACCCTTTGAATTCCAAAAATATGAAAACAATTAGCGTTTTAAAACTTTTAATCAAAATTATACTTTGATTAGTTAACTTAGATTAACTTACAAATACAATTAAAATTTTTAAAAGATTAATTAACAATTGTGTAATGAAGTTAGGTTCACTATTAAACCTCTGTGATACATTGCCTTTAACCATCCATATGGACTGTGGAGGTTTTCGAAGCAATGTCACGTTTCGCCCAGAAATGATCCCACGTTACACATATTCTATTGCCATTTGTTTCTATGGGGTTCAGGTTTTGTGCTACATTGTGCAAAACGTCGTGATCCTCCTTGAACAGGCATGTGCTCAGCCATGCTTTGTCTCAGTTCTTGAACAACTTCTTGGACTTGCGAAGAAGTGGAACGTTGCTTCTCCTGGATGTTGCGGCGTCAAAAAGGCCACTAACCACCGAAATCCAACCAACACAGGCATTCATCATGTGCTAAAAATTCTTACCCATCATCGTTTGCATTTACTATGCGGAATTTTGGAAAATATTGTCGAAACGATTTGGACACTAACATTGAACACGGACGGACAGATATACAGTCCGACGTTTCGTCGGCAGTCCATTTTTCTATGTGTGCAATCTGTGTGTAGTTGGGGAACTGGATCCTTACACTCAGAACAATGATAAAGACACCGAGATGGTACCACGGGCAAAGACCTATGTAAATGAAAATGTCCGAGATAGGCCTGTGCGAAGCTCTGGGAAGTTGGAAAATGCCCACGTCACGGAATATTGGCAGAGGGGAGACACCGCAAAAGTCGTAGTTTGCCTTTTAAATGCCGCTTGATACTACCATCTCGGAAGATGGGGAAAATCCGAAAAGCTGACCCACTTTAAGATAATAGGAAACTAACCAGTATGGGAAAGTCTGTGGCATTATGCACCAACAGTAGTTTTCATTCTAAGAAATCGCTGCAGTGTGCGAAACATTGGGAAGTTAATACCAATCATGATTTATACACTACGTCTTAGAAAAGGGTGTAAGCAACACGTGCGCATCGTGATTTTGCCACATTTTACGTAACTTTAGTATTATACCACAAATATATGCATACCTTTAACAAAATTAATGAATATTGAACATGATATTTTGCCATAATATGCTTTTAAAAAACCAATCATGTTGCCAAAAGCAATTCAAGACATGTGAAAGTAAATTTTTTATTATCGCCGTGATTAATCATAGCAGAAGTGAAACATTTGTCTGACAATTTCAGTTTCTGTTTTTATTATAACTTATGAATTTGGTATGTTAACAATAACATCGACGTTTACGTAAATGGGGTTTTGTAACTAGAATTCGGTTGATATTTGCTTTGGCTGTAGAGCCGTGCGTCAGTCAGTTTCCATCACCAGAAACCTGCTCGCTTCGCCTGCTCTTCTGCGTCGAGGGGTGGCGTATCCGATTGGTCCGAGGCAATTCGCGCCAGAGAGGACCTTTTGCTGTTCGCTGCGACTGTCGGCTAATTGGAACTCCTCCAATTTCAGCCTCTCTCTCATTCTTGTACCTTTCACTCAAAACCAAATGTTCATACATAGTAGGAATTCAACTGCGTGTCGTCTGTTTCCGATGAATCTCCCGTAAACGAGGTGGACTCCACGTATACGTACTAGTTAGTACGAGTTACTGCTGTTTTGTTGCAATCCTGTTTTAAAATTTCCAAATCCAATTTCAGAATTTCCATTTCCAAATCCATTTTCAGACAAAATATGGAATGAATTTGTTTATTATAAACATTTTCAGGTTTTACAAGGATTTACACATTTACAAGGATTATTACATTTTTAGGTTTCACATGTACATGTGCATTTTTGGCTTAAAAACTTAATGCTGATAACTTCATTGTAAATATGAGATTTTGGGGGGTGGAAAGGGGAGATCTCAGGAGAGTTACACTTAGAAAACTTTGTAAGAATAGTATAGAAGGGAAATGTATTTTTAATATGGTGATCGTGAGTGGGATTTCAGTCTACCTGGGGGACGTATTCTGGTGATTTGAGGTAATCTATGGTAAAATTTTGTGGAGAGATATGTGATGTGCTTTTCTGTAGATATGAGTTGAAATTCAATGTGCAGCTTGGTTGGAAATAAACCAGAGTGCGTTTGTGATTGTACGAAGAAACCGGTTTTAAACGATCTGTAGTTTCTTTTTGTGTTCGATCTTGCAGCATTTATCAAAACTGGACAACTGGACAAAAATATTCAATAAGGGTGGTAATTTATGGTTTATAATAGGAAAAATGAATAGTTAGGGCTGTTTTATATCGACTGACCTTTTTTACTATTTGACTTAGTTCGTGGAGTTTACTTTAGCCTGTAATATTTAATTATTTTCTGGCGGACCCTGCAATGCTTCGCTATTGCAATTTATTACACTTCACACATTACTGGTCACATGATTGTTAAATCATTAGTCACGTTTTACACTACGCTCTGCAAAAATGTTAATAGATGACAGGCTTTCTCGCGAGTATGGGTTTGTTCTATGTCCTGGTTTGGACATAGTTGTCCACTATTCTACTATTAAAACTTTCAATTTTGGGCATGCATTCGCTATAACAGTCTTGGAGAAATTGGCTTTACTTGTCTCAGATAACGT